>JAOXYA010000021.1:33376492-33388303 GCA_028565675.1 Sorex palustris | reverse complement strand
ACTGAAACCCAAGCACAAAAATTTGTGAGTCTACAACTGTACCTCATGGTGTTTCACTAATAAAAATTTTTAAAAAGCGTGTGTGCTGAATGGATGCTGAAGTTTTACTTTACAGTGGCCTCTGCAATGCTGGCTATCAGCCTTTCCTTCTATTCCCATGTTCCTTCCCTGGTGTAGTGTTTGTTTTGCAGGTTTCAGTGATTCTACCAAGTCCGTTTATCAATACCATAAACCATGGGAATCATCTCTTATTTAACCTTTTTTCTTCACGTATGGGGCTCAGAGCCCAGCAAGCTACCGAGAGTATCCTGCCTGCACTGCAGAGCCTGGCAAGTTACCCGTGGTATATTCAATATGCCAAAAACAGTAACAACAATGGGTCTCATTCCCCTGGCCCTGAAAGAACCTCCAGTACAGCAGCACTGGGAAAGATGAGTAAGGAGAGGATGCTAAAATCTCAGGGCTGGGACTAATAGAGACATGACTGGTGCCCGCGTGAGTAAATCGGTGAATAATGGGATGACAGTGATACAGTGATACAGTGATGGGGCTCAGAGTGGTTTACAAGGCTGTGCTGTCTATGTATTTTATGGGGGTTTGGTCACACACTAAGAGCACCCGCGAAGTGCCAGTATTTCTTGACCATTGGCTTCAGACCCTTCCCCCCCATCTTGTGCTGCACTTTATCCATTAATTGATTTTAATCACGTAAATCGTTTTTGTTACACCTTTTACATGAATGTAACTTTCACAGTGTTGATGCACGAGACCCCAGATCCTTTGCCACCACCCTCATGTTACCTCCAGTCTGCCCTTCCACCTCCTCCCACCCCAACTGATGTTTCAGTTTTGCACTAAGATGTGCATCTCTTTGATATGTAGATGATCATTTCCTTATATTCAGATTTTGGGACATATACCCGAGTGGGCGGATAAATGAAGGACACATTCTATCGGGTTGGAGGAAGGTGTCGGTCTCTGTGCTATTTGGGTGCTTGATGTATGGGTTGGTTTTTGAGTTCTCATCCCAACCACATAGAACCAGGTAATACAGATGTCAAAAATGGGTACAATGGGGCATTGTATTATAACAGAAATGATGCCAAAAGCAAGAGTTTTAGCATTCTGGAAGACACTGTGGTGCCCAGCCTGTGCCAGGCCAGGAGGTGGAGGACACACAGCGCGGGTACTGTGCCCACTCTGCCAGCCGGGCTCTTTGTCCTTCCGGGACACCAGGGCCTCCTGTCCATCCCAGGTCTGAGGCAACAGCATTTTAGCATGTTCTTGCCCTCCCCACAAGAGGTCATCAGCGTTGTCTCCCAGTCGCCACCCTGTGTGTCCACCCCAGTCTCTGCATGGCCTTTAGATGCCCAGGACATGGTTCCAGGCCCTGGGCATGCTGTTTCTGGCACCAGCCTGGTTGTCGTCCCTGCGTGCATTCTTTTCCTGGGCTCTCACTCTTGCTGTGGGGAGAATCTTGGTGCAGAATCAGGCACCAGCCTCCCTCTGGCTCTCTGTGGTACATCTGTACCAAGGCGAATGCTGCCTGTGGCATCCGCAGCCATGGTGGCATGTCCACACTCAGTCTGGAGCACCATGCCCCAACCTGGCACCCTTGAGCCTTCTGCATGACTCTCACCCGCTTCATCGCCCCTCTCAGCCGCTGGGCACTGAGGCCTGAACCCAAGCCAGTGCATAGCCAGGAGGCCTGGCGACACCCCCAGCAGCCCGCCTTGCCAACAAGCCTGCAGAGTGCACTCATGCAAGTGGTGAGACAGGTTTGGGCTTGAAGCCAGACTCGGCCCTTCAGACCTTGAGAAGCCCCCAAAGAAGAATTCACCCGGGTTTAGGGGTACAAGGCTGGGCATCCAGGGTACTCGGCATGGGTTTCAAGAGCTCTTAGCCTGGGCTCCAGACACTCGGGCTGTGTGTACAGCAGGGGCACCAACTTGCCCTGTGCCCACGGTCCTCTCTCCTCCTCCCCCACTGCCATCCTTGTCTTCCCAGCCTTCACTTTCTCACCTTTGCCGTAATTGCCTAAGGATCAATTTTGAAATAGAAAAGAAACACTCAGATCCTCCCATATATTCAATGTGGCTGTTTTGTCTGACAGAAAACACAGATAACATGGGGGAAAATTGCAATATAGACCTCTGATATAATAGGCAGATTATAAGCCTGTATCACTTCTACTTAATGGCTCACTTCCGATTCCAGTGGACTGGGAGTGCCGTGTGCATTTCCTGGCTTTAAATAACTCACTTGTCTTGGGTCAGAGCTATAGCACAGCCGATATGGCTCCCGCCTCGCACTTAGCCAACCCAGGTTCAACCTCTGACACCCCCGATGGCCCCCCGAGCCCACCAGGAGTGACCCCTGAGCTCAGAGCCAGAAGTGAGTCCTGACCACCTCTGGGTGTGGCCCCCCAAAGAACTAATTTTAATTTGTCTTCCTAAAACATCAAGTGTTTGATAAGAAGCAACTTTCACTATTACATTTTTATTTACTGCGTGGAAATCGAAAGTCAGTAAATTTAAATTGTCTAAGGTAAATAATTATTTTTTCATGTAGATGCGAGTTTAGTTTAATTAGCAAAATATTATGTAAATATATGTAAATTATACGTTAAATATTTACATAATGCGAAATTTAAAAGTTTCTGTTTGCTTGTTAATGTGAACCTGGAAACAGCCAATATGGCTCACATAATTTATGGTGAGGGGATTCAGGCACGAGGACATCAGAGTTTATTATATGTTTAAAACATTCAAAGCTGAACTTTTTCAAACTGTAACAGCCAGTAGGCTGCATACATCTGAAATTGTTCCTAGGAATTGGAGGTGTTCTTCCCTGGGAGAAAATCCTTCCCTGTGTATAGTTTGCTCCCTACACAGCTAGCTAGAGAAATAGGAGAGGGAGAGAGAAGAAAATGCAAACGAGTCGCATACTGTATTTTTGCAAGTCAGAAGTAATTATGCAAAGCCCAATTAGCAGAATGATCCAATCTTCAAGCTACTCTGAAAGCATATTTAAAGAATAGTTTTTGGGGAAAAAATAAGAACAGTAAGTGGCCCTAGGAAAAATAGAGAAAGTCAAGATTATTTCTAAAAATTCAATTAGGTAAAATATTTCCTAGGACATGTTCCAAGTTAATTTTGACATTAAAATGATTTAATATGGTATGTATCCAACTTATTCTTCTCCTAAGTGCTTAAGATGTTATGCTAATTATTAATGGTGTTAAAATAGATAACATTTCTTTACAATATATTCCTCAAATCCTCATATTCATTTATTGAAAATTCTTATGGAAACTTAAAAGGGTTGATGTCTAACCATTGTTTTAGCCGGAAAGAGCTGGTAAGGGTATATGGGACTTAATTTCCTCCTGAGCTGGCAGGGAAGCAGAGCCTCATCGGGGTGGCACGGAAGTGGCCAAGAACTGGGCTTGGTCCCCTTGTAGTTCCACCCACCAAAGGGAAGCCAGGTCATTGTACCTCCAAACGGCTGGCCTGGCCATCAGCACGGAGGGGTGAGTTCAGAGTGTAACTTCCCATTCCCAAGGGTGACTTTGAAAAGTCATCAGACAGGCCTCCTCATTTATGATGGATGTGTCCCCTGGTAGAATTTGTGCAGTGCTCTTTGGAGGAGAGTTTCCTGCTCTCAGCAGGATTGGAGCCCTGTCAGCCTTCCACCTCCAGGTCTGACACAGGGAGAGGAAAACATCCCGGCCCTGAGATATATGCAGATATTATCATCCAAAGCAGCTCCTATTTTTTTTTTTTAGCTGTTTGAAACGTTTCCAGAGTGCATCTACGTTCCAGTTCCTGGATGGCATCTCTAAGTGGAGAACTGGCATATTTTAGGACCAGTATCCCTTCCACAGGGCAAAGGCTCACTGGGTTCCTGTGACATTATCCTCTTTACTACAGACACGTTCTTGACAATGAGTCCCAAGCAGTATGCTTGAGCTCCCCGGACACCACCACCACCACCACCACACACACACAGACACACACAGACACACACATAGAGACATACACAGACACACAGATACACACAGAGAGAGACACACAAACACACACAGACCTACACAGGCACACACATACACACAGAGACACAGACACACAGAGACACACACACGCATGTACACAAAGACATATGCAGACACACAGAGACACATACATACACACACACACAGACACACACAGACATACACACAGAGACACACATATACAGACAAACATACAGACACAGACAGATACACACAGACACACACATAGACACATACAGACACACACACACTTACAATTTTAAGTGAATTTCTTTAAGTAAAATTTGTTTGCTCCAATTTAAAAAAATGTTCTTTCTTTAATCAGCACTACAATGACTTATAATTTGCAGTTCTTATATATCTATTGGTTTAAGAAAAACCACTTAAAATTAAGCAAAAACCCATCAGAGATAAGGAAATCATGCACTCTTTTCTTACTCCAATGTCAAATAATAGTCATTGGTTCTAGAACCTTCTTTCAGATTTCACTGATTCACTTTTAGATGTGTAGCATGAACTGACATCCTTACAGTCTTGGTTTGTATTATGGAAGAACAGTGACCCGCGGCTTGTGAGCCTCCCATGGTATATTAGAGTTATCTCTAGCTTGAGTTTCCCCTCTGCTTTATTTTTTCAAAGTTTTCTCCTTTACTTTGTCCTTAAAGAATTAAAGGTATCCAGTCAAGACCTGGGTTTTGATTAAAGAAGAGGAAGGGCAGAGAAGCTGACACTTACTAATTTATTCTTAATGCATACTGGATAATGCCTCGTGGTTCATGGTTTTCCTTATAAACAACATCATTGCTTTGTTTCCCTCATTAGAATGCGAGCATCGTGAGAGCAGGCCTTGGATGGAAACTTCCCAAAGTATTCTCAGGTGGAATGCACTTGGCCCTTCAGCTGCAAGCGATTGCAGGTGTGAACTTGTCACAGACACAATACACTTGCCTGGTGCTAGATGTGTCTCTGGGGTGGTGGGTTTGGTTCTTGCAGGGTGGGGAAGAGTGCAGTTTCTCAGGTGAAGCCCCAACCCCAGAGGACCCTGGCAGAGGACCCTGGCTCTTCCTACGCCCATATCCCAGGGCTGAGAAATTCTGGGTCGGAGGGAGCAAGGAGTTTGCAGGTACATTGGAGCAGAGGCAGGTTCGGAGGTGAGCCTGGGACCCCCAGTGCCCCTTCTCTGGAGGGTACCCAGCCTGATTCCGACAGTGAAGGTCCAGGAAGGCCGGTTCCAGTCCACAGTCTCGGTCTCGCTGACCCTGACAGGACCTGGGCATGGCTACTCCCTGGGACCATATCTGCCTGGCCAGGAACAGCCAAAGCCGGGCTTCACTCCTGCCTTGGCCATTTGCGGGGTCTGTACACGAAAAGCGGAGTCTCCTCATCCCTTTCTTACCCTGGGAGCACCAGGGGGCTGCTCTGAGAGAAGCTGGTTCAGGACAGGCCCACCAAGCTTGCTAGTAAAAGGCAGAAGGGGCAGTTTGGTCTAAAGCTGAGACTTAGACTTTCTAAACTCTTATGTTGATGGTGAGTCTTTGGTTCCATCTGCAGAGACATTGGTTCACCACTCAGTGCTTCGGGTTTGTTATGCACTTGAGTAGTTTTATCTGCTTCTTGGGCATGAGTTGGAGATGTTCATGCATGTGGGGCCAGGGTTACTGCGAACAGGTAGGGAGAGACTTCTCCAAACTGCTTTCGGTCCATCCATCTTCTCGTTGGCTTTGATACAAATCACTGGTGCCATGTCAAAGACTGACAACACTGGAGTTGGTTTGCTGGTGCCTTTGATTTGCTCATCTCCCAGAGAATCATCCTCTCCCTGAGAGTGGTCTTTTGTGGTCTCTGTGACTTTGTTCTACTGTTCCCACTGTTCTACAATGGAAACGATTAGCCTCATCCAGCAAGCTAGGAAATCTTGACCCCTGTTCCCTTTTCTCGATGGTTTTAAATGAAATTGGTGTTAATCACTTTAAAACATTTTTCGGAATTCATCAGCATGATGAAGATCCAAGCTGAGAGGTTTTTTGTTGTTGTTGTTGCAAGGTTTTAATAACAAAACCTCAATTTCTCTCAGAGATACAGATCTCAAACACGGTTTTTCATCTCATGTCAGCGTCACTGGGCTCAGCTTTATGGGATTCTGTTCATCTCATCTAGTGTTCCGATCTTGGCAGAGTGTTGTTCTCAATATTGCCTTGTGTGTCCTTAGGATCTGAAGGCAGCCCTCCGTCTCTCTTTGTTTTTATCAATTGGTGTCTGTTTCTTTTTGTCTGGATCTGTCTAGCTAAGATACTATCGGTGTTATTGCTTCCCAAAGAAGCACATTTTAGCTTTGCTAATTTCCCCTGTCATTTGCCTTTTTTAAAAATTGCTTCATTTCTGAACCCACATTTATCACTTTCTTCTCTTTGTTTTGTTTGAAATTCTCTATCTAGACTTATCTTCTAATACATTAATGCGTAGATATTTGCAGATTTACCTTAGCGTTGCTGGCCTCTGGTCCTGTTTTCATGGTACCATTTGCATTCTCTTGATTTCTTTCAATCCAACATCTGAGTAAGATCATCATTATTTTTTTTTCCCTTATGACTGATTTCACTCAACAGGACACCCTTCAGTTTACCTAGTGGGAAAAGGCATGCGTTGCTCACCTTCCTTGTAGCTGAAGTACTATACTTTGTACTACATTCTGTTCTATACTCTGAGTACTGTTCCACTGTGCATAGTTTTCTACTCTGAGTACTGTTCCACTGTGCATTGTTCTCTACACTGAGTACTGTTCCACTGTGCATAGTTCTCTACACTGAGTACTGTTCCACTGTGCATAGTTTTCTACTCTGAGTACTGTTCCACTGTGCATAGTTTTCTACTCTGAGTACTGTTCCACTGTGCATAGTTCTCTACACTGAGTACTGTACCACTGTGCATAGTTTTCTACTCTGAGTACTGTTCCACTGTGCATAGTTCTATACTCCGATTTCTGTAGTCCCCCCCCACCCCCGCCACTGGACATGCAGGTCATTTCTGGTGCTGCACTGAACACAGGTGTGCATGAAACGTTTTAATTGTTGCTTTGTTTCCTTGGGCTAGAAACCCAGGCGTGGAATCACTGGAGTGTGTGCTGGAACCATTGTCAATTTCTGAGGCTTCTTCATATACTGCTTTAGACACTTGGAGCCGTGCGACTCATTAGCAGCACAACTAGTTCTCCAGACACCACATATCCCATGGGCCACAGGGGAAATGAGAAGTGGAGAGTGTCAGCCTAGCGTGAGGGGCTGCCTTGTTTTCACGAAGCACCTACCATTCCCTTCCTCCTTGTGTGCATATAAAGAAGAAGACTTCTCCTGAGAAGCTCATGGCTTTTCTTTAGATGCATGTGAGTGTAACAGGGCACCCCAGGGTCTAGGCCCTGGCTGCTCTGAAGCATTAGTATTGGGGGCAGTATCTCCTCTCTCTCCATTCCCTGCATTTGGAGATGGGAGCTGCTTCCGCAGAGAACACGCTGCCCAGGAATGCCTCCATTCTGGAAGCAGTTGGCCCTTCCACTTTCTGCTTTTGAACAAATAAAGGGTTGCGGGTGCTCCTAAGTCCCTAACTTGGAATGGAAATCCTGGGGATGCAATAGAGGGTTTTCCCAAGGAGTGGCAGACTCAGTACCCAGAGGTCGCCATCAGAGACCACCCAGAACAGGGAGTGCCACAGTCATTGCAAGCCCGAGGCATTCCTGGGCCCTCGAGGGCTGTCTTGGAGACCTGCTCCGGCATTCTTTCCCATCCCCCCTGCCTTCAGCACTGCTCTGAAAAGTGGGTGACTGAGGGACCCTCCTGCTGGTGCAGATGACACTCCTATGCCCGATGAGCTCTCCCAGCAAGGAAATCTGGGCTGTGGCCAGTCAGTACCGAGCTCTGCCATGTGGCTGTGGGCAGCCTGGGAACGGCCTGGTCTGATCTGCGCTTCCTTGTATCATTGGGATTTTTAACAGGTGCCTCAAGAGAGTGGCCCACAGGGGGCCTTCGCCAACCCAAGAGCGGGCCCTACCAGTGCCCGAGGGACTCTTCTGGTCACTGAAGTTGGCCCGTGGGGGAGAAGGAGCAGGGCAGGTTCTGAGGCCGAAAGCTGGTCCTCCTGTGAGCCAGAGAAGCAACGTCTGTCTGTGTTTGCACCCCTGTCTGCCCAGAGGTGCTGTGCACCCCCCGCCCCTGTCATCCCACTTGGTTTCCGGGGTTGACGTTAGAATGCAGGAGACGCTGCCTGTGTGTGAGATGGGCCCTGGAGTGTCGCGGGTGTATGTGTGTATGCGTGTGTGTTGTGTAGATGTGTATAAAGGCGGCTCTCTCATTGTTCCACTCATCTTCAGATTCAAAGCCGGTCAAGATGTCTCAGTAAATTTTTCTACTAAAAGGGTGACAGCAACAGTGAGGTGAGCATAGCACATGTGGCGCTCACAGCTAAAGCTTTGTGCTGCCCCTTTGTGAGGGGGAGAGAGGAGGAGGAAGGAGCAGGTGTGCCTGGGACATGGCACATGGTGGCACCATTGGGTGTGTCTGCGGGTGGCAGGAAGCTGCGGGTCCTGAGTGTTGGTGACAATTCTCCCTTATGTGGTCATCTTAATTGTGTTTGGGGTTCTGTGCCATGCATCACTTTCCAGCGTGTACCCGGCCGTTGACTCAAGGCTTTACACTTAACCCTCCTCGAGCCACACTGTGTCTTCGTTGGCCACTGGTTCAGGCTGGCACAGCCCAGAGCAGGGATGGGGGCCTTAGACCCCTGGGGGTCACTTTTCCCAGGGGTAGAGGCTGGGGGTGGGGCTGTGAGGGCTCCTCAGCTTTATCCAGCCTTGCCTTACATGTGTCATAGCCCCATGGAGGACACGTGCCCTGGCATCCGTCACTGCATTTACAGTTAGTGCTGCCTGACACTGTCTCAGGGACTCTGCTCGGGCACCACCCATGTTCTCACAGAATGAGCCTCTGCCCACACACCCAGAGCACTCGCCACCCATCCTTCCATCCCACAGGGAGGAGGGTTCCGACAGGGCGAGTTCCAAAAGACACAAACATTTAGTTCTGAGCAACAGTCCTGCAGTGTGGAGGAGACCTGGGCCCATCAGCCCAGAGAATATTGCATGGAAAATCCCCCTCTGCTCCTGAGCAAAAGCCTAGGACACAGCTTAGAAAGAAGACAGAACTTGTTTTCTCAGAGTATAAGGATTCTAATCATCAGCGTGAAGGATCCGGGTTTAAACTGACGAAGCAGAGCTGCATGAGTCTCTAGGAGCAGCCCTCTGCTTCACTTGACCACTTGATCACTTGACTTCCCGTTAATCATTGATTTGCTTGAGCGGGTGCCAGTAATGTCTCCATTTGTCCCTGTCACGTGCTAGTGTAGCCCAGTGGCGTCTGTTCATACTAGGATCACGAAGAGCCTCAAACCAATCGTTTAGGATCTTGATGAAGCAGTCTGATTGTGTATGTATGGGTTGGAGCAATAGCACAGCAGGTAGGGCATTTGCCTTGCATGCAGCCAACCTGGCCGACCCAGGTTTGATTCCTCCGCCCCTCTCGGAGAGCCTGGCAAGTTACCAAGAGTGTCTCGCCCGCATGGCCAAGCCTGGCAAGCTACTTGTGATGTATTCGATATGCCAAAAACAGTAACAGGTGTCACAATGGAGACGGTACTGGGCCCACTCAAGCAAATTGATGAACAATGGGAGGACAGTGACAGTAATATATATATATATATATATATATATATATATAGTTTTTTAAGACTATTTCTCATGGTCTGTGGGTGAAGAAATTGGTGTGCTATATACTGCCCTGTAGAATGGCAAAACTCTATTTGCAATTGTTACTATCGCTCTTCTTTTTCTAAGCTAAGTTCCTGGTGATTATAGCCAGAGTCAGAAATGGCCTTCTAACATTCAGCTTATTATAATGTTTTATATTAGCACATCATTCCATGATTACTAGAAATTGCTGATACAATATTTAATAAGTTATCTAAGACTTCCAAGTACCAAGGACATGTCTTTAAGTTAAAGATAGGTTAGTAACACCATCCTAGGATCATTGGATTTAGTCAGTTTGGGTATTTAAAAGAAGATTTTTTTTTGGGGGGGAATGTTGTGGTGCTGGGGAACCAAACCCAGGGTTATAATATATGCAAAATATATGTATTGTTACTAAGCTATATTCCTGGTCCTTGAAGATATATTTTTTTATAGGGGGAAGGAAACAGCTGGATTACTCAGGTGGGATTACTGAGGGATTACTCCTGGTTTTGTGCTCAGGGATCACTCCTTGGAGGGCTCAGGGGACCATATGGGAGTGCTGGGCATTGAACTTCCATCAGACATGTGCAAGGCAAATGCCCTACTGACTTATGTCTCTAGCTAAATAAACATCTTTTAGGAGTTTCAAAGGTCATGACTCTTTGAATTTCAACTGCAACTTCAATACTCCAGTATCTTTCCCTTATAATACTCTGAGTTTTTGCTTTGGTTTTCAGACTAGCTGACTGTAGAAGATACAATAAGCTTGCACTGGCTAGAAAATAGGAAAATCTGGTCAGAGACAGGCAGGCAAGTTGTCAGTGAGTAGTCATTTCTTTTAAAAAGTGTTATCTAGTTAATTTAGGTCTAAGTAGCATTTAAATGTTTTGTTTTTAAATCTCTTCATCCTCCTGTGGAATCTTTATTTTTCAATTAAGATTTATTTCCCACTTGGGCTGTTTCCAGATTTTAGGTATTGTGAATGGTGACATACATTTTGGGGTTTATTTTTGGGGTCATATTTTGGGGCCATATCTGTTGGTTTGGCTTACTTATGACTGTGTACTCAGGACTCACTCAGTGGTGCCCAGGAGATCATAGGCAGTGACAGGTTTTGAACTGGGGCCTACTGCAAGCAAAACAAATGCCTTAACCTCTGTACTATCTTTTTGGCCCCGAGAACTTTTACATTCAGTGCTTAGTAGATAGAATCAATGTTCTCTGTATTCTTTATATCATTTTAGAAAAGTAAAAAAAAAAAAAAAAAGAATCACCCTAAGGCTTATGTTCCTTGATCTTTTAGTTTAATTTTTTTGGAAATATTTTTAGAAAGTGATGACATTGCTTCTTATTGATCATTTGATCAGAGACATTTTTGTGCAAAATTTGGTTAAGAAAGAGTTAGAATAAACTTGAGTCAAAAGTAGATTGACTGATGGAGTGATCAGGTATAACCACCACCAGAAATATCAAACTTGACTTCCTTAGCTAAAGGTTACAAAAGGAAATTGGCAGGGAGAACTTGGCAAAATGCTCTAATAACAACAGAAATGTAAGCTTCCAAGTTCCTCTAAAGGGGCTCTGCAGTAGAATTGTGGATAGAATGAACTTCGTCCATTCATTCTCAATGAACGAAGTTACATCAGGATTTTTGGAACTTAACTCTTCCCCTAGTGTTTATAATCGTGGAGAAGCACTGTTTCTAGGGGGCGATTTCACCTCAACCAAACGTCCTTTAATCATCTTGAAATTTTATAACATCAAATATGATTATGGTGTGTAGTAAATAACAGTATACCCGGCAATCATACGGTCCTGATTTCATAACTCAGTCTCCCCAGGCCATCACAACTTGTGCAAACACTTCCTTTAAAATAATTTTTGTATCCTGATGGCTCAGGGAGTCATGGTAGCAGACGCTAAGACTGAGAAAACACAATTGATGCAAACCTGAAATTGAGTGCTGTTGATGGTTCTATTA
>JAOXYA010000021.1:33342217-33368068 GCA_028565675.1 Sorex palustris | reverse complement strand
CTCATTTAAACTTACCATAAAGAAAGAAACTTTTTCTCAGGATTAAAAGAAATAATTTATCTAGAATGCTACTTAATTCCAGGCTTAGACACCACATAACTGTAAATTAAGTCATTAACACTTTGAGATTTTATTTCTTTATGATAATATAGGTGCAAAAATAGTAGTTTAAATGTCATATCAGTAAAAAAGATAATAAATGCAGATAATGTAGACAAAAATGTTTATAGTAGACTCTTTAAAATTAAATTATAATTTTGGTCATTATTTTTTTTCTGTTAGTAAACAGGTAAAATGGTATGCCATAGTTGTCTAGTTTCATTCAGCATGTAGTTATCCAATTTTTCCATTACCATTGAATGGAGAAACTTTTCTTTATCCATGTTCATGACTCATCTATTATAAATGATCAATTTGTATGTGTGTACTTTTATTTGGGCACTCAATTATATTTTGCTAACCTTGTTCTTATTTTAATTCTAACAGCATACTGTTGCTTATTATATTTTAGAGGATTTGCATAGTAATAGAATTTGTTTTAGCGTTATTTTAATGTTTTTATTTTATTTTTTATTTTTATTAGTGAAACACCATGAGCTACAGTTGTAGACTTACAAATATTTCAGCATGGGCTTCAGTTATACAAAGATCAAATACCCATCCCTCCACCAGTGCCCATTCTCCGCCACCAATGATCCCAGTATCCCTCCCACTCCCGCATGCCTCCTATCCAACCCTGCCTCTGTGGCAGGGCATTCCCTTCTGTTCTCTCTCTCCTTATGGGTGCTGTGGTTTGCAAAAGAGGCATTGAGTAGCAATCATGTTTGGTCTAAAGTCTACTCTCAGCATGCATCTCCCATCCTGGGAGGATCCTCCCAACCCCCTTTAGTTGGTGCTCCCTTCTCCATCTGAGCTCCCTTTTCCCCTAGCAAGTGCAGCTGGCCTCCACGCCATGGGGTAAACTTCCTGGTACTTATCTTGACTATTCTTCGGTGTTAATCTCCTAATTTGTTACTTTATATTCCCTAGATGAATGCAATCTTTCAATGTCTGTCCCTCTCTTTCTGACTCATTTCACTTAGCATACTTTCCATATACTTCCACTTGTATGTAAATGTCATGAATTCATCTTTTCTAACAGTTGCATAGTACTCCATTGTGTAGATATACCAAAGTTACTTTTACCAGTCATCTGTTCTCGGGCATTCGTTTTTTTTCCGCAGCATCCATTATTCATAGATATCCATTATTCATTATCCATAGATATCATATTATCTATGATATGTCTTGGAGCATTTTTGTTAGGGTCTCTTTTAGCTGGCACCCTTTGGGCTCCTTGAATGAATGGCTGCGTTGTCCAGCTCTGGGAATTTTTCAGCAATGATTTGTTTAAATGTGGATTTTTCATTGGGATTGTTTCCCTGACCTTCTGGTAGTCCAATGACTCTTATGTTGTTCCTCTTGGAATAATCTCCTGGGACTCTCATTCACTCGAGAGCTATTGTGAGGTCTCTTGCCATTGTTTTTTGTTGCCTGTAAGCTTCCTGCAACTGATCTTCCAGGTCACTGATTCTGTGTTCAGCTGTAGTCATTCTACTGTTGAGGGCACACACTGAGTTTTTTATTTCATACACCGAATCTTTTATTCGTGACATTTCTGTGCATAGCTTTCCAAGTTCTGCTCTCAGTTCTTCCTGGAATTTCTCAACTGTCCAATCCATTGTTTCTTTCTATGTCCTCCTTCAATTTACTGGATATGTGACTCACTGTTTCAATGAGTTTATTATACATCTCCAGTACTTCATATCTGAATTCTTTCTCAGAGAGGTCCCCTTAGGTGAGTAGCACCTAATGAGGCTTCTGGACTCTTTTCATTGTCCTACAAACATGTTTGGGATTTGCGTCATTTCTTCATGTTGGTTTGGAGGTATGGAGACTGAGATGCTACTTGAGATTTCTGGGTATGAGTAGGTTACCTGTGGCAGCCCGCCCAAAATTAGGCCTTGCCCACTTCTACAGAGTCCCCACCCACTTCTGAAGAGGCCACGCCCATACTGGTGCCTGGTGTTTGTGTGGGTGGGGTACAACTTGGAGAAGGAAGAAGACTGGCACAGCGTTTGGGTTGAACAGGAAGAGGCTCAGGGATGTTGAGCGTCCCAGGGTCCTACACGCATACGTGGAGAAAGTCAAGTCCCAGGTTTAAATACTGACAGACTAACTGACCTGGGTGCAGAAGAAGAGCAGGCACAGTGTTGGGGACAAACAGGAAAGCTTGATCTGTATTTTGATCGCACCCAGCAGTGCTCAGGGCTTACTCCTGACTTTCTGCTCAGGGATCATTCTTGATGGTGGGGACAGGATCCAGATCAGTTGCTTGCAAGGAAAGCTTCGAAACCCACTCAACTCTTTCTAACTCTAATATAATTTGAAGCAAGAAACTACAATTTTCATAAGAACTATACTTCTTATATTGCTGTGGGTGGGATATTCATTTTAAAAATGTTAAGTTTTCCAATTTATGATTATTTTACTGTGTTTTCGATGTCTTTAGCAGTATCTTATATTTCTCATATTCAGGCTTTCATCTTTTCCTATTATGTCCATTTAATCATTTTTAGTGTACCTGGTTGTAAACTGAGTTGTTTTATTGTTGCTTTTTTTCTCGTTCTTTGTTTCTGATTAGAAATACAACAGATTTCATACATCGACTGTATATTTTTAGCCTACAATTTTACTATTCAGTTTTCAAAAATATCTTGTCTATTGCTTTTGTTTGAAGCCTCCATAGCAGTGCTGAGAAAGCCCTAATGGAGCAGGTGCAGTGGTTCCCTGTTCAAGCCTGAGGATGTGGTGAACTTGGAACTGAAATAGCTGGGAGCCACCAGTGCCAATCTAGAGGTGCTGGGTTTCAAATGTGCAGCCTGTACATATAAGCATGCATCCCCTTCTGTGTCTATCCTTGGCTCATCTAACAAACCTTACACTGTGCATGCAGGAATGTGCTCTACTACTCTAACTGGTTTCCCGGCTCACCTAATGATTATTTTATTTACTCATTTAAAAGAAGTATTAGGGTCATACCTGGTGGTGGTCAGGAACTTCTCTTGGTCCTGTGCTCAGGGATCATTCCTGGCATTGCTCTGGGGAAATTATGTGGTTCCGGGGGTTAAAGTAGGATTGGCTGCATGCAAGGAAAACACCTTTTCTACTGTACTATCTCTCCGATATGTAAAAGCTTTTTATTTTTTTAAACTTTCTGTATATTATTGTGAATCTGGGCTGGAGCGATAGCACAGCAGTAGGGCGTTTGCCTTGCACGCTGCCGACCTGGGTTCAATCCCCGGCATTCCATATGGTCTCCCAAGCACCGCCAGGAGTAATTCCTGAGTGCAGAGCCAACCCGAGTTCGATTCCTCCGCCCCTCTCAGAGAGCCCGGCAAGCTACCAAGAGGATCTCGCCCGCACGGCAGAGCCTGGCAAGCTCCCCGTGATGTATTCCATATGCCAGACACAGTAACAACAAGTCTCACGATGGAGACGTTACTGGGCCCACTCGAGAAAATCGATGAACAACGGGAGGACGGTGACAGTGACAATGACAATATAATGAAGCTGGTGCCAGTGCTGGCCTCTAAATCAACCATCTCGGACACCTCCTAAATCAGTCCTGGGAGCATTGCAGAGGGGGCAGGAGATTTATTCCTGAGCCTTCGAAAGGCTCCGGACACCTGTGTCCACTGATAAAGTTGGTCCCCACCCCGAGGGAGCTGCCGTCCTAGCCTCTCCCCTTGGGGAGGCCCCCTGCTCTCTCTGTCCACTGGACACTCCATTTCCTGGGGAGCAAAGGGACCTGCCTAAGGGCCTAGGGAAGAAATGCTCGGCCCTGCTCAAGCCCGGCACTACACAGGGCTTCCCATTTGCAGCCTGTGTTCGGGGGCCTCTAAACCGTTCCTGGCTGCTCTATCCCAAAGGGAGACTCCCTCCACAGTACCCCTCCCATGGCTCACCCTGCTCATACAGTAGAGAACAGAGCCCAGGAGAGCTCAGCACTCGTGTGCTGAGGAGCAGCAGAGACTGGCTTCTGGCCCTGCATGCAGCCCTCCGGGGCCCCTGTGGGCAGGACTGGAGAGATGCTTGCTGCTCAGAGGAGGCCTGGCCGACTGTCTGGGCACCAACGCCCCCCTCTCAGCCTCCTATCCAGACTGGAGCCAGTGTTTGGCTGTCAGACACCCACACCAGGTTTTAAATCATCCAAACTTGTTCAAGGGCATGTCCAGGAAACTCCGGTGAAAGCTATGTCTGCCAGATAGGATTTTAAACGTTTCATGGCATTTTTTTTTTAAATCATTTTCTTAAACTTAGGCATCATGATTTACAAATGGATATAGTTTCAGGCAAAGTATTCCAGCACCAACCCCACCTGCAGTTCCTACTTCCTCCGCCAGAGTACTGAGCCTCCCGCTTTATAAGAGGCAGGTTTTTCAAGGACCAGCAGGACAGGTCCATGGTAGGGAGCTTGCCACAAAGGGACGGGGGAAAGGCAGTCAGGACAGGGAAGGGCCACTATGGCAATGATAGTGAAGATGATCACTCTTGACACAAGCTGAGTGCTGAAAGGAGGTAGAGTGATGTCCAGGATCCATTTGAGTAGCAGTATTGCAAAGTGCTGTCCCTACAAGGAAAATGGGAGGGAGAGAGAGAGACAGACAGAGAGAGAGAGAGAGAGGAAGGGGAGGGGGAGAGAGAGATGGAAAGGGAGCAAGAGAGAGGGAAGGGATAGAGAGAGGGATAGAGAGAGGGAAAGATAAGAAGAGAGAGATGGGGGGAGAGGGTGAGGGAGAAAGAAAAGGAAAGGGAAAGACAGACAGACAGTAGAGGCTGGGACAGTGACTGGGAGGAAACTGGGGATATTGGTGACATTGATGGTGGAGAATAGACACTGGTGAAGGAACCAGTGTTGGAACACTGTATAACTGAAACTCAATCATGAACAACTTTGTAACTATGTATCTCTTGGTGATTCATTTAAAAAAAATTTAAAAGACACAGTTTTTAATTTGGTGATTGAAGTTTGGGCGTGAGACTTGCAGTTCTGCTGGCTCCATGGTTTGCATCTCTGCCCCAGCCACACCTCTGCCCACCCTTACTTCCCCGAGGGTCCAACCCATCCCTTCCCATCCACCCGGTCTCTCTTTCCCTCCGTCTCTCTCCTTCCTTCATTTCTATAATCTAGGCCTGCCTGTCCCTTTGGTACCTCCTAACCCCTTATCTGTTCTACATGCCACAATGAGAAACTTTTCAGTGGAGACAGGCTGGCCTTTGCTCTAGCCAGCCAGCAAAATCCCACCAGTAGTGGGTTACCTGAGACCCCCCCCCCCAGCAATGTAAGTTAACTTGGCACAAGATTTATTCCAAATCTGCTACTGTCTATTTCTGTCTCATGAATATGCTCTATAAATAGTTGTTATGAAGGACTGAATTGGCAGCACATTTTAAGAATACCTTGGTCCTTTTTACAAAACTAAACCTGAACTGCCTTCACCAAATAATCATCGGATGTTTATTATGGAATAGAGTTATTATTATAGAAATGTGCATAGATTATTATAATAATAAGAGTGAGCATTTAAATATTTTGAGACCATTAAATTGATAGGCTTAGTGTAGAAACAGTATGATTACTATGATTTTTTTATTTCCAAGAGTTAATATTTTATAATTTTATGCCCCTTTTGGTTTGGGGCCACACTTGCCTGTGCTTGGGCCTTACTCCTGCTCTGTGCTCAGGGGTCACCAAGGTTCTAGGGTCCAAGTGAGGTGCTGGGCATTGAGCCCAAGCCTGCCGTGTACAAGGCATTGCCTCTCACTGCTCTCCAGCTCCCGGGGTCCTCGTTTTATCCCATTTCAATAGGGGGCTTGGACTATTTGTGAAAACTGCTTTTAATGGATCCAAATGAAAACAAAATTTTATTTTCCCCACTGTTTTAAAAATCCATATATTTGATTCCATTTCTTTCGGTTCCTCAGAAAAGTAATGTTTAAAGGGCTTGATAAACAAACCAAAAAAAGAAAAATCCATAAAGTATGCTTGGTTTGTAAACTGAATGCTGGTAAACATAATTATCTAGTATATTTGAAACTTAAAAAATAAGTTATGAAAGCATGAATGTCTGACTATGGGCTGGCATCTAAAAAACTGTGTATAAAAGCAGACACAGCATAGAAAGCTATAAATTATACATGGTATCATGATTGATTTCTGGGGACTAGCTATTAAATTTCCAATTCTAGCAAAATTGGTTGACTAAGATATGTGAATCAATAAAAGCCCGCCGGTGGTAAAGGACATCTTTCCCTAGGATGCCTTTGTTTCCGCACCAAGGAAAGCCTTGGCAATACTTCACAAATCAAAACATAAAAAATCAAGGAATGTTATAGTCATAGAAAAATTCCTTCTGACTTTTAGCAAAAGTACACAGTGGCAATGAAGAGTTGCATCTCTGCCTCCATAGCTGTGATTTGTCGTGGTGCATTATGTTTTGAAACAAGGACTATTTCCACCTAAAACACCACATAGTATTCCATCATTCACGTGCCCCCTCGCAGGGCGGGTAGGAGGCCACATGGTGGATAAATCTATGAGTTTTATGTTCCCTTGGAGATGCCCGAGAATGTGGCCCAGGGATAGCACCCAAGTGCACAGGCGGCTCAGCCCAAACCTGCCTCTTCCGGAAGCTGGAACCTTCTTCCCATCTGTGAGATGCTCATGCCCATCGGCCACCAGGACCCTGGCATGGGACCGTCTCTGAGAGACCTGGCGTCTGGGCTCCTCATTCTATCCAGAGGGAGCACTGCAGTCTGTGTGGATGGCCACAGGTTGGGTCACAGAGACCTTTTGTATTTTAGGGCAAAGTTGAGGGATTTCCTAGCCTTCCTTCCCTTCAGTATTTGCACCTGATAACTGAGCAGGTTTGTTGGAATCCGAGCTGCAGGGCAGAGCAGCGTTTGTCACCAAATATCCCTCACCTGGGGGCTGCTTGGGAAACACTGCAGAGAGAAAAGTGGGAAATGTTTACTCCATGGTAAATGAGATTGTTAGCCAGCTCTTTCCACTTAGCCTCTATTTTCTTCTGTAATTCTCTATTTGGAGACATTTTCTGTCCTTAGTAATGTTGAGTGTCCTTATTAATAAATGTCAAAGTGTATATGTGACTACTCATCCCCCCCCCCACCAATGGTAGAGATTTCTAAGACTCATAAGGACATTGGATATATACATTTTTGTTTTAATTGGCACTGTTTAATCCCAAAGACACGTCTCAGTGAACTCAGTGGCAATGCCCAAGCTAACATGGGTTATAATCCATTTCTATTTTTATGATTAGGCTTAAAATACCTCCAGTCAATGGCTGAGTCTTGCATTAAGAATGAAGGCTGCCTCGGGCTGGAGCAGTAGAGCAGCTGGGAGGACACTTGCCTTGCACATGGCAGAACTGAACTAGATCATTGGCACCCCAAATGCTCCCCCTGACCCCAGCAGGGAGCGATTCCTGAGCACAGGGCAGAAGGAAGCCCTGAGCACCCCTGGGTGTGGCCCAAACAACACAGAAAGGAAAGTTGCTGTGTTAGTGCAGGGGAACTGGACTCCCAGTAGGTGCTCACAGAAGCCCCTTTGTGGCCTGATTCTCTAACGAAGAACAGACATGAATTCACTCCTGGTGGTAGGAAAGGGAGCTGAGGATGGGAATAGTGGTCACAAAGACCCACTGGTGCATTAAATGTCCTCTCATCAGCGGATTCTCATAGAAAAGCTCTAGTTTTCAGAGCAGCAGCAGTGCCATTGAGGATAACTGAAATGTTCTTATTTTTATTTATCTGGGGAGTGTTTGGAGCATCCCCAGTGATACCCAGAACTTACCACTAGTGGTGATCAGAGATAGCACAGGTGCAATGCTGGGATCAATCCAGAGTTGGCCAGGTGCAAGGAAAGCGCTTGTCTACCACACTCTTTTTTTGGGGCCTGGGAAATGAGGATGGTAATGTGGTTGGGAAAGCTGTTCCCCATTATTCACTTTGGTCACCCACTAGGGTTGACCACTTGTTGAGTCCAGGGAGCAAAGCCTCTTGGTTGATCTGGAGGTACATCTGACTGTATATCCCTCTCTGAGTTTTCATCCACCCTGACACCCTGAAGGTCACCCTTGCAGGGCCCTCCCCCTCCTCACTGTTGCTTTGGGGGGGGAGGGCAGGCGTTACCACTGGAGTCGGCAGGTGTGTTTTCTTAGCCTGTGCTTTCTGGTCTGTGTCTGTCCACATGACACCCACAGCATTTGTCCTTTAGGAGGACCATGTCTCAGTTTCCATCTACCCACAACGGCCAGCAGCCCCGTGCTAAGGCAGCAGTGGCCACAAGGGTCATCTCCCTGCACTGCCTCCTGCTGGGCACTTGCCATGCGTCGGTTTCCAGGCTGTTGCAAACAAGGGGCACATCTTTTCAGGATGAAACACATCTTGCCTCTTGGTTCTCCAAGGCTAATTGAATAATCAAATAAACATCAGACAGATTAGCAGGAAAAACAAATCGATTGCCTACCGACAGGGAATTTCCTTAGACATGGAAGACTCCAGATGCCTGAGGATGTTGTGCCTCATTCCTGAGCAGGAAGAAGGGGCGGGGCTCTGGGACAGGAAGGAAGGAGCAGGTCACAGAAAGCCTCCGCAGGTTCAATGTTGCAGGCACTGTAGAAATAGTGGTGGGAGAGAGTTTACGGACCTCCTAGTGCCTCCTATCCAGATGATGCTGTGGGGGGTCTAGACCCTCCCATCCACGTGGTGCTGTGGGGGGGGGTTGTTGCCATGTGATTCTGTGGTTCTGTCCCCTCTGTCCCACATGGTGCTGTGATCCTGTTGTCTCCCTGTCCACGTGCTGCTGTGGTTCTCAGTGAGAGCGTCCTTCCTGAGATGTCCTCGTGGATAGAGTGAGGCCATGAAGAGAAGGGCGAAGGTTCCGCCAGAGTCTTTTAGACCTTGATTGATTCCAGCTCAAACTAACCCTCATGAAACTCGCTGATCTCGGCAGCCTGCCCTGAACTCCGTCACTGTGATTTCAATGGAACCTTTTTTTTCCTCCCGGAAGTGAAACTTTCCATTTCTGGGACTTTCCCTACAGTGTGTGTGAGGCAGGCAAAGGTTCTGGAGGGCGACCTGGGTTCTGTGCTGCCACTGTGTCGGACTTTCTGCGGGATTGCGGAGATATTTGGGGTTTGTGGCCGTCTTTTGGGTTATTTATCTGGGAAGGGCTCAAAGCCTCGAAGAGCAAGGACTCGGCTTCCTTTACTTCTCTGGTCTCTGTTATCTTTACTGCTTGTTTTGGGCCACAGCTGGTGGTACTCAGGGCCCAGAGCACTGTAAACAGAGTCTGGCATGAACAGGCATTGGCTGAGTGCAAGGCAAGTGCCTTTCCTGCTGTCCTCGCCCTGGATTCTGTGGCTCTCTGCGTCCCCTCCTCCCCTATGACGAGTCAGAGTGACCCTGGGCTCATGCTGTCCTCTCAACTCTGGTGGACATTGAGAATTATGCACCCTGGCTCTGCCAGGCTTTTCCTGCAGGGCTGTTTCAGCCCTCTGTGTCCATGTGGGCATAGGGTTCCTTCTCAGCCATCCTGTCCAGAGGCCTCAGCCCAGCACAGTGAGCCTTGCTTCCCTCCCCGGGTCCCTCGAGAACCTGGCCCTGAGCCGTGAGGGTCTGGAACAGGCTGCTCCATCCTGGGTCCTCAGCGAGAGCCAAATGCTTCCACGGGCTCAGGGGCAAGGCAGAGAGAAGCCTCCGTCTCTGAAATCCAGAGAGAATCCATGATCTCCAGAGTCCCCTCGGACATGGGTGTGGAAATGCGACCCTATAACTGCAAATAGAAATGACCCACATCCTACCAAATGCCATCCTCAGCATGCAGTACATGCTCAGGGTCACTCTGGAGGAAGCTGCTCACAAGCTGGCATATAAGCACATGCCAACATGCATTCTGGGGTATTCTATAGGACACATACATGTATCACAGCAAACAATGCTGACTTACAAACTCAGGGTGTCCGTTGCTTCTTCACAGCAACACTGAGGATCTGAGAAGCCAACAAGACCCTTGCTTGCTGTCGAGAGCCCCAGGTCCTATGTGGTGGGCCAGGACCCAGGGAGGGGCAGGGAGAAGGGGGGCTTCTGCTTAGCTGCTTCTGCTCTGACCTTTCCTGTCATCATTTTCAGCCTCTTTGAGAAGAATTGGCCAAGAGGGCCACCACATTTGAAGGTGGGTTCTGGAACACGGTTTTAAGCCTGGTTACACGCACACACACACAGCTGCGGATTCTGCAGTTTCATCAGTTCAGCTGCGACATTGGATTTCCATAGATTCTACATGTCAGATGGAGCCTGTTTCTGTCGGGGTGGAATGGGCTTCTTCATTTCCGCTCCTGCAGACTGGATGGGGGGTGATCTGTGTACGTGTCTTGGGTGTGTATGTGTGTGAGTGCTTGTATGTGTTTGTGCATGTCAGGAATATGTGGGTGTGTGTGCGTAGCTACATGTTTGTGGGTGTAGTATATGTCTGTAGTGTGTGCAGATGTGTGAGAACACAAGTGTGTATACATGTGTGTGCATATGTATGAATACTCCTGTGTGATTGCTTTTTTGAATTGTGCATAAATGTGAGTGTATGAGCATGCATGTATGTGTGTATGTGTGTATGTGTGTATGTGCGTGAGTGTGTGCATGTAAGTGCATGTGTATGTGTGTGTGCCTGCATATGTGTATGCATGTGCATGAGTGTGTACATGCGCATGTGGGTGTGTATGCATGCATTTGTGTGCATGTGTGCATGTGAGTACATGTGTATGTGCGTGTGTGCATATGGTATAGGTGTGTGCGCGTGTGTGTTATTTGTGCATGTGTGTGTGAGTGCATACACATGTGTGCACACATGTGTATGTGTTTGTGCAACCCACCAGGTGTTCAGGAACCCTTGGCATGAAAGCTCAGTGCATGGTGCTGCACTTATTGGCCATCTGACACCCTCGTGAATGGCTGTGGTGGGAAGGGCAAGTTGGCATTTCCGGCAAAACCCAGTGAGATGGGGCTGCAGAGATGCACCAATGGCCTCTCCTCTGGGCCTGTGATTTGTCTTTTTCCCCAGCAGAGCCTGGCACTGGTCTTGCTGCAGATTGAGGCAGACAGGGAGTAGACTGTACTCAAACTCTGCCCTGTCCAGGCACTGGCCTTCACCTCTGTCCAGCACGGCACTGGACGCTGTCCTTAGGTGAGGACCTGGGCTTGGCCTCGTTTGCTCTGGGCAGCGCCTGGCCTTTCTCCTTAGCTGCGACAAGGCAGGATGTTGGGCCCTTACCAGCCACACGGTCCCTCCTCTCCACAGCCACACGGACTCCACTGTTTATTCAAGAGTAATTTCCAGTCATTACCTCCTTCTACCTGCGACTGATTCCCTCCCTTGTATGTGCCCTTTGTTTCTCCTAGATTACATCTTCTCAGAGACTTCAAAAGGCTCACTGCTTATAAATATGAGAGCACTGGACTCTGAGCCTGGGATGGAAACACTCCCACTCACCCCAAGATGGTTTCCGGCCATCAGTGTCCAGTTCTCCTACATTGCTACTTGGAGGTGTCCCTGCTAGTGGTCAGTGTGCCTCAGGAAAGCAGCAGGGAGTCTACTGGTCAGTGTGCCATGGGAATGCAGTAGGGGGCCTAGTGGTCAGTACATCTCAGGCACGCAGAGGGGTCTACCTGGAGGTTGCCTGCTAGACATCACTGCATCTCAGGCATGCAGCAGAAGTCTGCACAAAGGTGTACCAGGCAGTGGTCAGTGCACCTCAGCACACAGAGGGGTGTAATGCTCACTTAATACAAGCTGCACCCACCACCACTTGTGATAAGAACCTTTAGAGTTTATCAACTTGACATCTTCTAAATAGCAGAGCACATATAGTGTAGTACATACATATGATACGGCATGTAATATAAACCATAGCATATATAATATGGCATATAACAATATATATCCTGATAAATAGCATAGTAGAGCACACATCCCGTGATAGAATGCCTTTTGTTGTATGTGATATGTAATATTCTTATAATGTAGTTAATAAACATGTAGTTACATAATGCGTACATTAGTAAGTGTCCCACCTAACATGGTAACTTGATGTTGCTTAGTAAGAAGAGTCAACATGTGATCACGCCTAGCTGCTCTGCTACATGGTGTCCAGAGGCTGTCTGACTTGCATGTGGAACTCTGAACACGTTGACCCTCTTTGTTGCATCTTCTTCACCCCCCTCCAGAAATCACCAGCCTGCCTCTGTGTCCACTGGATCACTTTGTCCGTTTCCATTTTGGCTCTGTGAGCCACATCCAGCTTTGTTCAGGGACATCTCCCGGCTCAGTGCTCAGGACAATGTGTGGTGCTAGGGAATGGAATCAGCGGCATGCAAGGCAAGCACCTTCCCAGCTGTACAATTTATCGGGCTTGGGCCTGGTTTAGACTCTGTGTATAAGGAATATGCCCTATTTCCCTCTCCAGATCTCTTTACACCCAGGTCTCAGCATCCCTCCCTGTTGGGTTCGAGTGCCCCTGTGCATGTACATGCATGTGTCAGGAATTCTTCCTCCAGTCTTCCATCCGCAGACACTGCAGTCACTCCCTTTCTTGGCTGTGCAGTAACTGAGTTTTCTTTCAGCAGACACATGGGAGCAGAGTGGTGGGTTATATGGAATTTCTTCCTTTGGCTGATGAATATCCCCTCCGTTTCCCCAGAGGTGACACTATGTCCCAGCCCCTGCCCCCCACCTTTGCACCAGCTTCTGTTAAATTGTCTCTCTGCAGGGTTTGGGCTATGTTTCCCCCTTGACCATCTTGTCCAGGGCTTCTGGCCATCTGTTCACCTCTGGTCTCAGCTGGTGAGCAGCCTGGGCCCCTTACTGCTGGACTCAGAGAGTGACAAGCTCCCCTTTTGCCCCCTCCCCCCTTCCCAGGAAGCATGTGGGTTCCCTTGCCTGGGTGGGTATCACAGGTGGGACCTTCCATTCTGACTCAGTTTCACCTGCCAATGAGCTTCTTTTCTTCCTCATGTCCCCTGCCCCTGAGTTCCAGATTTCTTCCCCTGAGCATCTGCTCCACAGCATAGCTTGTCACCAGTGAAGGGTGCATGATTCAGTGCTCAAACACCCTGTGCGTATACTTTCAGCTCCTGAGGCAAAGCCCACGGCGACAGTGCTGGGTCAGGCAGCAGCAGTACCTGGGCTGTGAGGGCCACAACTCAGAGTCTCCCAAAGGTGCCATTCCATACCCCAGTTTCGAGTCACGTGTCCCCAGTAGAGTTTGAAGATACAGGGGCTCTAGCTCTGCACCTTTCTGGAATCTCTCAGTACATTTCCACCTTTCAGTATTGTGAGTGTTTCCTCTTCTCTCTTAAAAGAGAAATGAAAATCTTTTAAGCTCTCTGAGGCTGTATCAGAAAGATTCAACAGATTCTTCTATTTTCTACCAGTTTTTTGTGACAGTGTGTTCATAGAAATTTTGGTTGCAAGCATCAAGAATACCCTCTTCCTCCACCCTGAGAGACTCTTGCCTTGCTCTTGCTCGAGTGAAGGGACAGTCAGGATCTGGGGTGACTTGTTTCAGCATCAATCAGCCATGTGCGACTACTGCAGCCAAACCCTCCTTCATCTCTCTTCTCCCTTGTGGGGTTTCAGACTCAGAAAAAGACCATGAAATATTTGTTCTGAAGCTATTCAGTAGTAGCCAGAAGTCAGTGTTCCCTGGGGCCCAACTTTGAACAAGTGCTGTATATAAATCATCTCACGCGATTTATTTGGGTTTAGGGTTTGGGACCCTGCAGTGCAAAGGAATTTACTCCGTGGGCCAGGCCATGGCTCCCAGATACAGGGGGGACCTGGCTCTCTCGCAGGCCAAGCAAAGCTGTGTCCAGCCCTGGGAGCAGTGTCTGCCCTGATATCACCCCCTATCTCAGACTTTTGAGTGCCCTGATCAGGTGGAACTATCCTGCTTTCAAAATGCAGGAAGTGTCGGGTCTTGGAGGAGGCGATGACTTACTAAGCATCGCTGAACGCGCCATGGGATAGAGGAAAATAGGGTTTCGCTTAATTGGTGTTTTTAGTTCAGAAAGGAAGAAGGGTTCACTGGGAGAGCAGGGGGTTTCCAGAGGGCTGGCTCTGAGCACCCCACTTTGCCAGGGCCTCATGAGGGATGCAGGACCCCACACCCCTCCTTCCTGCCTCCTGTTCCCCAAGCTTGTCTGCATGGACCATTAGCTCTGCTCTTTGGAGATGTGGCTCTTTGGGACCCAGAGATTGGGGCTTTGGCCTGCGAAAACCTCAGCCATGGGCTCCCTTTCCTGGCACTGGCACGGGTGGGTGTGAGGACTGGGCACTGTGAACCCTAGGTACAGGCCCTGCTATTCCCAAAGCCCTCTGAGACTGGGCATGGCAGAGAGCAGGTGAGAATGTCCACCAGGAAGGGCTGTCCCCAAGGCCTCAAGGTTGCCTGTCCAAGCCAAGGTAGCTCTGCACCCATATATGTGCCCTATGACCCCAGGCGGCAACATGGGAGCAAGAGCTCTGAGTTTAAATAACTCCACTGCTTGTGTCTTTGAAAGATACTGGTATATCTCACAAATGCATTAAAATGTTTTTTAAAATAAATTCTTTATTATGGGCCAGTTTCAAATTCTAACACAGAGAACCCTCCCCTCTGGTAGATATTTCAGCATAAAATTTTCTTATCACTGACTTAGACAACTCATCTGGGGTTTGGGTGGGTTAGGAAGCGAACCAGGAGAAAATTCCCTAGGAATGCATGAGGGTGGGTGGGGGTGAGGGAGAGATAGGATGAGGAGAGATGGAAGGGACAGAGAGAGAGAAAGAGAGAGAGGGAGGGAGGGAAAGAGAGGGAAAGAGGGAGAGAGAGAGGAAAGGGAGAGAGGGAAGAAGAGAGGGAGAGAGGAAATGGAGGGAGAGAGGAAGAGGGAGAGATAAAGGAAGAGAGAAGGACATAGAGAGAGAGAGGGAGGAGGGGGAGATAAGCTCCCAGGTTCTAGACTTTCCACCTCCAACCAAGCTCTATGCGCAGAACCTATTGGGAATGACTCTGAACCCCCAGCCTGACCGGGGGGAGGGTGCAACTGGCATAGTGCTCAGTGACCTTCTCAAGCTTCCAGTGAGTGGACAGCAGCACCCTCTAAGAACCCAAGGGACAGATTATGTAAGAAATCACTGACTTACTTAGTCTTCAAAAACATAAATAAATAAAATGATTTCCATGTTTGTTTGTTAAGATAAAAATTAGTCCTCACCCATGCTGTGAATTTCATGCCCAACTTCTTTTCCCAAGCAGATTCTTTTCACTGTGGACAAAATGTTATTCCAGTAAGCACCTCCTGCTGTGCTATTAATGAGAATAATTTATGCAAAGCGCCAGGTCTTTTGTATGCTCTGGTAATGTTCAAACTCTTCTGTTTGATTAAATACCTTTTAAACTTCCAAGAGGGAGAAAATTAAGGCCAGGGTGAGCTAGAAATTCTTACAGGAATAAATAAACTACCACACCTCCCTTCATTTATTAAACCAAAATTTTATGTCTTTATTTGTGTAAACATAATTTTTATAGTAAGCTCCAAAAGCTTACCCCATAACCTCCAAAAATATTAAGCTTTTCCTGACATAGGTTGCCATATGGCTTTCATTTTGTTATGAAAAATGTTTCTTTTCTAGAAACATGCACATATATAGTGTTTAAAACAAAATTTAAATAATTTAAATAAAGCAACCAACCATATGTTCTATTATATCTGACCTCATTATTTTGTTTGCTTGTTATAGTTTAATATACTAAGTTAAAGTAATATGACCCAACCATATATTTTGAAATATAAAGCTTATGATATTCTGGAAAGTAACCCCCGGATATTTCTGACATGTGTCCCTGTGATTGACTATGTTTGGCGCGTGGCACCATGTGGCTCTGAGTTGCCAGGGGTGCCATACATGCATGTACAGTGGCACTCAGCACCCATCGCCATTTGCACCTGTGTGCTTCGGATGGTCTCAGGCTCTGTGGACGGCTGTGTGGCTCCCGGGTGAGCGGAACCCAGCCCTGGGTCTGTCTGTCTGGTTCAGGGGACCCTCACTTCTGGGCATATGTGAGATCTCAAGTTCATTTTCCTCTCATCTTGTTCAGATGCTGTTGCAACTACACATATATCTAAATTTCCTCTTTTCTCTCAACTGCCTAGGATTCCTCTGTGTATGTGAGTTATGTATGTGTAGGGGGGAGGTAAGTATTTATGACTATGTGTTTTGTGAGTATGTGTGTGTAAATGTGAGTGTGTGTGAGTGCCTGTGGGTGTTTGCATGTATGTGTGTATAAGTATAAGTGTAAGTATGTATGTGAGTGTGTGTATGTGAGTTTTTGTGGGTATTTGTGTGTATATGTGTATTTGCAAGTGTATAAGTATGTGTGCATGTATGTGAGTGTGTGAGTTTTAGTGGGTGTTTGAGTGTATATGTGTGTTTGTGTGTGTGTATGTGTGTTTGTGTGTATGCGTGTATAAGTGTGTGTGAGTGATGTGGGCATTTGTGTATGTGTTTGAGTGTGTATGTGTGTATAAGTATGTATGTGTGTGTGTTTTGTGAGTGTGTGTGAATGTGTGAGTCTTTGTGGGTGTTTGTGTGTGTATGAGTGTTTACATGTGTATAAGTATATGTGTAAGTCCGTTGTCTTGGTGGCAGCAGTTGCACAGGGGAAAACTTAAGCCATGTTGACATTACAACATCCCTGATGGCAATGTTCATCTTTTTTCTGCCTGTTTGTTTGCTGATCAGATTATTGAGCTGGTTGAATGCATTCCATTTGGGAGGGTCCAGCCTCCTGTCCAGTACGTGAACTTGCACGTCCCCCCCCCCCTGCCCCCCACAGTCCATGTCCTTTGGTGGACTGTTCCAAGCTGTGCTGGAGCTTTGACACTCAGTATTACCATTGGGGATTTTAACTATTGTTGGGACTTCCTGGTGTCACTTCAGATTTTGGTGCATCTTCCTTCGTCTCTCTCTCTTCCGAGTTCAAGAGCATGGGGCCTTGACCCTTCAGAACCTAGTGCTGTTACTTGGAAATTGCTCCTTGGGCATTTCCCTCTCACACCACACTGTGGAAATAACTGTTCTTGCCCCCAGGCTGTCCGTGGCTCTGGGATTTCATCCAGAGCTTTCTGCTCTGCTCTGATGGGGTTGGTGCCTGTCCCCATGCAAATGGAGGCATTAATCTTGGGTTCAGCGCCAAGACCCTGAGATCCTTTCCACATAATTAAGCTCCCTGGTGTGCAGGGCACCGACATATTACACAACCTAGCCAGCGCTAAGTAAATCCCAACCCTTGTCTCCGGCAGAATTCTTTGACATCGCTGGATGGGAGCCCTGTTGCCATCCAGCCAGCTACCAATCATTAGGACCTTTGTATGCTGAACAAATGCCTGAGGGTAGATGGAGAAACAGGGAAGTACTTAATAACCCCAAAAGCCTTGGTGCCTAAGGAAGAGACATCCTCTTCCTTATCACAGCAGAGATGATGAGATTCTTCATCCTGCAGAAATCAGAGATTCCCGAGTCCTTTGATCAGAGAAGAATCTGCTTGGACCCCCAGCTGCCTCCCACCCTCTGGGACCCTGCCCACACCCCGCATCTGTGCCTATCATCCACACTGCCTTTCCTCTCTTCTCTCTCCATGCCATGGAAAGGCAGGAGTGAAGGATGTAGCTCGAGGGACTTGGGGAACCTCCACTGAGATCAGCACCAAGAAATATCTGTGGGGCATGAGAATGGTTATGTTACCTGCTGGGTATCTCTTCCTTCACTGCTCTCACCTCTAAACTGTTCACCTGCTCTGAAAATCCCTCTGTGCTTCTTCCCCATGTCCCAGAGACGAGGCCATAAGCATATTTTCTCCAGGATGTTGGCATCAACCTGCTGCCAGTGTCTCTGCTCTGAAGGGCGGGGCTCAGTCATTTTTGCTTTGAGTTTAGGTCCTTTTCTTCTTCTGCTTTTGGAAGTTCCTGGAGGTATCCCTAAGCAGTAACACTGAGGGCTAAAGAACCAACAGACCCAAGCACTGATCACAAAGAAAGGTGGCATGCAAACCAGAAAAAAAGCAAAATAGAAACAATAGCTCTGCAAAATTTGCCTGTGTGGAGAGGGCCCACGGAGTTCTCTTTTCCTCTCAGTGTTGTGTGCTGCCTGGGGTCTACGGTTCAACCTATGAGTCTACCGTTGTGTTTAGCTCTAGGTATGTGCAATAGTAAGTCCCATGGGTTTCGCTTCTCCAAAATGTGGGAAGATTGGCTTCATGCCTCTCCTAGGCCTGGCTTAAAAAAAAGGGTTCGGAGCGAGCTCTGAGTTTCTACATCTTGTCTGCTTTCACCGTAAAGAGCGCTTAGGAATGTTCTAAGAGCATCGTGGGGGCAAGGAGAGTGTGGGGGTAGTGATCGTTGTCTGGCCTTCCTGGCTTCTCTGAAAGGCGCCTTCTCTCCAGGCTCCTCACACATGTCGAGACCTTCTCTCTGGAGACATGCAGGGTCCTTGTCAGAGGACCACAGAACCACCAGGCTGTTCTTCATCTGCCCCAAACTCCACGTTTGTTGGTTTCTCTCCATCATGATCTTTCACCTTTTTAATTTTGGGAGGGGATGTTTGAGGCCACACCTGGTGGTGCTCAGTGATCACTCCTGGTGGTGCTCAGGGACCCTATGAATTGCCGGGAACCGAACGTGAGACAGCCACAGGCACAGAAGCACCCTGCCTCTGTACCATCTCCCCAACCCCCGTTTCATCTTTTTAAAACAAAATTTATGTTAAGGCTTTGCTTATTGAGCTCTGTATTTAGAGACATAAATTCCATTTATTTTCCAGTCTACTGATTCATTGCCAGCAGGGACCATCCTTATTTTTATGTGTCTATTACATTCTATAATGCCATAAACTCTGATTTTAAATTTCAATTAAATGTATGCAAATGCTTTTTATATTTTAATTTTGTTTCTCAAACATTGTCATCAACTGTATCCTAACATCATTTCTTTCCCTGGATGTTTGCGTGATTATTCCTATCTTTGGCCATAAATTTCAATTAGATTTATTATCTTTTTTATGACCCCATTCTTCACGTTTTCCTGGACTCCAGTTAGGCATTTATGATGAAGGGACACTCTGGTTTCTGGAAATCTGGGTACGTATTCACTTTGGGGGTGAAAAACTTGACCTAGAAAGATTCATTTCACTGTAAATAGAGGAATAATAAACGTGAGCTTTGAGGCATGGAAAAAGTCTGCAGTGGGGAAAGTTCTGGAAATAGAATCCAGCTCATGCTGGGTAGATCCTCTGGGTACTTGTAAGAAAACAGTAGAAACTATTTTGCTGTTTGACCAACAGTCACATTTCCTATAGCCTTTTGTATACTCACCAGCTCCTTGATGTTTGTGAGTGACTCTGTGGGCAGGCCTGGGACACTGGACATCAAATGCTCCTTCCAATGTCCAGGTTTCCACTGACCTGGGCACGTCATGAGTAATATTCAGCCAGCTAATATCATCTTACTGCATCCACACTCACAAAACCGAAACAAAGACTTAATTTCCTCACTTGAGTAGAAGACCTTTTGCCCACTCTTTCAATCAGATTTCACTGTAGGCAGAAGCAGATGCATTCCGGAAACTGTGTCAATGAGTGAGGTACCAAGCCTAAAGCAAATCCACAGCGCAAACTTGATTTTCCATTTTGCCCTCTCTTTGAAAGAAAAATGATGACAATGATAATTGACATGAGTATTTTTTAAATCTTGAAATATTTCCAGGATTACAAAAATTTTGGGGGTCTTAAATAGCAAAAACTCCACATGTGCCTTTGACGTGAATTACCAAGTGTCCAAGTCCTATCGATTATTTGTGTATTTTCCTGAAAGCCTGGAGAATGAAAGCTAGAATCCATTTCTCATGGAGCAATTTCAATTATGGCATTAATGGGGTTTAATTCCCTTCCCAGATTTATACAATGACTTCAGATTTTCCCAACCACCCGGCAAATGCCTTTGAAGTTTTGCTCCACAGTCCGACCCAGTGCACACACTTCCTCGGGTGCCAGGCTTCTGAGGCTCGTGAATGGGTCTCGGGTGCATTTGAAGAGACAGGCCAGTTAATTTAAAGACTGTCCCTCAATTTGAGTCCTCTCATTGTTTCCTCTCCATTAGAACTAGGTGGTTATTTTTGGCCGAAACCCTCAGAATTGGCCTCATGTCCTCGTTAATCCTGGCAGGAGGCCATCCTGCCGATTTGCCCCATTACTGTTGAGATAAGCTCTGGGTAAGAGCGGGCTGGCAGGCTCTGCACTAGAAAGACAGAAATAAGTCATAAGTATCTGATTGAGAGATGCACTGGGTTTGTGTAAATATTCCATTTCCTATAATATTTTCATCTATTTCTGGCAGAATTACCAGCAGGCTCTAAAAGCAATTACTGGAGGACCTTCTCAGGTGCATTCTGTTTTTCCCCCCACTTTTCTATTTTCCAGTGCTGGGGCTGGAGCTCAGGTCTTGTGTTTGCCAGACAGAGACTTGAGTTCCAGAGCCGCATTCCCAATCTTCATTCTGACTAAACTGGGGAAAATATCTCATAGCTTTTAACAAATGGGTTCTATTACTGACCTATCACCTTTTCAACTTTGCTTTGCCCTGGTCCAATCCCAGTTAGGGATTGATGCTTGATGCTGCAGTTAGGAATGACTCCCTAAGCATAGGTGACAATTCTTGGGGGGGGTTGGGTGAGACTCAAGACTGGATACCTGGTGCTTGTCAAAATGCACCAAGACAGTCCCTACTGGGGTTCCTCTACAGGGACAGGTCTTATCTGCTGTGCAGGGAGAGGTTTTATCTGCTCTAGAGCCTGTTGTCATATTCCAAAGATGACGCTTATTCCTCACGATGCGTTAGAAGAAAACTTAAATGGAAACCAAGTCTTATTTATCCTTAGTGTTTGCCTATTTCTGTGTGTTTTACTAAGGACAGGTGGCAACCACCAGTAGAGAAGCCACTTTCTATGGACACAGTGGACATAGCAATTTGGAAAAAAGGGCCAGCAGGACCCTTGGATTCCGCTTTGCAAACTAGAGCTCTGATCAGTGGAAAGCTGAGCCCCAAGGTGTTCTGTGGCTGGGCTGGGCCGCTGTATGGTATATCTGGCTTTCGGCACCTGTCACACACCCTGACCTCACTAACCCTGGGCAGCACTTGTCTCCCTGCCCACTTCAGTTTCATTCTGCAAAGAAGCAAGTGTTGGCCTCTGACTGTCCTGCTGGTGGCCTGAGCCTGGCCTTGTCCCAACCGTCTTTTGGTCACCTGTGGTTGTGTGTAACAAGACAGAGGCGTCTCCTGCTAAAGTGCACCCGGGGATGCAACTGGGGTGCAGGTGAGCCGAGTATGGATATGCACATGGCCTGTGCAGAACCCCAGAGGACAATGGACACAGCACTCAGGAACCAGGTGTGAGCTTGTCTCCCGACCAGTTCCTCTTCTGCTTCCAGCTGTGTCCTGTTCCAGGTGGCCATCAGCATCCATCACATGGGCTCTTACCCACTGTGTCTGCCACAGGCCCCATCTGTCCCTTGTCGTACAACAGAACACTTTCAATTTTGTTCTAAAGACCATACCTGGCAGTGCTCAGGGCTCACTCCTGGTGGTGCTGGGGACTGTGTGTGGCACAAAGAATCAAACTCAGATCTGCCATTGGCAGGACAAGCACCCTTCCCCCTGTCGTATCTCTCCATCCCCTACAGTGACACACTTCTACCCAGTTTACCCTTCGTTCCATCTTGAGAACGACTCATTGGTGTTTTTGTTTTAGCTCAGAGAACTTAAATATTTGTGTTTAACTTCTACATTTGTTTTTCTTTCCTCTTGGGTTTTCTAGGCCATGCTCCAGGTTCAATGTGAGGGTCTGAAAATGTGGTAATAGTCAGATCTTGAGGTCCTAGGGACCAAAGGATCATACCTGGGGATTCAAATGGGGTCATTTGCATGCATCGCATGTGACTTCACCCCCTATCTTATCTCCCCCAGCTGCAGTTCCTATAGTATTGATGAAATAGAAGCTCCAAATGCCAGTTCCTGCATCATATCCTTTATTTCTTACAGAACTCGGAGATAGGGGACATGTTTGGGGAATGGGTGACAGGGAGAACATTTGTGTAGCTGTGGTCATTTCATCCCAGGTGACATGGTGATTTGAGGAGTGCCAAGCACTGCCACCAGGAAAACATGCTACTGCCCAATCTGAGCCATTGGTCCCTGCGACAGAGTCACAGGTCTGAGAGGCAGAGTGAGACCTGCATGAGGACATTCCTTTATCTCTCTACATCGTGGATGTGTGTGCTCTAGATTTGGAAGCCCATTAAGCCACCAAAGACAATGTTGATGATCTCTTGTAATAACCAAGTGAAGGACACATTTCAGGCTGATGGCCTTTGTGTTTCCTGTATATCACTTTCTGAGAAAAAAATGGTGAAGGGATTGAATTCAATTTATATTTCCTCTGTTCATGAGGGGAAGACAGAAGGATTTGCAGAGAGAAAGTGCATACATATTGCTAAAGAAAAGATTTAGTCAGATAATTAAAAACCTCATTAAATCTAGTCCAAATCTATGTGGATTTGTGGGTCCAGGGCTCCTGCTTCCTTTTCCCTCATCAAGTCTTAATGAATTACCATATACTCATTAATAATAGGAGGATGGAGTGAAGTATCCAGGGAGACCCCTTCTCACATACACACACAAACTTGGAGGAAGCAGTTTAAATCAAAGTATTTGGGTCTATCTATTACCTCACTGCACAAACTCTGTTTCAGAACATCAAAACACAGTGTTTGTATTTTGATGGACAGAAATATTTTGAATTTAAGGACTTTTGTGAAACTTACTTGAAAGGAATGTTAATTTAACACCATCAAAAAAGAATTATAGCTGACATAAGACATTTTCAAAGCATCTGGTTAAAAAAAGGATAGTTTAGGGAATTAGCAAGACTGATTCAAGTTCTGTGTTTAACTAAAATGTGTACCACTTTCAAAAATGTGTGCTACTATGAGTATGATAAAAGTCACAGGCATAGTAAAAACTCCTGAAAATGGAGGGAATGGAAAAAAGAAAGTTCTACACGAGGATGTCAGTCATGTGGCATTTTTTTCCCTCACCCATATTATTCTCCCAGACACAAGCACTTGGGAATAAAATGGAGAGTCCAGTGAGGGTGTTGAGTCCCCCATCACCGAGAGTCACAGTCTCTTAGATTCAACATGACTTTTCTATTATTTTTTTAGTTTTTATTAGTGAGACATCATGAGGTACAGTTGCAGACTTACAAATTTTTGTGCTTGGGTTTCAGTTATATAATGATCAATTACCCATCTCTCCACCAGTGCCCATTTCCCACCACCACGGATCTCAGTATCCCTCCCAACCCCCATTCCCCCAATTTCACCCTGCCTCTGTGGCAGGACATTCCCTTTTGTTCTCTCTCTCTTATTGGGTGTTGTGGTTTGCAAAAGAGGCAACAGGTGACAATCATGTTTGGTCTATAGTCTACTTTCAGCATGCTTCTCCCATCCTGGGAGGATCCTCCCAACCCCCAAAAGAAAGAATACACATTCTTGTCCAGTGTGCACAGCAAGCATTCACCCATTTTTACAGTCTTTACAGATAGGGAAATTGAAACCGAGTACAACTTTTTTTCTTTTTTTTCTTTATGGGTCACACCCAGCGATGCACAGGGGTTACTCCTGGTCCTGGCTCTGTACTCAGGAATCACTCCTGCCCGTGCTCACGGGACCATATGGGATGCTGGGAATCGAACCCAGATTGGCTGCATGCAAGGCAAATGCCCTACGCGGTGGCTGTGCTATCACTCCAGCCCCTGAGGACTTTTGTTGTTTTCTTAACCCATAGTCTTCATTTGCTTAGCAGTCTGGTTCCTTTGGCAGGACAGCACTACAATCTCAAACCTCCTAAGCATCCTATAGCCCAGAGCAGCACAGGAAAATCCATGGCCTTGAGCTTGAAATTTCTTTCACCACATGCTCTTCACTGACTCTTAAAGTGCTTTAAAATTCCTGTTCTAATAAAACCTGCTGCCTGATTTTTCTCAATTCCCATTAAATTATTATAAGAGATTGGTGTTGATTAGAACACAGTGCCAGCACACAGAAACTGCTGGAACGAGAATATAAAGAGTACATGAGTGAGTGTGGGGAAGATTGCATGCCATGTCATGCACTTTTCAGGGCCATCCTGCGCTTATGCAGTTGGTGGAGGAACTGAGGTAGTTTTCTTCTGAGCAGAGACTGATGACCGGACACTGCATTTAGTCCCCATTTCTCATGTTGAGGGCAACTATTTTGCAAACTGCACCAACACTTTTCCTTATTTTCTATGGTATGAATTGTGAGACCTTGATTACATTAATATTGCTCTTCTTTGACTGTCATAGAACATGTATATATTTTCATACTCTAAAAATATACTTGAAATTTTAGCATAATTTTGACTACTTTGAGAGGTTCACAGTAGGAAGATATATTTTGATGTTTATACTTCATTTTTACATGTACATACCTCAATGTGTATCATATAGGCATATGCAATTGATACTGGCATAGACATGATTTACAGTAACACTTTAAGTTAAACTTCAACCATGCTTTCCTTTCTATATCTTCCCCTTAAAATTAATTCATTAGACTTGGACTTGGAGGAAGAGATGGTATCAGGGAGAGTCCCTTAATAATAATAAAAAAACACCACTATGTATTTCATAAAACATCAATTTATCACTGGAGAGTGTCTGATTAATTAAACACCAGCATTCTACCCCTAACATCCAGTTCTTTTATGGGGAGGGGTGGTGCTGAAGGGCCCGTGAACTTAAAATGGTGATAATTGAACTAGGAATGTTGCCCTACTAGTTTGGTGCTTGGGTCTGATAATGCAGCTGCTTTTGGGGCAGAGTGTTGCTTGGTGTCACCAGGAATAATTCTATTAGAAGGAGTTAAGGTGCTTGTCTTACACAAAGCCAGTTCTGGTTTGATTACCAACACAGCAGACACAGCATATGCTTTCCTGAATATCACCAGAAGTGATTTCTGAGCACAGAGCCATGAGTAAGTTCGGAGCACAGCTGGGGCGATATCCCCCTCCCTCCAAAAATAAACAACAGGAAAGAACACTTTAAGAGACAAAGAGTGGTAGGAGACATCTCTCCATAGAATTCTTCCACCCCATACCTGCACCCCTAAAAATGTAGAAGAACTTCTTTTATAGGAAATAATCTTGATCCTGGTTTATCCATAATACCACATACAGTACTCAGAGCACTGCCAGCAGTGATCCCTGAACATAGAGTTAAGAGTAAGCTCTGAGAACATCACTAAGACGTACAATAATAGACCTAGATCTCTGATTAATGTAGATATAAAAATCCTCAACAATAGTAGTATAATAAATCATGGTACCTCAAATAACATTCTCAACAAAATGTTGGCATATCTAAATTACCTGTACATCGGAGAAATTATATACCATGACCAAGTGGGTTTCATTGCAGGAATGTAAGGGCAATTTAGTATATATATATTTTTTAAAAAAGCTAAAAATTATATTTGTCAAAAAGGTAAAGGCCCTCCCATTGTTTGTCGATTTGCTCGAGCGGGCCCAGTAATGTCTCCATTGGAGACTTTGTTGTTAC
>JAOXYA010000021.1:33321580-33332497 GCA_028565675.1 Sorex palustris | reverse complement strand
GAAAGAGAAAGAGAGGAAGGGAGGAGGGAGGAAGGGAGGGAGGGAGGGAGGAAGAGATAGAGGAGAGAGGGAGAGATGAGAACGGGGGAGAGAGAGGAAGAGAGAAAGGGAGAGAGAAAGAGAGGAGAGAGAAGAGACAGGAGAGAAGAGAGAAAGAGAAGAGAGACAAGAAAGGAGAGAGGGAGAGAGAATGGAGAGAGAAAGAAGAAAGAGGAGAGAGGAGAGAGAGGGATAGAGATGGAGAGGAAGACAGAGAGGGAAAGAGGAAGGGAGAGAGAGAAAAAGAGAGGAGAGAGAGAGCATGTGTGCAGGAGGGTCCTGGCATATATCTGAGGGGACAGAAGCAGGAGTTGAAGAACAGGCCCTGCAGGATGTCTGGGGTGGGCTCTGCAGAGGCTGTGGGCAAGGACCCCCTCTCAGTTGGGCCATAAAACCTTGTGAATCCATACAGGCTTGTGGCAAAAGCTTTGACCAACATGACCCATGCTTGGAGGGGGCTTGTGGATGGTTCAGGAAGGAGGAAAGTTTGGCCACTGCACCAGGTGAAGGTGCAAGAAGAGGCTGAAATTGGGTACTTCATTCCTGCAGGTCCGAGCTCGAGACTTTAGCTCATTGGGCGGGAAGTGCAGAGCGCATTTTGGAGAGGGGGGCTTATAGTGACCCTCAGCTGCAGAAATCATTCATCACATATGCTGAGGGCCCAGAGAAAACAGGTCCCTTCTGCAGAGGGCTTCCAGGAAGCACCCAGAGCAGGTACCATGATGGAGGCTGGCAGGGAGGAAACAAGGGCTGCCAGGGCCTGTGCAGGCCACTGTTCGGCACAGAAGTGGCAAACCTGAGGCTCAGGGGTGGGCAGCTGGGGAGAGACCTTCCACCCTGAGCCCCCAGGATCCCTGAACAGCCTCCTGAAACCATGGGTGCAGAACAAGTGGTAGGAATTCACTGTCCACAAAGAAAGAAGAAAGAACACAGAAACCTGAAAACCAGGCTTTTGTTCTGAAGAAAAAAAGTTTCCAGAAAGATTTCCTTTCTGGAAGTCTTTGCGTCTAAATATAATGAACTGGGGGATAATGGAGTTGATTGCTTTCTCAGTTTCACGGGTTCTGAGACAATCACGCCCCATTTGTCTGTGGATGCGGGAACCCAGAGGGACCGCCAGCTCTCTCATATGTATATTTTATCATTCTTTTTTCATTAAAAAGTCACTTTGTGAGACATATATTATTCAGAATATAAACTGAAGAAAGTGAAAAGGAAGCAAAAAACACATTTTCTGCATCTATTAAATATACCTCAAGTTTTTATCATGGCCAGAATAAAAAAAACCAATAAGTCACAGTATTATGGATGTCTGACAATGAAGAACTTTGGGTTATTGCACCAGAGAGATGCTTGGTGGACAGGGGGTCTGGGTTCTGCCCCTCTTCACCCCACACACTGTCTTTTGAGCATAGCCAAGATTCAGACTCAGAGCACTAAGACAGAAATAACCCGGAGCATGGCTGGGTGTGACAACCCCCCCACCCCACCCCACAAACAACCAGTATCCCTCCAGGTGATAAAGACAGAGGGAGCTTTTAGATTAAAATTCTATTATATATGAATAGAATTTTATGTATTTTCTATATGTTCTATTCTATATAAAACCAGTTACTCTGGTTTTGTAAGGTTATTCATAGCCACATCTCAGGCAGACAGGGTTCTACCACCACCCACCCCTCAAGATGTGACTTGACAGGTGTGCTTTCCAGTTTGGCAATTAGAGTTCAGATCACATGCCTTCAGAGTTGTTGGCTGTGGCATGGAAACATGCATGCATCGCCCTTCTCCCTCCCAGTGTTACCTCCCACCCTCTTCTTCTTACTCCCCTCCTTGGTCTTTCCTTCCATGTCCTTATCATTTCTATACTCCAGGGCTAAGGGTGGTCCTGGGTCTCCAAAACCCCTCTCAAAAAATAGGGAGAAGAAATGAACAAGAAGTGACACGTCTTTGAAGAAGTCAGATGAATGATCAATAGGTCAACATGGATAAGTGCTCATCATCACTTATTGTCGGGGAAAGCCAAACCAAGATACACTGTGCTATAGTTCTCAAACCCTGGGGAAGGGTACACACCAGAGAGAGTGTGTTGGGGCAGATGGGGTAAGAACAGATCTTCCCCGCGGATGCCAGACCCCACGGTAGAGGCAGCTTGGAGAGTTTTTGGGGAAACCAAGTTGGTCTGCTATCGGCCTTCCCCAACAGAGTAGCTTGAATGGCTCTGGAGCACTCCTTAGAGTATCCACCCTGGATACAGAAACATTCATTTCCAACCAAAGCCACCTTGATACAAAGTATCAGTGACTGTTGTGGTCCCCACTGGAAAGTGGCTTAATGCAGAGGATGGGGCTGTAGGTTGAGGGCTGTGGCACAGAGGGGGTGCATCTGGGCATCACCCAGATGCACTCCCAGTGGGGAATGAACTCATGCTCTGGGCATGGGCCGGGTGCTGGTGGCTGCTGAGGAGGCAGCAGATCCCTGACAGCAGAGCCAGGGCAGGGCACCAGAATCACATCTCCTGGGAACACAAACATCTCCAGGAGGATATTGTTCCTGAGAACCCCTGGGCACCAGGGCATTCCCGGCCGCTCTACTCCATCCTGGGAGGCCAGGGAGAGGGGACATTTCTCCCAGGACCAAAGGTCACAGGGATGTCCTTTTCCTGGGCCTGTCACAAAGGAGCGGCCACTGTCCCCTCACCTCTGACTCCTGGGACCCCGAGTGGAGTCCGCAGCCACCCTGTCCCTCCCATGGCTGTCCAGGCCTCTATTCTTGGAAGGACTTCTTGGGTACCCTCAGTCCCCATGGAGGTGTATTTTAGGCCGTGGGAACCTGAGGACTGGGTGGGGACTTGCCTACATGGGGGTCTGAGCGTGGACTTCCACAGCAAAGAGGGCAGGTGGCTGGTCGCACCCCTGAGGAGATCTTGGTGTGGCTAAGTGAGTTTCCTCATGCCACCTGGCAATACTGAACCAGAGCACAGTCAGCCTAGAGCAACCATTAGTCCAGAGACCTCAGAACACAGTCAACATCAGACAGTGCCCCCACACACCCACGCCTACCCATGCACACTCCATGGAGACACACTCAGGTTCAGTCTCCCAAACTCAGGCACACATTCACGCACTCACACAACACACTCACATACTGACACAGCCACACAGCCATGCACATACACTCACAATCACACTCACTTATATACTTGTACTCCAGATACACTCACACACTCACACAGGCACACAGTCTCACTCACGCACTAACACCAGCACCCACCCCGCTGCCAGAAGGCTGCCCATGCCTTGTGCTATCATCAACCCTCACACACTCACTCGCATCATTGGTTCCCCGAAGAAACACTCTCAGGGCTTCTCAGGACAGTGTTGTTGCAGGAAACTAGAGGGAAGCTGGATTTGGCTTCTAGATGCCTGAGCAATAGTTTAAGAATTCAATATGCACATTTCATCTTCAGAATAATCCCAGGAAATCTATGTTAGGGTTCTCATTGCAGAAATGGAAACACCGAAGCTGGGTGATGAGGGCAAGTCTCTGGCAAGATATCAGAAGGTCTCATTTACAAATGCTAGCTCAGACACCCAGGGAGTAAGAGAGGTACTTAATATGCTAGAAAAAAAGTCATTGGTAGCAGATTAATAGTGGGTTTTGATCGTGCTAACTTCACTGAGACAAGCTAGCTACTCAACAGAACCGAATGCAACCCCTTAATTCCAGGATTTTATTAACAGGGAGCAGAGACCCTGACCATAGTTTATACTCTGCTTTATCCCAGGGCCTGTTTATACATCACCAGGATACTCACCTTTCTCCTGAGACGTATTCTGCAGTGCAAGCACTCATACGAAAGGAGGAGTGATCTCACATTCCAGCCTCAGCAATAAGCTTTCTCTGATCCACAGAAACCTTAGCGATCCACTCAGCGTGCTGGTGAAGGGAAATATTCAGCCCTGTGCTTGGCTAAAGTGAAAGGAATAGAAATTGATTAAGGGGGAATACCAGCAAACCCTTCAGAGAAATGCAACACAATGTTTAGTGGAGAATGTTTTCCCATTAATTTTTTTCACTCAGATAATAAAAGGCAAAGATCATTAACCCAGGAATGTCAAGTCATCTTTGATACATGAATACAGTGTTCCTCGTGCAGAGCTGAAAGAGATACTAATGATATGTTAATTGGTTAAATTGCACATTTTAATAACAGACTTACAAAGCCACACATTCCTTTATGTTTAAATAACATAATTGTGTGTCAGTTGTGTTTCCAGTAAACACTAGGGTGTTTTCATTCACCTACACATCTCTATAATTAAGTTGGGGTTCTTTCTCCTTCAGCTATAATTGATCCTAATGTCTTTGTTAGGCAGGAATCATCCGGAGTAATCTATTTTTAGCCCCACTCTGAGCTACCCAGGTTGTCATTCAAGCTTTATAGAGAGATGGACAGGACCTCACCGAGAGGCTGGTGCATTTTCCGACAGAATTACCGTCCTCTCCCGGGGATTGCAGAGGCCAAAAGCAATCCCCCGCGTGCCAGGTAATCACATAGCAGAAATGAATTATAATTCTTGGAGGCTGTGTGGCTTGCATAACTTGTCCAACACGATCTACAGCCCTATTCCCGTGCCATTTAAATGCTCCAAAGTCCTCCTGCCTCGAGTTCTATTTTTAAATTGCCTTTTCGACAGAAGTTACAGCAGTTGTTGGGGAAAATGGTTTGATTGAAGAAGACCTGCGAGTCCTCAGCCATGTCACTCAGGTATGTCTCTCCAAAGCCATTCGGTCTATAATTCAACCTTTTGAACGAAGGCACCGATTAACAGCTGTTTCTGCGAGTAGCCCTGCCATGAAATACGCAGGAGATGCAGGACACCCTGAGACTGCCCCCTGCCCCGGCAGCCTCAGTGGGTGTTTTCGGGACAAGATGGGGTGGTCTGTCTTTGCCGTGTGGGTGTAATCAGAGGAACTCTCAGTGAACAACACTGTCACAACCGACGGGCCCATCTGGAGGAGTCTGTGCCATCCTCTGTGAAACTCTAACCCTGGGCTCTCCACACTGCTGCTGCAGTCCCAGGCTGTGAGTCTGCATTCATGGCAGGGCATGGGGCACTTCTCTATGGCAGGGCATTGGGCATGGGGGATTCTTATCATGCTGGCATGTCAGTCCTGGTAAAGGGCATAGAGTGGATTGCAGCATGCGGGACCCCTGCCAGGTAGTTTGTGAGGAAGGAGGGATGTCTGTGACACTAGTGGAAACATCAAATATCACAGAGGCAGAGACCAAGAACCCAAGGAGCCCCAAGCCTGGCGCTGGCCCCATGGGAGCCACTGCCTGGACACAGCTTCTCTCTGCTGCTTGCCTGTCCGCTGCCTGGGACAAGGAGGAAACAGCTTCCTCTCGGCCATCCTCACAGAGGATGTCTGTGCTCACTGTCCACTCTAGGTCCTTCACACCCAGGAGAGGAGCTTGTGCTGTGCTCCGGTCAGGAGAGCTGGGGTAGGCCCAGCATGTGGCCGCCTGGGCCAATGCTGACCACCACCGCCATGGCCCAAGGTTTGCTTCTTAGAAGGCCAGCTACATCTCTGTCTGGCTGTGAACGAGAACAGATCTGAGCTGTACGCAGCAGGTTGCTCAGCCACCAGGGCAGAGGGTGGCTCCCAGGAGAAAGTTGGGCCCCCAGAGGAGAGTCAGAGCTGCTCCCTCAGCCCCCCCGCCCAGCCTAGAGCTACTCACACTGGCCGGCCCCCGACCTGGCCTGGAGCTGCCCTTGCTACGAGCAGCACAAGCTTTGCCTGTGCCAGCCCGGTTCCTCACGACCCAGACCCAGACCCGCCTCAGCAAAGTGCTCAGGGGTCAGAACCAGGACCTTGGTTCCCATGGCCGTGCATTGCCTGAGTTCAGTTCTGCCATGGCGTCTGCGCTGAGGGAGCTGCTTCTTCTCCCCAGCTCAGGCTCTCAGCTGGCTCTGTGGTGTCTCCGGGAACCTTGGGGAGAATATCCAGGAACAGATGTGGTTGGGCAGCCCCCAGGCCTGCTCACGTCTCCTTGTTCTTTATCCACAGTGAGAGCCGCATGTGCCAACTCTAACTGAGGCTCTCAATGGGTTAGTTAGGCAACACAGGGACGGCCATGCCAACCCCTCCCACGGAGCATCATTCCAACCCCACATGGACAGGACAGTTTGGGAAAGGGCCACTGGTGGAGATCCGAACCTTCCCAGGCCCACCAAGGCTCTGACCCTAAGGAGGGTACTTGAGCTTCGCTGTGATAGGCAAGCATGTATGTGTATATGTGTGTGTGTGCATGTGCATGTACATGTATGTGTGTGAATGTGTATATTGTATATTGTGTGAGTAATGTAATTTGTGCATATGTATGTGTGTGAATGTGTTTGTCTGTATATTGTGTGAGTGTATATGTGTGTGTGCACTTGTATGTATGTGAAGGTGTGTATCTGTATAATGTAGGATTTTGTGTGCATGTGTATGCACATGTGTGTATGAAAGTGTGTATCTGTAGAGTGTGCGATTGTATATGCATGTGTGTACACATGTATGTGTGTGAATGTGTGTATTGTGCAAGTGTGTATGTGCATGTGTGTGCACATGTATGAGTGTGATGGTGTGTATCTGTATAGTGTGTCTGTATTATCCATATGTATATGTGGGTGTGTGCATGTGCGTGTGTGTGTGTGTGTGTGAGAGAGAGAGAGTGCATCTGCTGTGTTCTCTGCCACAGTACACGCATCAGATAGCAGGGAGGAATCAATCAGAGCAAATCTTAAGATTTATTCCCCTGACTACCAGCTGAGACCTTCTTGAAGCTGCATCCTCACTGCCCTCCCTGTCTCCCACACACTCCTGCATCTGCAGAACCCTCCTGGGCCTCGGTGGTCCCACAGAAGCCAAGCTGCAACCAGCAGCACTGGGAATCCTGTTCCCCAGGAGGCAGACATTACTCTGTCCAGAGCCTGTCAGGGGGCCATGGAGGACTCAGTCTGAGGGGGCCAGGGACAGCAGGGGCAGAGGGCGCATCAGGAAGGGGGCCTTTTTACCTGAAGACCCCAGGAAGATCTCCCCTCCTTCTCCTGCCCGTTTTAATCAACCAAGGGTGGGGGAATAGTATCCATTGAATTAACTGTCTTTCCTTTGATGGTGCAGGGAGTTTTGAGGCGTTTATTCAGCTGGCTTCCAGATTAGCCTACGAGGCCAGGTTTAATGACATGGCAGCATCTCTGGGGCCGTGATAATGTGTTTTGTCCCTTTTGATAACATCAGGTATCTATCATGGGAAAGAGAAGAGGCAGAGCAATTTCAGGAGAGGAAATTTGGAATTAACCCTCTGGTGACTTATCAGAGCATGGTGACTCCATCAAGAAATTCATATTGTCAGGCTTATGTCAAAATGAAATCCAATCTCAAGATGGTTTTGTTTTCCTGACTGGCCGATTTCCCATCTGCTCCCATGAAGCTGCGGCACAGTTGATAACTTGGAAGAATTCAGGCATCTTCATTCCTTGGCAATGTCCGGATCAGAGGGAAGGGGAAGAAACTATTTATTTTGATTCCGAATCAGTGTGAATTACAGAGTTGCAAAGTCATTAATGATGGCATTTCACGTGTACGATCTTCCAGTACCAGTCCCTTCCCCAGCGTCCACTTTCCTCTAGTTTCCTGTTCGCCCCCCAGCCCACCTCTTGGCAGGCACTATTTTTTCTTGCTTTCCCCTTCTTCATTTCTCTTTTAGACACTGTGGTTTGCCCTGCTGTTACTGGTAGGGTATCAAGCAGGTCACTTTACTTCCTTTCAGCACCTCACCCTGGTCCAGAGTGGTCGCTTCCCTCTGTCATTGTCATAGTGGTCCCTGCCCTGCCCTGTTCCATCTCTCCCCTGGGCCCCACCGGCAAGTTTCCTCCTAAGGGACAACTAGTCTTCCTGCTCTCTGATTTGTTGCCTTCAGCCATCAGTGATTCCTTTACTGTGTGGATCATTACATCCTGCATATGAGCGAGATCATTCTGTATGTGTTCCTAGCCCTCGGATTCTTTTCACTCAGCATGATACTCTCCAGATCTATCCATGATGCAGCAATTCGCATGACTTCCTCTTTCCTGTCAGCCAAATAGTTTTCCGTTGTGTACACATCCCATGGCTTCTTTATCCAAGCATCTGTTCGTGGACGCAGGACTGCAGATGTCCTTTAAGTACTGTGTTTTTGTGTCCAACGGTATATTCCCAGGAGTGGAATTGCCAGGTCAAATGGGAGCTCAAATCTTAATTTTTTGAGGAATGTCCCTATTGTCTTCTAAAAAGACTAGGCCACTCCCCTCTCCCAGCAGCAGTGAATGGGGGTCCCTTCTCCCACCCCCCCCCCTCATTCTCGCTGTCACTGGTTGCTATTCTTTCTGGTGAGTGCCAGTCTCACTGCAGTGAGGAAATAGCTCATTGTTTAGATTTGCATTTCCCTGATGCTTAGTAACATAGAACATATTTCATATGCCTTTTTCCCATTTGTACTTTTTTTTTGAGCAAGCTTCTTTTCATCTCCTCTCATCTTTTGATAGGCTGGATATTTTTTTCTTCTAAAGTTCTACCCATGTTTTATAGAACTTGGATATTAACCCTTTATCAGGTGAGTGGTGAGAAAACAATTTCTCTCAGTCTGTGGGCTTTCTTTATATTCTGGTCATTGTTTCCTTTGAGGCGCAGAAGCTTCTTAATTGATTGTTGTCCCATTTGTTTATTTTTACTTCCACTTGATTGGTCAGTGGCGTTTCGTCCTTAGAGATGCCTCTAGCTTCAATGTCATGGAGATTTCTGCTTATGTTTTCCTCTATGTACCTTATGGAATTGGGTGTGATATTGAGGTATTTATTTAATTTCTATTTGACTTTTGTTCACAGGGTTAGAAAGATGTCTCAGTTTATTTTTTTTTTTTGCATGCAGCTAACCAATTTTCCCAGTACCACTTTTTAAAAAGGCTTTCCTTGTTACATTTCATATTTTTGTTCCTTTATCAAGTATTTATCAAGTATTAGCTGACCATATATCTGAGGGTCTATATCTAGATTTTCAGTACTATTACACTGATTTGAGGTCTGTTTTTATTCCACTACCATGCTATTTTAATTAAGACCACATTGTCTGCAGTATGAAGTTGGAGAAAGTGATGCCTCTCATCTTTTCCTCTGGAATTGCTTTGGCTATTGAAGGTGGGGTTGGGAGTATTGTTCTATATGAGTTTCCAGAGTGTTTGATCTATTTCTTTGAACAATGTCAAATGGGTATCTTTATAGGAACTGCCTTGACTCTGTATAATGCTTTGGGGGTTATTGCTGTTTTGGCAATGTTATTCCTCCCAGGCATAAGCAGGAGATGTGTTTTCACTTCCTTAAGTGCTCTTTTATTTTTTGTAGTAATGTTTTGTAGTTTTCTTTGTATGGGTCTTTCACTTCTTTAGTTAAGCTGATTTCTAGGTACTTGATTTTCTGAGGTTCACTTGTGAATGGAAATTCTTTTTAATTTCTCTCCTCTATTTCATTATTTGCATTTAGGAAAGCCATGGACTTTCACATGCTCATTTTGTAGCTTGACACTTTACTATACAAATCTAATGTTTCTAGGATATTTTTGTAGAGTCTTTAGGGATTTCTAAATATAGTCTCACATCATTTTCAAATAGTGAAAGCAAGACTTCTTTCTTTCCTATTTCTTCTTTTTTTCCTGGATGCCCTTAATATCTTTTCTTGACTAATTGCTATGCCAAGTAATGCCAGTGCCATATTAAGGTGAGAGTGGGCAGCCTTGTCTCATGACTGATCTTAGGGAGAAGGCTTTTAGTTTTTTCCCATTCTTGGATCTCTTTGTAATAAATTTAGAATCTCTTGAAAATTTGGAATCTGTGATCTTCAGTTGAGTAAAACAGACAGCAGCTAAGCAGACCCATAGGAGTGAATAAGAACTACAGAATTAAGGACTAATTACTATCCAGGAAAATGAGTTTGCCACAGCTCCAAAGGAAGGAGTCAAGGTCAGAATCCACTTTATCCCCCAGGGAGCTGCTGAGAGTCTGGGGTGCTGACAGGGACTCAGAGAGCACTTTAATCTGTGCTTCGAGTTTGGCTTCTGCTCCCCACTGAAGCTCTTGTCTGGGCCATCGTTCTTCTCCATACCTGCTCCTGCCAGCCAGCACCTGTCTCCTCCCCAAGGACTGACCCTAACTCTATCTCTTCACAGTCCAGATCAGAAATCCCAATTGATGCCAGACCATCCCACAAGACCAGAGGGTCACAGAGAGGATGTAGAGTGTTCTGTATGCCTGCAAGCTGAGGACACTCTGCAGTGGAGTGTTTGTGTGTGTGTGTATGAGTGTGTTTGTGTGTGGTGGCAGGGGATCTGACCCTTAAAACTGGAGTTTGCCACTGGCATCTGATGATTGAGACCAAAGATGGTCCAAGGATCTGCCACGAACTCAGGACCTCAGGGTCAGAGGTAGATTCAGTGCTGTGCTCAGTGTCTGAGCTCTAACAGAGGCAGATACAGTGCTGTGTTCAGTGTCTGAGCTGAGAGACTGCCCACCTGTGCTCTTTGGGGCTCTTCAACCCTCCACAGGATGGAATATCCCGCCTAACTCAGTATCTCTCGTACCCACTAAATTCACTGCTTCCGTCTGTGTACAGATTTCACTCCAAATCAAACTCAGGAAGGATGGCTTCACAGACCCACACATTCATTGTTGGAAGTTATAAAAAAAAACAACAAAAAATTTGTATCCAATGGGAAGCCAGACTGTCACTGTCACTGTCCTCCCGTTGTTCATCAATTTGCTCGAGCGGGCCCAGTAACATTGTGAGACTTGTTACTGTG
>JAOXYA010000021.1:33304504-33317366 GCA_028565675.1 Sorex palustris | reverse complement strand
ACGTCTCCATTGTGAGACTTTGTTGTTACTGTGTTTGGCATATCAAATACGTCACAGGTAGCTTGCCAGGCTTTGCCATGCGTGCGAGATATTCTCAGTAGCTTGCCAGGCTCTTCGAGAGTGGTGGAGGAATCAAACTCGGGTAGGCCATGTTGGCTTGAGTGCAAGGCAAATGCCCTACCCGCTGTGCTATCGCTCCTAAATAGTCATAATTTAAAAAAAATAATTTCCTGGGGAGGTCTCTCAAGCTATGTCTCAGCCAGTCTCTGAGGAGGCACTGGACCGTGCCCCACCTTGCTGTAGGCAGATGACCCTGACCAGTACTCTGACTATTTCTCAGCCCTGGAGCTGCTCACGGAACAACCTCTCAGCCCAAGTCCTCGCAGCGGCCAGCATCGTGACTCTGCACCACACGGGCCTTTAGTCTGAATTAACCACTGGAAGTGGGTTCAGTCAGCACACCAAGAAAGGAAGGAGACGTAACACCATCACACCTGTCTAAATTCCTTCCGTTAAAAATAAAACTCGAGAACACGTTCAAATAAAGGAGGCTCTGCCTTCCATCTCCGTGGGCCTGGGGCGTGATCTCTCCTCACCGCCTGCATCCCGGTGACTGAGGAGAGAACTCAGTTTTGACATCACGAGTTCCAGCACACGTTCAAGTGGTGCAATGGAAAGAAACATTTTCACCCGCTCTGAAGTCCTCAATTATCGCTATGTAGAGTTTTAAAATTTTCCTAATTAAAAAAATAATGATTCTAAGCCATGCGCCTCAAAATAGATACCAAAAATAGTTTTTCTACTTGCTATTGATTTGGCGCTGGCATTGAGCTCTTTGCAGGAAAATAAATGTTCTGTGCTAAGTGTTTGGTGTTAATGCTAACAAGAAGGTCTAATTGAAAAGCACATTGATCCTTCTTCCCGCCTCCAACTCCCTGAATTACTTTCTTGATTAACTAGAATTACGGAGCCATGTCCACTAGTCAGCGATGGGCCCGAGGCCCCTTGGTCTGCAGACGCCTGATTGGCTACTCAGGAAGCCTGGCTCTCCTGCTGGGGTGCACGTGCCCTGCCTGTCTGACAGGCCGCCCCTGGCTGTGAGTGGTGACGAGAAGGGCCAAGCCCCTGACTCAGATGTTTTCCTCCAGGCCCTTCACCCCAAAGTCACCCCCAGGCTGACCCCCATAAACATTCCCTAGGCATTACGGCAAGGGGTTTCAATTTGATCATTGACCTGCTCTCATCTGGAGTATGGCCCTGGCAAAGCTGGAATGATGCTGTGTGTACTGAGATATGAGTCATGAAGTGAATGTGTGAGTGTGGTAGCAGCAGAGAGCCACGTGTTCTGGGAAGTGGTCAGGGGAACGAGGAAGAGGAAGCCCAGCAGCCACACCCAGCTCTTGGAACAGGCAGCCCAGCAGAGCTGCGTGCTTGGGGCTCTGGGTTCAGGGATCTGTCCAGGGTCCATGCCCAACAAGGACCTGGCCATCTCCTGGGCCCACCAGCTTGTGTTTTACATTGTAACTAAATCAGGATGGAGCTCAGTGGCAGATCCTCTGCCAGACAGGTATGAGACAATGTGGGGGTTCCTCCTCTGGCACCAAACATGAAGAGAAAGACTGTGAGATGGCTCAGGGCAGGACACTTGCCCTCAGCAGCCCACTGGGTTCGTCCTTGGCACCCCAGATAGTCTCCTGATCTCTGCCAGACGTGATCCTTCAGAACAGCTGGTGGCCCCAAACACACACACAGGCATATGCACACACAGATAGACACATGCACACAAACACACAAGCACATACATGCATGCACACACACAGGCACACAGATGCACACAGGCACATACACACCCATGCGCACACACGCACACACACATAGGCACATATACACACACATGCACACACATAGGCACATATACACACAGGCACATATACCCATGCACACACACACACAGGCACACACACAGGCACACACACGCACACACATGCACACAGGCACATGCACATGCATGGACACACAGATGCTCATAGGCACATATATACACACATGCACATACATAGGTACATACACACAGGCACATATACATACGTACACATGCACACACACATGCACATAGGCACACAGGCACATACACACATGCACACACAGGCACATATATACACACACATGCACACACATAAGCACATAAACACACAGGTACATATACACACACACATGCACACACAGGCCCATACACATACATGCGTGTGTGCACACACACAAGCACGTACACAAACAAACCCAACACAAGCAAAACAGAACCTTGGGTCATGACCAAGTGATGCAGAGCCTGGCACAATCCAGCTTGTTTTGCCTGCTAAGTGGAGCGCTGCAGGGCTGTATTTGTTTTTCCTCATCCACAAAACTGAGATCTTGGCAGCCAGGAAGCAGAACATCAATACCATGGGGAACCCTCCTCCACTGGGCCTGGTCCTTGTGAACAAGGGATGTTCCTCAGAGGACAAGAATGTTCTGGAGGACGAGAATGTTCCGGACGACAAGAATGTTCTGGAGGCTGCTCAGGCCAAAGCGTGTCTGCCTGTGCTCTAGACTGTCCTGGGGATTCTCAGGACGGAGACTCCTGCACCCACTCATGATCAGTGCATGCAGACACGCAGTCGCTGTGTCTCATCCTCAGTTATCCTGCCCGTCCACATCTGGTCTCCACGACAGACATTTTCTCCACTCTCCTTGTCTCGGCACCCCAGTCCCGATTACCACTGCCACCAACAGGCACTCAGCCCTCATTGTGATCATAGCTATTAGTAAATATTACAAATATTACACTCCACCTTATTGCTGTCAGAGCACTGTTGTCCTGATCATCTTGTTCCTGTTCCATGCCCTACAGCCCTAATTCTTTATATGGACAAACACTGCAATTGTGAATCATCACCATAAACACTGCACTTCTAATTATTATTATTATTGACACATACTGTGATCCTCATTATCATCATTATGGATGAACACTGCAGTCCAATTATTGTCATGATCATTTACAAACACTGTGTTCCTAATTATTATTATTACTGTTAACGAGCACTGCAGTCCTAATTTTTATTGTTTGTACTAGCAAACAATGCAGTTCTAATGATGGTTATTGCTATTAAGAACAGTGTCCTTTGATGGTTAGCAACAAACATTGCAATTCCCGTTGTTGTCATTAACAGACACTGCAGTCCTGGCATCTCTTTATACTAGCACAGACAGTGTGGTCCATTCTGTCACATTCTCTCCGTAGCAGAGGAGGCTGGATCAGGAAATCATCAGCATGGAGGCTCAGACCTGCCGGCACCCTAGGTCAGCACTGTGCCCCCTCCTCCCCAGTTTCTGAGCTGGAAGAGCCTGTCCTGACCAATGATGCTCATATCTGTGTTTGGTTGGGGCCTTCATGAGGAGATGCTGAGAACGCACTGTGTTTGGGGCGGGCTATGTCGTGGTGGACTCACAGTGGTGCCCACACAGGGGTTAGCCTGGAGCGTGGGGCTCGTGGCTCAGGCCAGTGCACTCAGCTTGCAGACAGCTGACGGATATGCAGGAGTGCATTTCTCCTGCACAACTCTGAGTCGCAGGCTTTACTGCCGACCATTCCTGATCTTGGCTTTGCCTGAGATCACCACCAAAAGGCAGGAGCTGATTTCCAGAAGTTTGCTGCCTCCCATTGCTGAATTAGCAGTGAGATCCAGATCAATAGTACAAAGAAACATGAGAGATGGCAGCCACACCACACAGAGACCCTCACCACACAGGGACCCTCACCACATGGAGACTCTCAGCACACAGAGACCCTCACCACTCGAGGACCCTCACCACACGGGGACCTTCACTTACTTCAGGGACTTCCCCGAGGTTGGGAAGAACAGGATGCTCTGGCCGGTTGCCTTGGCAACCCAAGATGCAGGCTGTGCCCAGCTCACTCATCAGGCCAGTCTGCGTCCATTTCCTGGGGCTCTGGGGACCAGCACACACAAGTGAGAGAGCTCACAGAGTGAGCTAAGAGTGGCTTCCCTGCCCACTCTTAGTCCTTGTCTTAGGCCGAGATGGAGCCTCCATCACAGCCCCGAGTCCTGTCTGCTTCTGTCCCTCTCCTGCCTTTGTGCCTTCCCAGGCCCCCACCTGCCCAGTCGATGGATAACACCATGTGGAGCGTGTTTGCTGTTCTGCTTCACCCACGGCTGGGCCACACCAGCAGCATTCCCTGTACCCGTGACCCTCCTCCCTACCTCGCTCCCTGCCATCTCTGCCCCTCAGCCTTGCACCCCATGAGGCAGAAGCAGCCATAGCCTGTGGCGACCCCTCTCCCCTCCCCTCTCACCCCCGGAGCTAGTCAGCCTTTTCACTGCTCGCCGACTTGCCGCCCTGCCGGGTCCCCAGACTTCCTGTATGCACGCCAGCTATTCGTGTATCACCAAGGCTGTGCATGTGTCGCCACAGCTGAGCATGTGTCACCGCGGCTGTTCACATGTCACCACAGCTAAGCATGTGTCACCACGGCTGTGCATGTGTCGTTATGGCTATTCATGTGTCACTGAAGCTGAGAATGTGTCACCACGGCTGTGCATGTGTCACTACAGCTGAGCATGTGTCACTGCAGCTATGCATATGTCACCACGGCTGTGCATGTGTCACCACAGCTGAGCATGTGTCACCACGGCTGTGCATGTGTCATTATGGCTGTTCATGTGTCACTGAAGCTGAGAATGTGTCACTGCAGCTATGCATGTGTCACTACAGCTGAGCATATGTCACTGCATCTGTGCATGTGTCACCACAGATGTGCATGTGTCACTATGGCTGTGCATGTCTCCAGGCTGTGCATGTGTCCCCATGTTCTTCCAGCTTCCCAGCCCTACCTGCGTCCTCACAGCCGTGCTGCCCCTGGCCCTGTCTCAGGGCTATCACACGTGATGGTCTGTCCGGGAGGATGCTTGCAGGGGTGCCCTCTGGGGAGATAATCTCTGACTGAGCTGACTCCCTCTGCTGGGCCAACAGTGCAGGGAAACCTCGGGGGCCAGGAGCAGGGAGCTCCGAGCTGACCATGTGTTGTCCATGTGTTGGTCAAGGACAGTGGACACAGGCTCATGGTCCTGGGTGCGTTTGGTGGCTCCAAGACGTTCTGTCAGATGGGAACCCCTCAGGTCTGAGGTGGTGTTGTGGGTATCCGAGAAGTGTGACCCGTGAGGAGAATGAGTCCACTCGGCCTGGCCCCAGGTGGCACGCAGGGAGCTCTGTGCTCTCAGGGCTCACAGGAAGTGCCTTCTCCCCTGAGGATGTCGCCCACACACTGCGTTTATCTGGGGCTCCGGTCAAGGTCTCACATTCAAACAGCATTCCAACTCAGGACTTTGATTCATTTTGGAAATAAAGTGGCGCTCAGCATGCTGGCAACTGTCTAGCTGAGTTATTGGCGGGAGAGAGACACAAACAGCAAATGGGCTGAGTGCACTTCTCAAGGCTCCCGAGACAGATTCGATGCAGTTAAGCAGGGACGTGCCGTGCAGACCGAGATGGACGAGGCGGGGTCTCGGCTCCTCAGAGCCACTCTGTGCCTCAATGATTCTTTCAAACAACGGAGGTGCTGGGAAATGTCAATGGAAAACAAGCACAAAGCAATCGCTGCTGCCCTCGGCTCTGGGCGGTGCCAGGAAGCTGCATGGTCTAGGAGCCAAGGGACCTGCTGTAGGGTTCCAGGTGCGGGGAGGGCACAGGACTTGGCTCTGGACTGAAATGTCGTGTCCCCCTCCACTCAGACAGCGATGTTCATGACACTTTCCTCTCCACCCAGGAGGTTCCTGCATCTGCTTTTCTGTTAGTTTTAGGGGGAACAGAGTGTCCTGCCCTCTCTGCCAGCCCCCGATAACCCTGCCGTGTGGGTTGATGTTCCTTACACGGCATGTCACTGTTCCAAGTTTCCATTCTGGGTCACTCTGGGCACTATCCTTTCTGTCCATTTGTCAGTTTGGACAAACATGCAATGATGTGTGTGTGCCTTCGAGAGTCAGACTCATCACAGCCTAAAATGGTCTGTGTGCCAAACCCACGCCCCACGCAGCAACACCGATCTTCCCACTGTCTCCTTCAGTTTGCCATTTCTAGGCTGTTCCACAGCTGGCATCACAGAGTGAAGTCTTCCAGATGCCTCCTATGTTGAGGGACTTTTGTCACCCAGGTCTGACACTTCCAGAGCCCGTCATGATACCCTTGTTTCTAGATCCCTAGACATTGGCTCTCATAGCAATCACCAATTTCTTAGGAAGGAATCTGGGTTATTCTATACGAGCTTTGCCTAGCTAGGAGGAGATGGTGATGTTTTTATTGACATGCTGATCTTTCCATGTGTAATCATAAGTCCCCAAAGTAAAAGTCACATTTTTTATAATTGGCCCTGGTTGTCTTTGTCATCAATTTTATAGTTGTGATCACCATCCTCACCTTTACCTCACATCATTACACCACCATCACCAGCATCTTCACACTCAGCATCACAATCATTATGACTACCATCTCCATCGCCATCCACATCTTCACCCTCACATCACCACCATCACAATGATCACCACCATCATCACCACCTTCATCACCACCATCACCACCACCACAACAATCACCATCATCAACACCATCAACACCATCATCACCATCATTACCAGCATCATCACCAACATCATTACCAACAACCGCCACCAGTACCATGTTAATCATCCCCCTCACTGTCATCATAATATTACCACCATCCTCACCTCACCACCACCATCACTGTCATCACCATCTTCCTGACCACCATACCCTCACCTGCCTCATCACCATTACTATCACCATCCTCCTCCTCTTCACCCTCACTCCACCATCCTTTCCACCAACACCCTGCATTTCAGGTTAAACCCAACAGCACATCTGTTCTCTCTGCTTCCAGCTGCTCATAGGAGACCCATGAGAACCATTTTCTCCCCAAAGGGGTTTGTCAGTGAATGGTATCACTTCTCAGGGAGTCCCAGAGCTCTGACTGTAGACATGGACAAGAGTAATGATCCAAGGTCATTCATGTTTTAAAATCACAGCAAAATGTTCTCTGCCTTTCTTTAATAAGAGTGATCTCTCAGGGGCTTTCTCTGAACTCTTACATTATTACTGACCATGACCATTTAAACTCTTCTGACAAATACCAAATAGGCAAACAGCATACATGACTTACTGGAAATTTTGAGATTTTCACGATTTTATTCCTTAGAGAATCTAGTCAAAGACTAACAAAACAATTCAGTACAAGATATGCTTTATTTGTCAAGGAACTACAAACATTGTCTATGATTTAGAATATTAAGTAATGGGAAGAAAACAGAATGTTGGCATCTTTTAGCTTTGTTCTACTTGCTACTAAAGTTTTATATAATATTTTTTAAAACTAGCAAAAACCAACAAATGCATGTCATACATTTTCCTCCTTTATGACTGGCTTAGTAAAATGATTTGGGTTATTTGGTATCAGATGACTGGGTTGGTCTGTACTTCAGGCAAGTCACTCAGTCTCTACATGCCTGCTCATGTCTGAAACAGCTGTGATGACCTCAGCTCCCAGAGACTGTTCCTGATGGATCATAGGCAATATAACAAGATCATTAGCATATTATTGTTTATATTTATCACACATCCGTTTCAAAAATATTAGAAGCAGGAAGTTATACATAAATGTGAAACTACATAATAGATTCTTGACTGCCATCTAGTTCTATAACTCTATCTACAAATGTAGTTACTTCTGTTTTTGTATCTACTCTGGAGAGATTTGATAGAGCAAAATTCAGATCCTATCCTTCAAGTCCTTTGTTAGCATAGAATAAATAAACTAGTGTATGATTAGATGGATGAATAGATGGAAGGACACATGGATGGATGATAGAGGGATGAGTGGATGGATGATGGAGAGAGGGATGAATGGATGATGGACGAGTAAGTGGATGAATGTAAGGATTGATAAATAGATAAGGGTAGACAAATAAATGATGGATAGATAGATGGATAATGAATAAATGATAGATGGATGCTGTCTGTGTTGATGATGGATATATGGATTATGGATGGGTTGATGGATCGTGGATGGATAGTGTATTGATGATGGATAAATGGACAGGGGATAGATAGTGAAGTGATATGACGATGGATGAATGGTGGACGGATGGTGAATAGATGATGGATGGCTGTTGTCTAGATTGATGACAGGTAGATGGATGGGTGGGAGGATGGATGAATGGATGGTGGATGGAGAGTTTACTGATGATGGGTAAATGTATGATGGACGAATACTAGATGGTTGGGCAATGCAGTTGAGTCCAAGGCTCTTGGTTGGAAGAAGGTAACTATTTCTGCCCCAGTGCCTTCTACCCATGTTCCAGGTGCCCTCGCCACAATTCTCACCTGCTCTCAACTATCAGATGGGCACAAAAGTGTGCGGAGTTGCACCCTGTGCTCAGGGAAACTTTGTCTCATGTATCTGTATTAAATTGCTAAGATAAATTTTATCAAGCAGGAAAACTGCAGTTAAGCTGGTCATGTACACGTGTGAGATGACCTGTGTAACTTAAAACAATTGAACCAACAATCTCGTATTAATAATCGCGCACAGTGTCCTTCCTACATAGCCAGCTTTGGGGTGTATTGGGGAGAAACTTCTGATGTGAAGTGCTACCAGGACCACCATCTCTCTCTCTCTCTCTCTCTCTCTCTCTCTCTCTCTCTCTCTCCTACTCCCTTCTGTGGGCTAAGCTAATTGACTCCGTGTTTGAATCAACACTCCATCCAGAGACCCACCTCTTTTTTTCTCAAGTCACTGTTCTTCATTCATGGTACAGGTGTGCTGTGACCCTAGGCCCCCCATTCCCACATGACAGCTATGCGATTTGTGTGAAGCCAATGGTGCAGCCTGTTCTCACCTTCCTTTATAGGACCCAGGGCCATGCAGTAACATCCATGCACATCCAGAGAGTCAGAAGCTCCAGCTTCATGCGTGTATTATAAATATGCCTAACTCTTTCCAGATGGGGCTGCATTTGCCTCACAAATATAACATAGGCTCTAGCTGTCTGAAGGTTTATAATGACTTGTAAGCAATATTAAATCGGAATTACTAGGCTGCCTTATTTCTCCATGGAATAAACATGATTATACAGCTTTAATTGTTGTAACAATTATATCTTTAATTAAAGTGCCTGGAAAATCTGTATTTTCTCATATATTCATGGATATTAATATTATCTTAATTGCTATTAACCTCCTCTAATAAGCTACCATTCTCTTTGATTAATCATCATTTTGTTTTCCTCACGAACCCTTGCAAATTATTTAGAAAAGTAATTGAAATTCATGGATTGCCCACAACATGCAAGAATTCTGATTTTCTGCTTATTTAATTGTTTGTGTAGGTGAAATAGCATCAACGAGGAGCTTTTTTGCCTACAGCTTCCAGAGTCAGGCATCTCCAAAACCATATTTATTTTATAAGGTTCTTTTTTTACCTCATAGACTTTTTCAAATGATTGTGTTTCATTGTCCTTATAGAGGAAGGTGCTTCAGCTTCTGAACCTGGTTCTCCTGTACTAGGCGTGGAAGGTTTGTGCTCATAGTCCACTGCCATTTTTCTGGCTTTCTCCTTTCCCTTGAAGCGATTTTGTTTTAATTAAGTGAGCATTAATATTCTATAGGCACACTCAGAGCAAGCGCAGATAGAGCCATTAGCAAGCAGAAGGTGTTTAATAAATATTGGCGGAACAGAAACAAATCCCCGGGTCTCAGAGCCAGGGAACCTTACGGGGGACCCCCAGTCTTCCCTGCCGCTGACTCTGGGTCAGTCCCCAACTGCAGAGTCCCCCAGCAGGGACAGCTTTGGCCTTGGCGGTCCCCAAGCACTTTGCATGCCCGGATCAACCCCCACACGTGGGTCTGAGCAGTGCCTCCTCCCCAGACCCCAGCACCAAATGTCCAGTCTGGAGACCTGAGGAACCTCAGGAGACGTCCCCGAAAAAATAGCCTCTGTTTCTAGCCGCTGGTGTAGCCACCAAATCGCTGTGTCCCCAGGCCCCGTCCTGCCCCCTCACCTCCCATATGTCCAGGGCCCAGGGGACCTCCCCATCCCCATCCCTAGTCAACACTCACATCTCCTCAGACTACACTCCCCATTACCATCCCTCACTCTACACACCCTAGCCCTTCAGGCTACACTCCTGATCATGCTCTCCCAGTCCAGGAACCGGTACATACTCCTCATCCACTCTATCCCAGTTCACGCTAGTTCATGTTTCCCTAAGCCACTGCATTGTGTTTTCTTTTTTGGCTTCAACTGCTGGCACCCCGCTGGGTTGCAAAGTTTCCTTTTAAAGTACAAAAGGGGTCCCATGACCCTCTGTTCATTCTGACACTCTCTTCAGTGTCCCAATCACCCAGCTCTAACTAAACCCTCACCCAGGTCTGGACAGAAGTCTCACTGGAGATGCTTCATTTTTGCCTTTAAAATATCAGAATGTATGAGGCTGGAGAAGCAGGACTGCAGGGAAGGTGCTTGCCTGCATGCAGCAAACCCAGGTTCAAGACCTGGCACCACCTAGGGGCACCCAAATACCACCAGGAGAGAGTCAGAGCACCACCAGGTGTGGCCCCCTAAACAAAATCATTTTTTGAAGTATCTATCTGCTCCAGCAACCCTGTAACCAGGCACCTACTCGAGTGGAACCGCCTCTGAAACAGGGCATCTGGGGATGGAGGCAGCAGCTCTGAGGCAGACTGTGAGCAAACACAGTGGTGGGAGGAGAATGATGGACCCTCCCCACGATGATGGAACTCTGTGTGACCATGCAAGAGGACCAGTTGGCTCTGTCCTCCAACCTCGCTCACATGCTTGATCTCAGGGCCACTGCCCACTCACTCCCCACAGTCTCTGCGAGATCACCTTGGCCAGGTAGCTCACGCACTGATGCCGTGCACCTCTGCCTGCTTCTTCATAGGCATCTCACTGGGCAGCCCAGAGTGCAGAGACAGGCACGAGACAGGCTGCAGACTGCCCCTGAGTAGGGACCACAAAGGCCTGTCCAGGCTTCTTGGCAGAACCACACAGTCCGGTTCACCAAAATTGGCAATTGTCTAATTTTTAAAGTTTGTCTCCGGTGACAACCCTTGTGCTTGGAGCTAAAAACCAGAATCTCTGTCTTGCTTTGTGGCCGTGAGCTGGAGATACGTGGAGCCAAAGCTGCCTTCCTTCTCATTTCTCAATCCCATACCGGCCTTGAATAGACACCTATTTGCTGCTTGGCTTGGCTTGAAATTTCCCCTATGAAATACTTACTCTGAGCAGTCAAACTGAAGCCAAACATCCTGCCTGTTTTAGGGACAAGTAGAAAATATCTTTCAGGCCTCTTTTCTATATTTATAAAGCCACCGTCGTCTCTAAATTATCTAGAGTTACCTAAACACCTTCCAACACCTACAAATCCCGAACTAAACAATGACCAGAGGGAATTCTCCAGGAAATGGTTCTGGGGAAACACAGGGGCAGCTGATTGAATTACATTCTTTGGGATTGATCTGTCTCTAAAAGTGTTGCCCGTGAGATTAAATCAGCTTCATGTCACAGGCACTGGAACATCCCAGCAGGCATCTCTGTCTGCTGTCACCAAAAATGCCCAGTAACAGGGGAGGCGCTTTCTGAGAAAGTGGCCGAAAAAGGTGCAATTCGGCATCCGCTTTAGTGAATTATTACATGCACTTTAGTATTTGTGAATTTGATAATAGTGGTTTGTGGATGTTCATTACCATTACAATTCAGTTTTACCACCAAAAATGGACTTAATGGAATGATTTCTGATGCCGGCTTCGGGATTGTAATTTGGAACCATTACTGTTGTGAGATCCACTTTTACAAGCGAGCCGGCATGTTTGTGATGTGGACTTAAAGGGCATCATTATGGAGCAGATTGTTTGTGGGGCTCTCGGCATTTCATTCTGCCCCAGGACCGTTATTTAAGTCAGCTACTCACCTTGCCCCCTCTGATGTCTCTGAGAAGGACAAGACAAGGCAGGTCTGAGAGGGCTGGCCTGCAGGCACAAAGCGAAGAGGGAGCCCCTCTGCACTTGGAACTTTCATCTGAGCATGGGGCCAAGTGTGGAGGGTTAACCAGACAGCATCATTTACATCCGATAAACCCTAATCATTTCAGTACTGACCAGTCACTCAAACAGGGCTTCTATGAAACAGAGAATGTTTCTCACAAATGTGCAAGGGCTATGTGTGGATTTGGGGTCATAGTTGCATATTGGAAAACCGGACTCCAAAATTTACATTGGAGGCTTTGGCAGTGCTCAGGAGCCACTCCTGGCTCTGTGCTCAGGTTGGCTCCTGCCTCTGTGCTTAGTAATCACTCTTGGATCATGCTCAGTGTTCACTCCGGCCTCTGTGCTCAGGGGCCGAGGAGTAGCAGAGATAGAACTCGGTCACCTATATCTTGTGTATGCACACGGCCCACACATTCTCTGGCCTAGAAGTTTACACCCTATATGTAAGAAAATTAATTCATCCCGGGATGCAGGGTGGGATGGGGCAGGGATAGGGGTGTGGGAGGGATGCTGGGATCAGTGGTGGTGGAGGATGGGCACTGGTAGAGGGATGGGTACTCAATCATTGTAACTGAAACCCAAGCACAAAAATTTGTAAGTCTACAGCTGTACCTCATGGTGTTTCACTAATCACGATTACGATCACGATCATCCTGTTGTTCGTCGATTGCCTTGAGCAGGCACCAGTAACATCTCCTTCGCCCTAGCCCTGAGATTTTAAAAA
>JAOXYA010000021.1:33291835-33304404 GCA_028565675.1 Sorex palustris | reverse complement strand
CCAGACTCTGCCGTGTGGGCAGGTTACATTCAGTAGCCTGCCAGGTTGTCCAAAGTAAGAATGAGATAATAAGATGTAGCTTCCAGGAGCTGGGTTTTATAGTCTCTGGGTCTTGGCCGTTGATGGGATTATATAGTGCGGGGGAGGGGGGGAAGGAGGGGCAGTTGGTGGGTGTGACCCCTGCCTACTGGAAGATGGAGGATCTGGGTGGAGGATGCTCAGCCCCAATTCGAGCAGCCTTGGAGATTTCAGCCCTAGGACCCGCATGCCTTTGTTCCTCTGCCGGTACCTTCATGCGTGTGGAAAGTGATCTCAGCATGGTTGTGGCTGGTTCTGGAGGTCTTCAGCTTTCACTAATAAAAAGTTTTTAAAAAATAAAAAGAAAAGAAAATTAATTCAGATTCACCCATTTTCAAGTCAAGTTTTGGAAAATATAAATTCTCCAAGATTTAAGAATATCTCAGGCAAATCATGTTCTTGTCCTGTGTTAAACCTATCTTGCCATGTGACTATTTGACATTTCTGGACATTAATCTTTGTCTGGATACATACAAGGCTTAGCTGAGTCTGTGGAATGCATCCACCTGGCTCTGTCAAACACAGATACATCCTCCCTAATCGTATTATGTCCCTTTCCCCTATTTCAAAAGTCACACCGTGGCATAGGTGCCCCCTGAAATATTAACCCTGTCACTTCCTAGAGCCTATTAAAGCTTTATTGCTTAAAGAATTACTTTTGGGTATATATCGCACATAACTCACTGCTCATTTACATGGCTCATTTAATAAGGCAATTTTCATCAAGTTACGGAGTGAAATCAGTGAATGATAGGAAAAGATTATTTTAAGACATCTAACCTTCTTTTAAAAATGACAACTTAAACAGTCTCTCCCTCTGCTCCTAATTGGTCTTCACCCATTACAGTTTCTCTGTAGCCAGGACAATTGATGACTTGGCTGCTATTTTTAAGAGATGAACACATTTAAAAATCAATAGAAAACTCTGAAGCCTCGTTTTATTTATTTAATTTTTTTTTGTTTCAAAGCCTGAGCAAAGTCCAGTCAGAGAGCCTGGCAGGCCGTTCCCTTCATGTCAGCTCAGATCTGGATGCCCACCCAAACATCTGACCAAAAAAGAACAGTAAGGAATGTGCTTTACCTGAGAACTGGACTTTGAGCCTGTTTTGATTTTTAAATATTTTATTTATTTTACCTTTAAGTCTTAGAGACACACAGAGTGACCATCATCTCATCACTCACTGCTCTCTAGAACCATTTCTGTCATGACATCCATTCACTGGACGTTTCAGACAAATGAGAGTCTTTTCACAAATGCTCCCTCGGAGGCAAAATAGGACAGAAACTCCCGAAAGTGATGGGAATCAGAGAGGCAGCCCACTGGCAGCCCAGGGGCTGAGGCGCCCACCCTGCACACTGTGATGCGGGCTTCATCCCCAGCACTGCAGTGGTCACCTGAGCCCCTCCAAGAGGGGTCCCCAAGCACAGAGCCAGGAGTAGCTCTGACCACAGATGGGGTTTGAGGTGGCAACTTTCACACCTAGGCATGAGTTCTCTTTCATACTCAGGTATGGAGACAGAAACTGGAGCAATAATTCAAAGCTGAAAATAAAGATGTTGAAATAACTTTATTCAGTGTTCTTGATCATTTTATAATCTAAGGAAACTACCAAATTTTTCATACAATCCCTCCCATAATCCACCATAATGTGCCACTCAGTGTTCAGTTGTTCGACTCTGGAGCAGTGCTGAATCCCAAAACAAATCTATGGAAATCTATGCTAAAAGAATAAAAGTTTGTTTAAAATCGACAGGACGAGACTTGCAATGTCTTAAGGAAAGGGTTTTACTAAAAATAATATCCAAGTGAAAAAGGGAACCACCAAGACATGAAACCCAGCGGTGTTTTGCTTATTTTTGGACCAAGTGTCTCGGAGCACTGCCCGTGAGTACCGGGTACAGACATGTGGGTGGGTGGACTCTGCCTCCTTTCCCATAACCAGCCACGCCATGAGTGAATGCTCTGGGCAGCCCATGCCACAGTCATTTGCTTTGATTTTTATTATTTTGCCTTTTGTGTCACACCCTGGCTCAGGGGTTACTCCTAGCGGTGCTCGGGGGACCATACGGGATACCAGGGTGCAAGGCAAATTCCCTCCCCACTGCACTATCACTCCGAAGCCCCGGTCTTCACTTTAAAGAGTCAGAGCCTGGCACAGGAAGGATGTTTTTCTCCTGATGTCAGCTTCAGACATGAGACACACAGTGAAAATGGTGGACAGGGAACACGGGGACACTGGGGACACAGCCTGAGAAGGCGCTGGGACCCAGATCTTGGCAGAGGCTGAGGAACAGACCCACAGACCCTTTGCAAGTCACCGATGTAGATCCAAATCCATGATTGCATCAAGGTCCCCAACGCCAGCTAAGACCTGTGCCAGGTGGCCCGGATGGAGCAAGTGTGCACAGGTGCAGGAGGTGGGGCAGCTGCCGTGGGGTCTCTGGGCAGTGCCCTCCAGTGCCCAGCCTGGGAACACTCTGCAGAGAAGCGCTGGCTGCCTGCCTGGCCGCTGGGCTTGGCAGTGAAGCCCTGACTCTGAGTCTGAAACTGAGAGCTCGACACGTGCTGCCTCTCTCCCGGCTGTGCTCCCGCCAGGCGCCTCGGCTGAGTCCTACGTGTCTGTGAGCTGCTGGCCTCTGCCAGGGGCTCCTCTCCCACCTGAAGCCACCCACTTGGGAAGCTACATTCGCTCATGCCCATCAGGAGGAATAGGCTGGTGCTGTGTGCTTGGTCCTGGTCATCAAGGACTCTCGGAGACTGGGGAAGGGGCTCCAGGCTTCACTCTGGAGCCCAGGGCTTCCTGGCTAGAGCCAATGCAGGTCCAGTTGCTTCATCCAGAGTGGAAGTTAGTGACTGACCCCGTCATCAACCTTAGTCCAGGGAGCCTGGCTACACCTGCTCTTAGCATGGGCTGTTCCTTCATCCCTTTACAGGCCGGGCTGACCCACCCCATGTCCAGGCACTCAGGGCTGACCCAGAGCTTCACTGTCCCTGCTGCCCATCTGCTCCATCTCCAGCCCATGTCCTCTCCTACCTCCGACTCCAGTGCTCATGGCAGAAGGCGCCTATCCCAAACCAAACCACAGAGACGTGGCCCGAGCCGGGCAGTTGGAGGGGCCGCATAGGAGGGACCTTTCCGTGCCACCTTGGACTGCAGCCCTGTGCTCTGTCCTCACTGTCTTCCATGATGGTTAATGGATTTAGGGGTCACTGCTGGCCATCGTCTTCCGATGTGAGAGTTCAGTGCTCACTGGACACCTGTGTGCTGGGGTGTCCCAGGCCGCCCCCAGCCTTGTCAGGGGTCATTTCCAACGGAGATCAAACGTGAAGGTGGTTTGTGCTCTTTGGCTTCCAGTCATTCCTGCTTTCCCAGGCTCTCCATCGGTGCTTCTGGTGAAGAGACTGAATGACTTTGGTTTCTGTGACTTTGTGGAACTCATGTCAAACTCCTGAACAGGGTCCCATGAGCACTGGGGGAAATTGTGATATGGGGCAGCTACATATATTACCCAGGTCATCTGGGCCCTATTCAGGCTCCTATTTCTTTATGGATCCGCCTGGTAGACATGTCCAGTAATGAAAGTGGACTGTCAGGATCCTCTGTCACTACTGTGTCACTTTGCTTATATTCGTCATTGCTATGAGGACTTTGCTGCCTTGCCTTCCATCCAGTTAATAGTCACTAACTTAGTGGGACCACACTGGCATGTTGATTACTTCCCTGGAGCTCAGCGCTGTCCTACTGGTGGGTGACAGAGCGGTTTCCAGCACTCAGCAACCCACCCCTTCCCGGGTGAGCGTTCCCCTTGCTCTGAGCTTGACTTGCCATTAAGAGTTCAAGAATGTCTTGTGCAAGCAGCGAGCCTGGGCTTTGCTCTGGATGGCGACCAGCCTGCACCTTTCGATAAGGGAGTTCAAACCACTGACATTTAGAGAGATTATTGGCGGGAGTAAATCCAGCACCGTGTTTGTGAGGATTTGGGGTGGTTCGCAGCTCGCCGTCATTTCTTTAGCTTTTGTCTATTTCTCACTCTTGCGTTTTGACAGTCGAATTTAAAGGGATGATCAGCCTCCGTTTGCCTCTTCTTGCTCTTTTATATGGTTTTTTTTTCAACGTGATCACATTGCTCCCTATGGCAGCCCCGAGCTCATGTCCCCTTTCAAGTCCCCAACAAGAAGTTTTTGTTCCTTTCCTGGGTGGCCTTTTCTCCTCTCCATCTCTTTTCCCTCTTAAGACTTTCACATATTATTCTGCTTCCATCTAGAGTTTCCCTTCTTTTCCCAGGATCCTGAGGTACACGGCCATCTAATCAGCTTTCTGCTCAGTAAGTTTGAAAATTAGTATTTTAGACACAAATACTAAGGACAGCACCTTAATGCCCACAGGTCTATTCTATCCTGTCTCCAAAGAGTCACTGGTACACTGCTGAGTGGTTGAAAGGGGAGAAAGGACACCATAAAGGGCGGTGTTTGTGCAAAAAAGAAGGGTGGGGGGAATCCAACCCTCCATGTCCATTGGCCTTTGTGCACCATTGACCACGGGACCTAGGATAGGCCACAGGCAGGAGTGGCGCGGGACCCCTCACCTCTTCCTGGGGGCTCCCAGGCCTTCGCAGATGCCTTTCTCCTGCCAGCATTCAAGATCGCGACTGAAGGCAGCTGACGCTGAGCTCTTAGCTCAGTGCTGTGCTTCCGAGAGCAAGAACGTGCAGAGAATCCACATTTAAACAGCCCTAGGTTGGGGGCTGGACACATAGTGCAAACACGGAGGCACTTGTGTTGCATGCAGCCGATCCATTTGGGCCCCCAGCTCCCAAGCCCCACCTGGAGCGATCCCTGAGAGTAGGGGCAGGAGTGAGACCTGAGCACTACTGGGTGTGGTGCTGCTCTGGAAGCAATAGCACAACACACCTGGGTGCATCCCTGCATCGGTGGACATCCGGGCCACTGCACTGTGCCAGGTGGAGACCACCGAAGGCGTCTCAGATGGCACATGTGGCACCATGCAGAAACGGGGCCTGTAAGCAGGTGCTTAGACCCTGGGTGTCTCCAGAGCTGGGTCTGCAGCATGGAAGTAGAGACCCGCCCCCCTGGAGAGGGTGCAGACTGTGGCTTGGATGCTCTGCTCAGTGGACTGTGTTCCCTGAGGGTCCTGCTGGTTCCACACCTCAGCCGAGTCTTTTGAGCCACTGCCTGCGGGTGGGGCTGCTCCAAGCCTGATGCTCAGGTTGGGGGAGGGGAGACCCCACACTGCAGCTGCCTCAGGGCACTGAAATCCTCACCAGCACCCATGCTGACCAGCTGCATGGTGGCAGCTGACCGTGTCCACATGGAGTGTGGCTGTCTGGGGGCTGTGCTACTGTGCCCCCGCCCCTCATCTCCCCAGCCTCTCTGTTGCCCTGGCCAGCTCAGAGGGACCCTCCCGGGTTTTGGGGCAGGGAGGGACACTGCAGTCCCATCTGGCTGCCCCTGGCTGGTCCAGTCCTCACTGTAGGCTGATCCAATGTCCAGGAACAAGGGACAGGCTCAAGCATACTTTTTTGGCTGCCTGCAGTCCATTGTGTCTAAGTTCTTGGGAAGCAGAGGACAGAGAGACTGTCCCCAGCTATCCCATCAGTGGACAGAGAGACTCTCCTCCACTGGCCCATCAGTGGACAAAGAGACTGTCCCCCACCGACCCATCAGTGGACGGAGAGACTCTCCCCCATTGACCCATCAGTGGATGAAGACTGCCCCCCGCTTCCCTGTCAGTGATGAGGACCCTCGTGGTGGGCTGGGGGTTGTGTGGGGCCCTGGGTCTGCATCTGGGAATGGGGACGCTCAGCCCCGCACCCCCGCTCTGGTTTCAGGGCTTCTCTCTTCTCTGTTCCAGGCTTACAGGCATGAACCTCCCGTCCCCTGTCATCAGCAGCAAGAACTGGCTGCGCCTCCACTTCACGACCGACAGCAACCACCGGCGCAAGGGCTTCAGCGCGCAGTTCCAAGGTGAGGAGAGAGGCAGGGAGAGGCAGCCTGGATGCCCAGAGAGTCAGGGCCTGCTCAGGACAAGGGTGACACCTGCACTGGGAAAGTGGTTCAGGGAAGCTGCCCTGCCCTCAGGAGCGGAACCACCGCCAGCTTCGCGGCCTGTTTTCCAGGCCTTTTATAAAGAGCTTGGGGGTAGGGGTGACTGCAGAGAAGGTTCACCTGGGGGCTCAGGGGTCAATGCTGGCCATGGACACAGGGATCACTGCTTGGCCATGCACTCAGGAGTCACTGCTGCCATGCACTCAGGGGTCACTCCTGACTGCGCTCAGGGGTCACAGCTTGCCGTGCACTCAAGAGTCACTGCTGGCTGTGCACTCAGAGGTCACTGCTGGCCGTGCACTCAGGGGTCACTGCTGGAGGAGCTTGGGCACTATCTGCCATGCCAGGATTTGAGCCCAACGTGGCTGTGTGGAGGGCAGGTGCCCTGCCCGCTGTCCCATAGCCCCATTTTAATGCACAAATGTTCATGGGCATGAGAGCTGGCAAGAGCACACCTGGCTGGGGCAGGTGCCCATTGCGATTGGTTGTTTCCACCATCCACTCCCTGAGAAAAGCAGTGAGCATGGGGCTATGCGACTGTGGAAGAGCATTGCCTCCGTCTTAAAGGGCCCCAAGCACCAGAGCCAGGGTTTCTGCCAAGCGACCCTAGGTCCTGAATCTCAGAAGAGATGCTGCATTGTGAGCAGCTGTGGCCATGTGTCTGCCTGACGCTGTCCTCTCCGCTCTGGGGGGCTTAACCTGGGGTCCAGGTGTGGCCACTGCCTCCCTTCTGAGGACAACAGCCATTCTGTGTCTCAGTGATACTGGGTGATGGTGGAGGATATCTAGACCCGAGAATGTGGGGGGTGGAGCCAGGCTAGTGAGGTGGGGATGCGGTGGCCACCTGGGGATGCCGCAGTGAAATCAACACTCCCTGCATATGCACTGGGGTCTCTGAGCTGACTGAAACCTCCCAGGCCTAAGGAGTCAGAAACCTGTACTGGGAGGCACAGGCCCCAAAGCTCTCTGAGCTGCTTACTGGCCTCTGACAGCCCTGCAGGCCTGTTCACAGTTAGTGGCAGGACAGGGGCTGTTCGGCCCTGCAGCCTTTGATGGGAAGAGAGAGCAGAGCACGGGGTAGAGCGGGTGCCTCCATATCGGTTCCGCGTGTGTGTACGTGCGCAACCACTGCTGGGTAGAGAAGTCTGATGATCTAGACACCAGCCACAGGCTTGTGAGTACACACATGGGTACATACATGTGATTATATGTGTACACATGTGTAGATGGGATGCCCGGGTCCTACTCACCTGGATGTCACTTTATTTTAACTAGAGAAACTGAGGCAACAGGTGGACCCTGTTATTATCACAACACAATTGCGAAGAAAAGAAGCATTATAGATGAACATTCTAGAAAGGGAAAACTCCCTCTGTGCTGAATACTCTGTGTGTGCGAGCGTGTGTGTGCATGTATGTGTGCATGTGTGTGTGCATGTATGTGTGCATGTATGTGTGCGTCTATGTATGTGTGTACATGTGTGTGCATGTGTGCACGTGCACAAGTATGTATGTATGCCTGTGTGCACATGTGCATGTGTTTGCATGTATGTGTGCATGTGTGTACATGTGTGTACATGCATGTGTGTGTGTGCGTGTGTGTGTGTACCTCTTGGTCTGGGCCTCTAAGTGATGGGACTGGAGGACTCTTTACTTCTGTGGATACCTCCATGCCATGTACATACATCTAGTCTCATGCTTGAGAGGAAAGTCTAGCATGAGGAGTCTTCTGCTTCCAGGCACAGACTGCCTGGTCTGGCTCCTCTCAGGTAAACTGAGTCTCAGCTTTCACGAACCCGATGCCCAGGAGCACTTTCTCCTACACTCAGTGCTCTTCCTGGTCAAACCAACAGGCACCGCCTCAGATACAGACCCTGCCTCACTTGATGCCGCTAGCTTTCTTCTACCACGTCTTTATTCCCCGACTATCACAGTCTTTCCTTTGGCTTCTAGCTTTTCTCGGCGCAATGAGGCTGACCCACCCGGGCCACACGGCCCTCAGCTGCCATCCCTAAGATGCGCACTCTTCTTAAACAGCACGTGGATGTGAGGAGTGGCAGGTGTAGGAGAGAAACTCACCCTCTTGGCAATACCTGTGTCTCTATTGGGCTCTTGTAGAATGATAGATTTATGTAGGATTCATTATTTCTTTAAATCAGCTGAAAATTGAGCCCATTCTTTATATGTTGCCTCCATCATTAATTATAATTAAATAAGTGCCTTGTTAGTGCAATCCATCATCTAGACACTTCCAGTGTCTCCAGGGTGAATTTTTAAGGCATATTAATCTTGAAGAACAATGCCTCTTCACTATTAAGCAGCCATGTAGGGGCTACCTCGACTGGTACATATGTTTACCTGGCTATTTATAAAAATACAATTTTCACAGAATGAAATTCCCATTGATTCCTGTAATGGATAAATCATTTTGAAAGCGTTTGTAATAAAGTTCCAGTTTATACAGAGAACACCCCGGCTCATAAATCAAGGAGGAACCTAGCCGTGGATTTCAAGCCCGTGTTGACACAAATAATTAGTTTGCTTTTTAGGTGCAGGTTCTATATACCTATTGATTGTCTTTAAAGGAGAGGTCTTGGCGCTCTCCCTGGCTGCACGGTAAAGAATGGAGGCTCCATCTCCTCCGCTTAATTGAAATGTGAGCGAGACCAGCGCTCCCCTCTGCAGCTCAGCACCGGCTGCGGAAACTCTTCTCCGAGGGCTCGTCTGCCCCTCCCGGCCAGGCTGTGTCTGTGATTCTCTCTCACAGATGGAAACTGTCCCACGGGAAAGACTCAAGGCAGAAGGAGGATGGGGCACCGTCAATCTCAACACCGGCCTGCAGAACTCGGCCAGTCCTGCAGGTGGCACTCCCACCCAGCCTCCTGACCAGGAAACCGACTGCCTCAACGTCCACTGGCAAAACTGATCTCACAACTTCTCTCCATCATTCTTAAATCCCCCACATGCAAAAATGGTGCTTGGATTAAAAAAAAAAATAAGCTTCCTTGCCTCAGAAGCGTGGGCCACTTGCCCCATTCGGATTGTAGAGTTTCTCCCAGAGCCCAGGGGAAGAAAGACGCCCTCCGTGTGTCCAGGTTATGGGTCCGGCCTGTTTGAAGCCAGAGGCCTCGATGCCTGTTGGGTTCTACACTGCCAAGGAAACTGGGAGTGGCCCCTCGTGGAATTTTCTGGAAGGCCAATGAAGTGAGGCAGCAGCATGGCCATAGCTGGTTTCCTGAGCTCCAAGGGTCCCTTCTACTCAAGCAAGCCTTCCACGAGTCACCAACCTGCTGCTGGGTGGTCTACGGTCCAGGCTCTGTGAAAACCCCACACAGTGTGGAGAATATGGTCCACTTACAGCGGCTTGGGAGCAGGCTCCCCTTTAGAGGACAAGGGTTTGAGGAGCCAGAAGCTCAGTTAGCAGTGGCCCCCGGGGGAAATTCTGTCAGGACAGAGGATGTTTGTGGGCAGTCCCCAGGGAAAGTCCTCAGCGCCATTTCCAGTCACGCCTGGCAGTGAGGCTCTTCCTAGCCCTGGCACCTGTCTGGGAGACCACAGTTTGCATCGTCACTTGCTAGGGAGTGTCCCTCTGGCACCATTTCCGAGAAGTCCTGGATGGTGTCAGCCTGAGGCGGTTCCTAGAGTTTTCCAGATTCCAGCCACTTCCTCCCTCACCCAGTGACCTTGGTTCCGTCCCCCGGAAACTGCTCCCATTCCTGCCCCAGAGATGGAGCTAACGGGACACAGCTCCAGCTGTGTCCATCTACCACCCAAGAGGCACAATGCAGAGAGGTGCAGTGCCTGTGGAACCCACCAGGAACTCAGGGGAATTTCTGCTTCTCTGGTACCTTTCTGGGGCTGAGGTTGGCTTGTGGGTCTGTGCAGGTGGTGAGCCAGGAATGAGTGGCATCCAGTGAAACAGCTCCAGCCCTGGGAGGCTGTTGTATCTCCAGCCAAAGTTCCTCCAGACTGACCTTCCGGTACAGCCACCTGCACTGGACTTCGGAGCAGTCACCGTGGCATGAGGCAGGTGCTGCTACCCACACTATGTGGTGTGGACTGGCTGTGCCTTTGCAGAAACGAAAGCCTTTGGTAGCAGTGGCCCGGCCAGGCCTCCAGCACCCAGTGCTGGCCCATGGCTGAGCCACAAGCCATGCACTGGCACCACGGTCTTTGATTCTCACTAGTTTGTGCCATAAGCCAAGCACGGGTGCCACTGTGTTTAATTCTCCCTACCTTGTGCCTCCAGATCTCTGAGAGGCCTTTTCGTGACCACATGTCACATAGACTCAGGCTGTGGAACTCTTGCTCTCCTCAAACCCGAGGTCCCCATCCTGCCCATCACTGGCAGGCCTATGGCACACACAGGACCACCATTTGTGTCCTGTGACTTGATGCCAGGTGCCGGCTGCTCCCGGTGAAGCTGAGAATGGGACACATCACTGACCTGGGGGAGAGACGAGTTCAGCCAGGACCCTCATTTGATCATCACCTACAAATCACAGTCAGTCTTAGGGGCCATTTGGTAAAAGCCGGGTGAGGACACAACAGGGGCAGCATCTCACCTGGTTCTCTGAGTTCAGAACAGAGCAAGACAACAAGGACAAGGAGGTCTTGTCCCCGTGCACGGGTGACACCAGGGGGCCTGAGGCCCTCCTGCCCACAACACCCCAGGGAGCTCTGTCTCTTGGTCCCCATCTGGCTGTGACACCAGGGGGAGAACCTGGGCAGACTGACCTTTGGCGAGGAGAAGTGGGAAGGACGGCAGTTCCACTCAGCATGGGCCTGGAATGTTCTGTGCTGGTGAGCCCAGCCTTGTCTCATCCCTTTTCAGGCAATTCCAGACATGGAAACTAACATTTCAAAGCTGGAATTTATTAATCAAAGCTATTTATTTTACCTTGTTCTCAGACTCCAGGGGATGTTCCCTGGCTCGCCCATAAGCGTCTGTTGGGAAGCTGTCCTTGTCACCTGCACACACTGACCTAAATATGTCCTAACAACATTCTCTAAAATCCAGTGCCACGTGGTGACTGCAGAGTAACAGCCGTTTATGCAGTTCCATTTTGTCACTTATTCGTGTGCATGCAGTCGTACTAGCCACAGATTTGTCCAGCACAGACTAGTGCAGTCATGGGGAATGGGACTGAGTGGAATACACATTTCCTTTAGTGAAGGCCTCCAGCCCGCTGCAGAGGCGTGATTTTTTTTTTTAGTTTTTTTTTTCAGAGGCGTGATTTTTACATCGAGATTGAGGTTTATATTTAATGTGTAATTGCACATACATGAATGGATTCCGTGATTCTTGTGTTTTATACTTTTCCATGATGTGCATTGTTAGCTGTCCTCTAGAGGGATTCCAATTTCAACTATTAATCCTGCTGATTTCCTCATTGAAATACCTGATTAGCTTTTTTTCCTGATAATTATTTTAATTTTTTTAGATTTAAAATTTTTATTTTTTTATTTTTTTAAATGATTGAATCACCATGTGATACAGTTACAAAGCTTTCATGATTGAGTTTTAGTCATACAATGATCAAATAACCATCCCCCATCACCAGTATGCATTTTCCTGATTAACTTTTAATATTTATTTGTTTATTTATTTATTTTTGCTTTTTGAGTCATACCCAGCGATGGCAGTCCTCGGGGGACCATATGGGATGCTGGGAATCGAACCTGGATTGACTGCATGCAAGGCAAACGCCCTACCTGCTCTGCTATCACTCCAGCCCCCTGATTAACTTTTAATCCCTGCCTTCCTCTTTATTTTTATACCAAGTATAATTTATACCAACACTGTGAGTGCAGGCAGGAGATTAACTTGTGTAGCTGTTTGCAACGCCATGCCCGGCAATGATAACACATATTTTAGGGAAGCAGCAATCACGGGGGCCGGCCTGCCTGGACTGGGAGGCCAACACCCGAGCCATCCGCAGGCCGTCTGCATCCGTGATTTAATCAGGAGCTCACAGCACAGCATGGTCTGACTTGGCATTGAAAATTCAATCACAGCCACCTGTTCATCCCATCCGGGGCCATAGCAGCCTTCCAGGATGTCCTGATCAGAGCTGTGTCACTGTTTTTGGGATAACAGTGATTTCTGGGTGAAGTTGCAGGGCTCGAACCCAGTCTGTGAGTCTATGGTGGGAGAGAGCAGAGGGAGGCCAACATCCGAGGGCCGCTCAAGCCTGGCCCATGAACAGACCCACAGGCAAACCAAGGGAGCAGAGTTGGGACTGGAAGGTGGGTATGGACCCTCAAAGCCAGCTTTATGGCCACCCAGGGGTGGTGTCATCATGCGTCTTGGGGCAATCGAGTCAGCTCAGAGCCCCCTCCCCATCAGCCCCTCCCACCCTCCCCCTGCTCACAGCCCTCCCCTCCCCCTGCTCACATCCCTCCCCTCTCCCCTCAGTTCCTCC
>JAOXYA010000021.1:33272586-33291735 GCA_028565675.1 Sorex palustris | reverse complement strand
GATTTTACCCCTGATCTGCGCAGGACGGGAACTGAGCCACACGGCTCGGCAACAAAACTGAAGCAACCCCTCGCCTACATATGCCCCCCAGCCCACTCCCTGCTTGCACCCGAAGTGCTCATCTCCCAAAGGCATTTACTCTTGGTGAGTATCTTCACTGTTACCTGTCAAAGCGTCTGGCTATTGGCCATGCACCCACCCCTGAGGCCTGGGACATGTGTGAGAAAGCAGAGGAGAAATACACCCCTCTTCCAAGGCACTATGAAAATGACTATGGATGAGAACAAATGTTCAAAAGCGAGCTGAATAATCATATTATAGAGTGCATTTCCTTTCTTGGAAATGTTCGGTGTGGGTGCCGGAAACCTAGACTGCGTCTTGTCCTCCACTGGCTGCCCTGTGCTGCTTTAAATCACTGGCTTTCCTGCTAAGCCTGAAAGGCCTTCAGCAGGCCTGTGGGGGGGTCTCAGGCTGCTCTAGGGGCCCCACCAGCTTCTCAGGCAGCTGGTCAGGATTGCTGATGTCTGGAACTCTCCCACGAAGGGCCAAGAGTGGGTTTCAGTTTGGGTTTATGACACAAAATCTCCATGAGAGATCAATTCTGTGCCTTATTACCATTTATCCTTCAAACTATGGGAGTTTTCCAACTCCTTCCTTGGAAGGAAGCACAGGGTAAGGATTACCTAAAAATATAAAAATGGAAAGCTTTGTTTTGTGTTTCTCCCCAGACTAAGTAAGTCACATGGGAGCCGCGTGGCTCTGTGATAAGACGCTCAGTAGAGTGTGAGGAAGTGAGAGAGTGAGGACAGGTGACGACTCCTGTATGATGATCACCTAGAACACAGTCCCCCACCTAGAGGCAGAGGGAACTGTGGCAGGAAAGCACCAAGAGTGCCAGGCTGGGACTGTCATCCCGTTTCCTTGGAGAGCTGGCCTTGTGCCCGCTGCGGATGGCGGGTGAGTCTGAAGTGTGGACGCGTGAGCCATGGACATGAGGGTTGGACACAGAGTGATCTCTAGATGCAGGACACAAAGTCACAGGGGAAAGAAATAGCAAATACCCAACAGCAACAGAAACTGAGAACAGCCTTTAATCAGAAACCTATCACTGTGGGAGAAGGGGATGCTGGGACGTGAGGCAGGAGGATGGCATCTTGGGATTTGGGGGTTTTTTTCCTTTCTTTCTTTTTGGCATTGAAACTCGGCCATTGTCAATATCGTAAATCATGGTGCCTAAAATCCATTTAACAAAGAGAGCAAAAAGGAAAGTCCTGGACGTTAAGCAGCTGTGTTATTGGGAACTCTGTGTGCTGAGGGTTTGTCATGGAGTGGGTTGGAGCTCAGGGACCCTAACCTCTCCGTCCTTCCTCCCTCCTGGGCCCCTGACATCCTCCCCTCACCTGCAGGGCCCTGTTGCTCCCTGTGAATCCCAGCCACACGAAGCCTGTCTGCCCTTCTCTGAGAATCCCACTCGGGATAAGGTTTTCTTAACTGACAAAAGTCCTCACAGCCTGGCGGTGAATATGATCCCTGTTGAAATAATTTAAATTGCTATTTAAAGCTTTTGAAAAAGTACTTATCATGCAGAGCTGAAATAATATAAAGTTTAAATTCAGTGAAATTGATACCTTTGTTGAATTTTTTTCACCCTGTGGAAAAGGACCATTTTGTAAGTGGTCCTATTTATTTGCATATTCCTTTGGAATTCATTGACTTATTCCATGATACCCAGAAGAGTCCAAGAGAATGTTAATTATACCTTTACTGGAGACAAAATAATTTGGGCATTAATTTTCTCCAGGTTTTAGAGCCAATGATTTCTGAAAGATGGAAGCCAGAATTATTCCTGACATTCTTAAAATGACCTAGGCAATAATCCCAGATATACAATTCTGCATTTCATGTTACTAAAATATTTTTGAGGTAACTTTAGCATCACATCCCTTGATCTCAACAGATGAGGAAATCTGTTGACATTGTCTTAAGAAGTGTGGACCCGTAATGGAATGGATATTGACGTCATCTTAATAAGTATGGTCAATAACGTAATGGATATTGACATTGTTTTGGTAAACGTGAATCAATAACAATATTTACTAATACACGAAGCATCACCCTGGCTACTTCCAGTCTTCCTTTTGTAAATCCTTTAAGGATTCGTAATTTTCTTTGCCTGGGAAGCTCTGTTTTCAGAGTTGTTCCTTGTGAAATGAAGTTATAGCTCAATTGATTCTTTGGGGATTGATCTTTCCATCTTATTTCATTAGCCAATTATAATCTGATGAGCTGGAGGCAGGAAGCTGATAGTTTTGCAAGTTCATATCATTTTCTTAGCCACAGGTATTCAGGTAATGAGCAGATAAAGGCCTTGTGCATCTTGACAAGTTAGAGTTTAAATGACGGGTATTAAAAATGACAAAAAATATAGAATTAAGGCTAATTAAATATTCATTAAAATCTCACTTTTCCGAGCAGTATTAAAGAGCTGATGTTGTCTTCTTTGTTCCTTTAGAAACCATGCCATGTTTTATAGATGAAAGCCCACTCCTAGCAAATTTAAAGGCATCCTCAAAAGACACTAGCTAAAAAAAACACTCTGGAAAAGCACAGACAAAAAATCCTATTTCAAATAACTTCAATGAAAAATATTGCCTTGAAATAAACACAAAATCCCTTTCCTGTTCCACCAGCTGTGCCTTACACTTTATTACATTGAATCCAAGATGAACATGTTTCCATATTTTAGTATCTCCAAAAGGATAATTTACTTGACAGTGCTTGTATCTGTCCTTTCTTGGTGGCATATAAACGAATTCTGCTTCTCATTTCCTGCCTACTGTTTCTCTCAGGTCCCTCAACACAACAGAGTTCTAGAATCTTCTTCCAGCTTCTGCCTGCATTTCTCTCGAGGCACAGAGAAGAGAGAGGGAACAAGTCAAATATCAGCGTCCTTGACAGTTTAAAGTGCAGATCGGCTAAATCCATAAAAGTGATAGAAACGGGATATCTGAATTAATATTGCACCACACGGCACAACCTCATAAGACTAGAGCATAAACAATCCTAGATCTAACTGTCCCACAAGGGCTTGGTCAGGGGGTTGGTTTTATAGGAGAGCGAGGCTGGCGCAATAGCACAGAGGGTAGGGCATTTGCTTTGCATGTGGCCGACCCAGATACAATTCCCAGCATCCTATATGGTCCCCTGAGCACCACCAGAGTGATTCCTGAGTGCATGAGCCAGGAGTAACCCCTGTGCATCATCGGGTATGACCCTAAAACAAAATAAATAAAAATAATAAAGGAGAGGGAGATTCTAATTGAGGACAAGTTGGCCTTTTAAGGGTTGAATCGGTATTTCCTAAGCCTCTCAGAACAGCCCAGAGGAAAAAAGAGTTTTAGAGGATAGGGCTAAGATATTGGGAGAGAGAAAGGGGACAAAAGAAACCATTTCTGGTGAGCCTAGAATGGGTCAGATGCTTTACAGGTATTTCTGCATTGAAAAGTCTCAAGATGTGGGAAGGAGTCCACAGCAGGCAGTGTGGCAGCCATGCTGTGGGGAGGCAGGACGGGCTCCTGGCAGGAGACGAAGGTGGCTCCTCATTGCTTGCACACCCCATCCTCCAGGCAGGCTTCTGAAGCACTCACAGCCGCCCTCACTGGGTGTCTAAACAGCCCACAGTGCCCCTGCCGCAGCCTTGATTGATTTATTTATTTGAACTCTTTGTGTCACACCTGGCAATGCTCACACCTGGCAATGCTCACACCTGGCAATGTTACTTCTGGCTTTGCATTAGGAATTGACCCCGTGCACCCGCCTTTTGAGCCCCACGCAAAGACAGAGCTTCCCTGCCTCTACCGCCTCCAGGTGCGGGAGAGCTGGGCTCAGTCAAGATGTGTAAATGACCAGGCATGAGGGTGGTCGGTGGCCAGCTATGGAGCATGGTGATGGGCATTGGAGTAGATAAGACCTGACCTTGCAAAGTGGTCCTGAAGTGAGGCCCCGCAAAAGAGAGTATCTGGGCAAGTTTGGCAAGAACAGGGGGTCAGCACCAGGTGTCCGGTCTTGAGCCTCACTCGACCTCCTAGTCATGTGTGCCAAAGACACAGAAACTATTGTGTATGCTTAGCAAGTCATCCTAACCAAAGCATCTGGCCTTGATTGGGTTTAGATCAAATCAGAGTAGAAAAGGTCATCAGCCAGTAATGCTAAACTTTCTGTGATCGGACCTTCCTGTAAAACTGAGACCCTCGATAAAATATGTGCGTATTTGGCAATAAAGTGAACAGCCATTGGCTGTTCCTAGAGGGTGTTTCTCTGCACACCTGTCATCCTTTGCTCCATGTCTGCCTGGACACTTTGCACAATGTGTCCTGGCACTGTTGGGGAAAACTGTTCCTCAACAACTGTCTTTGCCAGAAGCTCGGCGTGTGCTGGCACATACCCCATGGTGGCAGCAGGGGCTCTGTGCCCCTGTCATTCCCACAGGCCACGAGGCATTTTCCTCCACAGACTCCCACCGGCCTAGTCCCCATCACAGCCCTCGGCACCAGGTGCGAGCCTGCAGTGACTGTCCTCGAATCCTCACTGCAGGTGCCCACAGAGCAGCTGCTGTCCAAGGCCTGGACTCAACTACATCAGATCAGAAATGAAAGAGAAAATTTTATAAATTGAACCAGTGGAGCAGCAAGGGTCAGAAAAAAACTATGAACAAGTTTATGCCAACAAATTGGATAACCGAGAGGAAATCAAGAAATTCCTAGCTAGTCACCCACCGAGATGGAAATACAGCAAAAATAGAAAAACTGACCAGCCCAATAATGTGTAAGGAGATTGAATCAATAACTTTAAAATCTCTCAACAAAAGCCCATTAGCTTCACTGCTAGAGGTTTTTCCTAACACTGAGGGGGAAATTAGCACCAATAATTGTGAAACTCTTCCAAAAACTGAACAGGGAAAAACACCTTGAGCCTGCATATTAAGAGATCAACATTATTCTGATAAAGGCAGATAAACACACTAAGAAAATAATTACATGTCAACATCTCTCATGAACCCAGATGCAAATAACCTCAGCCAAATACCAACAAACTGAATTAAACATAAAAGTAAATGTAACATCATCTAGGATGAAGTGATATTTATTCATTTAAGGCAAGGGCAGCACAATCTACACACATGAATAAATAAACTTCAGTCAAAAAGAAAGGTTAAAACCACAGGGCTTTCTCAATGAATTTAGAAGCATTTGATAAAATACAACATCCATTCATGATACAAACTTTCTGAAAATTAGTTATAGAGGAAATGCATCTCAACACGTTAAAAGCTCCCAGCTAACATCACACGTGTGGAAAGCAGAGAGCAGGAAGACAGCAGGTGCCTAATCCCAACCCTTTGATTTGACACAGTAATACAAGATCTACAGATAGTTATTAGACAAAAGGGAGATGAAAATCTTCCAGAGTGGAAAGGAAGAAGTAAAATTGTCTACAGATGATGGGATGTTTTCACAGAGACATCCCTATACTCCACCCAAGAGCTATTACGACTAATAAACAATTTTAGTGAGATTTGAGCTACAATACATATAAATACCACTTACATTTCTTACACTCAAACTTAAGAATACAGAAAACAATAAGAGTGATCTCACTGACAAAAGCACTAAAAAGTCTAAAATACTAGGTGCTTCTAAAATTAAAACTAAAACTAACCATCTAAAACTAGGTGCTTGAAGACCTGTGTGATGAACAGTTCAAATTCCAATGAATAAAATGAAGGTCACTTATAAGTGGGAAGAATTCTTGTGTTCTCGCATTGGGATAGCAAACTGTGTGTGTGCATACATTCCATTGATGGAAATTCCTATCATAATGTCAGGGGTGTGGTTTCAGAGAAATGGAAGGAAAAATACCCTAGTTCTTACGGAATAATAAGAAAGCCCAAGTAGCTAATAATTCTGTACCAAAACAAAGCTGAGCATCCTATATCCTGATTTTAGACTAACAGAAGGAACCCAGAGCAGAACCCAGGGAGAGTGAGGCCACATTGCACACCCACCTGTCTCTAACCCAAACACTTCTAGTTCATGATGGGGAAAGAACAGATCTTTGAGAGATGGTCCAGGAGGGCTGGTTGCCATACACAGTAAACCATCACCACCAACAACCACAAAGACCCACGGAAAATGCACCAAAGACTTAAACGGTCTGAAATCGGGGGGGGGGGGCATCAGCACAGACCAGTGCTTGTTCAGTTTAACGACTCTCTTTGCCCATGGCCCATGGCACCTGCCTGTGCCTGGAACAGCAACCACCATCAGTTTCTGCACCTGATGGCTTCCTGTGTAGCTGAAAAGGGAACTCCAGAACTTCACTCTCATTAGATCTTACAGGGAGATGGAGAAGGGTCCTGCAACCCAACAGAACAAATAACACGTTAACTAACTAAAAAGGGCTGCCATGGCTCTGACCCTCCCTGACTCCTCCTCCAACCCCTTCTCTGGTCCCTTTCTCTGCCTTTATACACCCCTCCTAGATAGGTCCAGGGTGGGAGGGTGGCCAGCACCCCAGGAGAGGTACCTCCCTGGTACCTGGGCCCAGCACCCCAGGTGGACAGAGCTAACTCGTCTTTGGAAAAAGCACAGATCCCAGTTTGTTTGGCTGTATGATCAAAATTCATCTATAAATAATTCATCAGCCACAAGTCTTAGCTCCAAATATGATCTCCACAAGTTTGAAAGACAGAAAAATGTGTATGAGCCCTGCGAATGTTGGGTGGAAAGAATCAATGGCTGGACTGTGGATTCTGGATGTATACCTGGGATCACAGAGTCCGGGCAGGTACTCTACCATTGGACTGCCTCCCTGGACCGCGTAGCTACGGACTTGACTTTAAATATATTTATTAGGACCTGGGGTCTGTCTAGGTAGTGCCGGGAATCAAACTCAGGGCTCAGGTCTTTCCCTGTCCTGGGTCTGGATTTCAAAGCCCTGAGTTTCTCCAGGGAAAGCTGGATGAAAATCTGTCAGTGCATGGAGAAATGCCTCAGTTAGTCAGCATCTGCCAAGTGTGGAACCCATGTATCCACTTAGAAGTCTTTTCTTTTGTGATTGGAAAATATATGTTGGAGCTGTTTTAGATGCAAAGCAATATTGACCATAAGCTACAAAGAGTTCCTCCTGGTTTGTGCTCTTAAAACAGCATAAAGTGCATACCCACATCCATTTCTGTTTTGTGGAACCTGGAGAACAAAGAGATGACTTCTTTGTTACACACGGATATGAAATGTCTTTAGGAAATAGCTGGACATGTGTGGGGTTATATTGTCTTCGTGAAAGGTCACTGGAGTAATAACTGGCTATAATATTTAAGGCACTGGCAAGGGAGCCATGGCTGGCATCCACTGCACTCATTGATCATTGTTTCTGCATCATCTTGCCTGTCACTTGGTTGTTTCTTGTACGGACTTGCCCTGACAGCCATGAGTCTCTCATGGAGTTCATGAAAATGCTTGCTTTGCAAAGATGAACTGCAGGCCAACTTTGGACCTGAAGGTTATGTTTCCGTAGCTTTAAATACCGCCATCCTACTTTTTCTTTTCTCTTCTCACTGCAAATGATTTCATGCAAATACAGGAACTCTGGATGCTGGAAGAGTCTTTACCTAAATATCAGCCTGCATTTGGAAGCCAGACACCTGAAGAGAAGAGACGAATCGATTTTTCTGGATGGTGCAACAGTGCAAAGAGATTCTGGGAGCATCCAAGGAGCTTAGCAAAAAGCTTAGTCCCCAAGAGGGGTTGTGTGGTCTTCAGTGCCTTAGGAGGAAATGCACCTTGCCAGGGACCAGGTTGGGAGAGACACAGTGGGCATTGCAGGGACACCATGTGTCAGAGCCTAGGCAGAGAGTGGTTGACAAGCCATGGCATGGGAGGACTTTCTATACCCTCATCAAATTCTAAAAAAATTCCAACTTCTTTGTTGGTAAAATCCTTCTAGACAGTAACTACACTCTCCCCCGCCCCGCCCCCCACGAGGAATAGGTCTTTGAAGGAAGGTCAAATTGGGAAGATTCAGTTCATGACTAGCTTCCCGTGGAAAACAGACCGCTGCCAGGCTTCCTAGCCAGACAAGTGGGCGTGCAGGGCAGCCCTGCCACAGCCTCTCTCCAGAAAGCAAACTGGCCAATGAGTGTGCCTGTGAGGGAAATGGTCACAGAAAATGCTGTGACAGGGATGGACAAAGCCAAAACAACGTTCATTCCCATTACTGCCCGGGCGCCTGCAGAGGAAGGTCCCCGTGGGATGCAGGACTGTGCAGATATGGCTCTTGCCTCGCCTGAATCCTGCAGATGCCTCTGGGAGGGTTGCTTACCTGGTCATCCCCAGTGTCCAGAGTGGGTGCCCTCCGTACCTGGTCTCAACTCACCTGAGGGAACTCCCAAGTGCCTCGCAGGATCCTCAGTAGGTGCCCCCATATTTAGGGGGATGAGGTAGCCCTGGGGAGGGATTGTGAAGAACCACCTGTGGGTGGGGGAAGAGGGAAGTCAAGGAGTCCCTGGATCCAGGCCTACATTGTGAGGCTCTCACCTGGTGACTGGGAGCTGGCCCCAACTCTATGGGGAGGATTGACACATTCCACAGTAGGTGCTGTCAGAAGTGTGGCCACACACCCCAAGTTCTCGGGGAAGAGGAGGGGGTCACTCAGCAAACCTGCAAGGGCTCTGGGGAATGGGGCGAGTACTGAAGGCAGGGTAGGGCAGGTGGACATTCAGAGGTGGACACAGATGACTCAGCATCCTGCTTGGGCCTTAAGGAACATCTCTCCATTGCAGCTTCCGACTGCCAATAAACCTCTTTTGTTTGAGTAAAACATGCTTTCACACACCCCCTTCTTCAGGGCTGATGGGGTGCCCCCCCAGACCCACCTCCTCCAAATGTAAAGCTAAAGCGAGTGTAGAAAAGTAGGCAGAGATGTAGTAAGTTGGACACACTTTCACGAGCAGTCCAAGCACTTCAGAACAAGGCAAGAAGGCGGTCCGTCGGGTAGCTTGTTATTTTCACGTGTCAGCCGTGGGTAGTGCTGACTCGGGCAGGAGGCCAGGCAGCTGGTCATTCTTATGTGTTGTCTGGCTGCAGACACAGGGAGGGCTGCCCGGGCCTAGCAGGACTCTCGTGCTCAGTGTGATTATCCATCTGCAGTGCACATGGCCGTCGTGGACAATCTCTAGCTTCAAATTACCCATCGCTGTCTGCAACACCATTTCCCATTCAGCACATCTCTTTGTTCTTACCTCTAATTTTTACCCACTGTTCTTATTCCCAGTAAGATCTATGGATTTACCCATGAACCCCTTTCATCATTGTGCCTTCAATAGGAAACAATAGAGGCACAGGTGTTTGTCTGCCTGTGTGCAGCTGAATTTCCAGTACTCAAAACTCAGTCCAGGCCAGCGAGTGATTAGGTAATCACTACATATTCAGCAAGTGGCCATGGCAAGTGGAGCTGGCAGGATGAGTGAGGAGCCTGTGTTTAATCTGCGATAATTTCATGGAAGGGGTGTGCTGGTGCCTGTGTGCCATCGCCATGTGGAATGCCAACTGGATGCAGCTGCCCAGGAGGTAGCCCACCTCTCCACAGGAGGGACCAGCACACTCTGCCACCAGCTCTTGCCCGAAAAGGAGCTAAGTTAACAGTGAAGTAAGGAAGTGAGCAGCTTGGATGACTCACGTGCAAAACTGTAGATAACTGGAGATAGAACAGCAGGGAGGGCACTTACCTAGCATGCAGCAGACCCAGGTTCAATTCCTGGCACCCCACGCAGTCCCCCAAGCACTGCCAGCAGTGATCTCTGAACACAGAAAGCAACTGGCAGGTGTAGCCCAAAAGCCTGTATGGAATAATCAAAAGTTATCCTGGATGAGTTATGATGTATAATAACTTTTGATTTTCAAATACAGGATGCAATTCCACTGAGAAGTTGTACAGAAAGTGTGTCTGCATCCACGACCATGTGCATATCAACACAAACACAGACACTTAAAAACATTTTGCGTTTTTTAGTGTTCTACATCCAAAAGATAGATCAATGATGGATAGATGAATGATAGATAATATACATAAGTAGACTAGGAAGAGATGATAGATAACTTTTGATGAGTAAAGGGGGTGGGTGGGTAAGTAGATGGATACATGGATAGTTGGATGTGCAGATGGGTGGGTGGTTAGATGTAGGTATGAGGGAGGTGGATAGGTAGATGAATAGAGAGATGATGGATAGACAGATGGATGAAGAGAGAGACAGACAGTGCAGTAGCAGTTGCTGGCTTGACCCTGAGAGTTGAGGAGCCCAGGAGCTGCCGTGTGCATTAGCAGGAATGCTGTGGAATATTCAGTCTGTGTACAGGGTCCAAGATCCAGTGCACGGCCAGAAGGAGGAGGACGCAGATGTGCCTGCCCCAGCACTGTCTGCTTGCTTTTCATACACCTTTCTGCCGTGGCATTCTCAGAGCCTGGCCCGAGCCCACGCATGTGGGTGCTCCTTCCTCCTCCACCCACTTATAACCTCATCTCTTCTGCAAACATCCTGCACCCCAAGACAAAAATCACAGAGAAGCAAGGTTTTCCCAGCTCTCTGCTGTCTCTCAGGCCCAGCCAGGAAATATCTGACATCAACCATCATCATATTGGTATTTCCTAGTTACCTTTCAGATCAGCTTCTACCAGGGTTTCTGTTGCAGGATGCACCGAATCTGAACCACACAGCAGCATGCCAGTAATGCTGACGGTGATCCAGGCATGGCACCTGGTTGAGGAACAAGCAGCTCCACCAAGTCAGACAAAATCAGGCCTCAGAGGCTGTGTGTGGGTCACCAGTTGGCACCCTGGGGGTGATCTGCCATGATGCTGCCTCAGGAGTGCTCACCCTTGGGAACTGGCTGTATGCATGCCTGGCATCCCCTGGCCGAGTGCCAGTGCCCTTCCCATGATGATTGGCTCTCACATTTGCACAATCCAGTTCTAAACAGCACCAGCTTCTTTCCCTCCTCACTTTTATCACACTGCTGGGAATAGTTGCGATTCCCAGAACGAGAGCAGAGATGATTAGGTCCCAGTGGGAAGGTGCTTGCACCCTCTGCTTAGCTGTGCTTTCCTCATGACAGTTCGAGCCCTGCTTCCAGCAGGCTAGTGGATCCACTGCAGTGCACAGACACTGAAAATCAGTGCACAGACACTTGGAACCCACAGGGCTGTGTTTGCGCCTCTGAGTTCTTTTGAGAAGGGTCTATCTATGGAGCAGGAATGTTTTATGTTCATTAAAACACATCAACTTAGTGTCTACTCAACCCAAAGTGAGTGACCCTCAGAGTCGGGAGGCCAGAGTTGCAGACACTTTTCCTGCCGGTGTTGGGGACACTGATCTGCATCTTCACCTCTCAGAAGCACATTCTGAAATGTTTGTGGGCTATGAAACTATTGATTTACTACCGCGGTTTGCTTCTGAATGACCTGGGAAGGGAAGTACTAAGGGGTCAGGTGAAAAAGAGGAGCTAAGGATTAGAGATGACCACAGCCGAGTGGTGTGTGTGTGTGTGTGTGTGTGGTGAAATGGGCGTTCAGAATGCTTTTACCTTAGCTCTATTTCATTTTAAAATCATTTTTTTCCATATGAAAAAGACAATGAAAACAGCAACCCTTGGCAAGACGTGAGACATTGAGGCAATAAGTCATTCCACCCCTAATAAGGACAAGAAGCGCATTCTCTTATCACCTCCAGCTGATCTCTTTAATATCCAGCACAATAAAAATTGGGTTGTCTTTCACTGTGCTGGGGTTGGGGGCAGGGCGGGGCCTCACATCTGAAGCCAGAATAAACGTCTAAAGACAAGGAAAATGGCACCTCTTGGATAGGGGATGGATGCAGGGAATGGATGCAGGGTACCTGCCCATCCCGCCCCTGGTTTCTGCCCTTGGTTATGTCGGATGAAGGCATTTGAATGAAAAGAGATATACAACCAATGAGATTTCTTATGCAAATAAGACTTGTAGGGTGACCAATCAGCTTGCAGATGCCTTATAAATTATGGAAACTGATTGGTGGGTTTATCATTGGCCCCTCCCTCCTCATGTCCTCCCTAACAGGGCTGGGGTGGGAGGGCAGGATCAGGCAGTGCCCTGCAGACCTGGTCCAGGTCCACGCTCTCTACCCGCCACTCTCTGTCCAGCACCAGCAGCCCGACGCCAATTCTAGGAGCCCAGGGCTGGGCCTCCGCTCATGAGGGTGTTATATGCCTGTTGGGTGCATTATTTAAATAATTAACTGGACAGATGGACTGTCGCAATTTTTAGGAATGTCCTAGATGTTTCTTCTGCCCTGGAGAACTACCTCAATCCAGGCAACAGTCACTGCAGGAGTCTTGCTCGCCTGCCCTTGGTTTCCATGGCAACGGCTGGCATGGGCGCCAGAGTCTGTATCCTGTCCTTAATCTAGTCTGGACTTGGTATTTCACAGGTGTCATTCTCTCCCCATCACCCGAGTCAGCCATGTCCTTAGCTCTGGTCCATCAGCAGACAAGCTCTAACCAAGGCAGCAGCATATCAGGGTGCCCATCCGAAAGGCCTAAAAAAATCAAAATAAAAACCAGAAAGTTTAAGGAACACAGAGGCGGGTGTGGCTTTTCCAGAATCATCACCTTTTCTTAAAAATTCCAGTTTTTTCAGCCAAAAAAGAACCATCTGATAATTTCCTAAAGGATTCTAGCTGGGAGAAATGCTTCTGTGCTCAAGTCTGTAGTACAGAATACCCAGCTCCAGGAGTCTGTACAAAGATAAAACACAGGCATTCATGGGTAAAACAACTTCCTGGGTGCCCAGGAGTTCATCTGCATTCCCTCCCCCTTCCTGGAACCAGGACATGACACATTTGATCACATATCCTTAACATCTGCTTAGAGTCTCTCTTAAATGTAATCGAGACCTATAGCATTGTCAGTAGGTTGGTCTTTTGGCTGCCATGTGAACTAGTCAAGTCTCCTCCTAGTGGAGTCTAGCTTTCATGAAATTTTGATGTTATCAGAATTCACTAATATGGGGGAAATGACAAAGTTCACAGAGGCAGACACCAACATTTTTGTTCTCAAACGTCTGTCTCCAAAAATTGATGATAGCTGCATTTTTATCCCTATCAATAACTCCTAGATGACCCCTACACACATGACCCAAAGGCATTCTCTTCATCCTAGATTTCTGGGGCTCAGGACAGTAACAAGGGAAGAAAGAGGGTGTGTCTCATGCATTTCTGCATTTGATTGGTTGGTATTTCCAGCTGATATGGTATCTCCACAGGAGGCTCTGTACATGTTATCACCTGCAGACAGGCCCCCTCAGAAGGCACCATGCTGGCCAATTCTTGAGGCTTTGTATCATGGTTCTCTCTGAGGGAAGTTTTATGTGAGGAATGTACCATCTCCCCCATGTCACTACATTAAATTTGACGCAATATACCATTTAATGAAATTAATGAGGCTTTTCCAAAGGCATCAGAGGAAACAGCAAAAATATCAGTGTTTGCAAAATGAGAATCATTAAAGTCAGGGAGGAGAGGGACCCCAATTTAAACTGAAAATACAGTTGCCATGCAGAAATTTAAAAAGAAATTCTGCAAACAGGTCTGCCTGGCTGGGTTCTAGAATTCCCCCATACAATTGGTGGCCTGGGAAAAAGGGGAACCATGCCTCATTGCTGTTGCCTATTGGGTGGATGGGTTGGGGGTAGTCCTGGTGGGTCCTCTGCAGGAAGGTAGCATGCAGAGCTGGACTGGGGAAACGGGTAAGCTGGTCCCAAGAATCCTCCATACAGAAACTCAGACAGGTGACCATGTGTCTACACCCCAGCAGAGCTTACATCAGACTTTCTGGGTGTTCGACCCACAGACATGGTCCAGGTACCACCAACCCCCACCCCTGAGTCAGCCCCAGTTCCTTCCCTAGAGTTCCCCACTATGGTACCCGAACAAAAGGGGATTTTGAGCAGGAGTTGTTGGCCACCAAGGCCTGTATTGGCGGCGCAGGAGCCCCAGGCCAGAGTCATGACAGGGGGTAAATGGAGGCACAGTCTCCTGCCAGGCCAGGCAACCTGTGTGTTCTCCTGGGGAAGAAACAGCTGAGTGGGACTTTCTCAGGAGGCCACGGGTGGGCAGGAAGTGTTTGTGGAGGGGAATGGATGTGATAGGTTTTGGAAGAGGCAGGTGCTGGGAAGCTCCTGGCACATACAGCCTGCACTGTGCCACCTCTGATGCTCTGTGGCCGTCCTGTGGTTGCAGGGTGCAGGCGCTGGGCACTGAGAACCCGGCATTCAGCTCAGGCTCCAGAAGAGAAAGGCCACAGGAAAAGCACACAACTTGCCCTGATTCGGTCTCCTCACCATATGTGGTCTCCTGAGGCCAACTAGAGGGAGCCTGAGCAGGAGTACACCCTGAGCGGCACCATGTGGCCCTGCTCCCCTGACACCACACACACACACACACACACACACACACACACGCACGCACACACGCACACACATGCCACATACATGAGCTCACATGGCTTCTCACACACCACACACACACACTCACACTACACATAGACGCATTCACACACACACCACACATTCACACACTTTCATACTCACACACCACAGGCACATACACAATATTCACTCTCATGCACACATTCTCACCCACACTCTCACACCACACACAGCACACATTCAAACACTTTCATGACTCTCACACACATGTGCACACTCACAGCACACATAGACACATTCTCACACATACTCACCCACATCACACATTTACACACCTTCAAGTCACTCTACACATCATATGTACATACACAATACTCGCACACACACATTCTCATCCACACACCACACACACCACACATTCACACACTTTCATACACATTCTCACATACTACATGCACACACAAAACTCTCACACACAACACACACATTCACCCACACCGCAATACACACACACACACACACACACACACACACACCTCTCACACACAAGCCCTACACATGGACACTCACCATTCACATTCACACATGCACACACAAGACAGAGAAGCACCAGGGAAGGAGCATGGCCACACCCAGTGACTTGGGTCCTGCTAGGAGCAAAGATGGCCTGAAGCCCCTCTGACCTCCATCTGTGAATGAGAATGTCCCCATTTTAGTGGTGGCTATTATTATTATTCATAATAAAAATAATAAAATCACTTTGATACTTAAAACCAGGAGGGTCCCGTGGAAGTACTTTCCTCCTCCCACCATGCCTCTCCCCCTCATTCCACCGTGACCAGAAGGTGGGCTTTCGCCGTGCTCCATTTCAGTGCACGCACCAAACAGTGCAGGCTAGGGCTGGGTGCAGCTCGGGCTATGCAGCCCTGGTGGTGGTGGGGCCCCCATCTCGGGGACAGTGCCTTCTACTGCACCAGCGTCTGAGTCAAGCTTTCCCACGCCAGCTCACAAAGCACCCTGCTCGGCCTGAGTGAGCCCGAGTGAGCTGTGTGTCCTGCATCCTTGCAGGGGTGTGGCAAGGAGGGTGTATGGCCTGTGCTCATCCACACACCACTCTGCCGTGACTTGTGGCTGGATGCACAGCTGGAAGAGGCCCTTGGGTGCCCATGGCTCTGCTCAGGTGTGCAGCCTGTGGCAAGAGGTGGTCGGGCGGGAGGGCCGGGACGAGCCAGTGTGGCCGCCCTGCTGATCATCTCCTCTGTCTCCTCCAGTGAAAAAGGCCATTGAGCTGAAGTCGCGGGGCGTGAAGCTGCTGCCTGGCAAGGACAGCAACCACAAGATCTCCGTCCGTAAGTCCGTCTGTCCGTCTGTCCCTGTTGCTGTCTGTAAGTCTGCCCCTGTCTGCGTCCATACTCAGCCCCATCTTTGCCCCTCAGTCTCACCTAGTCTTCGTCTGTAAGTCTCTCCGCCCCCATCTCCATCCGTAAGTCTGTTCCCCAAGGGCCCAGCATCCACACAGCCCCTCTCTCCTCTACCACATTTCCCCTGCCAGCGAGCTTCCTGGTAGGAGCGGGACCTTCGTGCTCTGAGGACGGACACAAGGCACTGGGCTTCTGCCTCCCTGGTGGTCCCAACTCTGTCCTCCCTGTGAGCCCTCCAGTCAGGTCCCAGACCCGGCCCACCTCACTGCAAACCACAAGGTTCTGTTCCCTGTTTCGATCACCGACCATCCTCTCTCTGCCCTACCACTACGCAGACACACTCACACATGTGTACACTCACACACATACACACACAAACACACACACACACACACACACACACCATTTGAGTCACTGAGACAGGTCCTAGCAGGTTGCCCCCGTCTGACCACTCCTTTGTGGCCTCCGAGCAGTGGGTGCATGCGTATGCCCTTCTTGGCTCACTCCAGCAGTGTGCGGGGGAGGGAGAGTTCGACCATGCCCTGTGTCAGCCCTAGGCCAGTCCTGAGTTGCCATCACCGTCTGGGGGCGAACACGACTCTCCTTTGAGTTGTTTCTGTGAAGAACCGGGGCCAGGCAGAGAAGGAACAGAGAGGACACAGTGGGGACCAGGCATCACAGGGGCCCGCCTGCGCTTGTGAAAGTGCTCCTGGATCCAGTTACTCCTGCATGGAGCTCTGGGTCAGACTCCAGCCCAAGCTCCCATCTGACACACTTCTCTATTTCTGGGCTGGCGCAGCCCACACAGATGGGTCACGCCGTGTCACACAGCTCCCCTGCGCTGGCCTGACTGGGAAGAGCTGAGCAGCGCTTACCCAATCCCACCTCCAGCAACTCGCCCCTCTCTGCCCAGCCTGCTGCTCCCTTGAATCCTGCCATCCTGGGTGCATATGTAGCCCGTCCACTTCCCCCTGGAAAGCCTGAGGGCAGACAGCACTGGCTTCTGTCCACGGGGCTTCCTTAGGCCCAGCAGTGTGGACAGTAGCCTCATGAGAACACGGGGGTAGATGGAGAGAAGGGGAGAGAAGAATGAATTCAGGGAGACCAATGTACAAGCACCAAAGCTTCAGAGAGCAGTCCTGACGCTAAAAATAGTTGATCCATGTGAAGCAGGCTCTGTCAGTGGCTGATCCACAGATGAGTGCTGTCAGTGGCTGATCTACGAAAGGCATGTGCTGTCAGTAGCTGATCCATGGGAGGTGGGCATTGTCAGTGGCTGATCCACAGAAGGCAAGTGCTATCAGTGGCTGGTCCACAGAAGGCAAATGCTGTCAATGGCTGATCCATGCAAGGCAGGTGCTTTCAGTGGCCAGTTCACATGATGCAGGCATTATCAGTGGCTGAAACACAGGAGGCAAGCATTATCAGTGACTGGGCCATGTGAAACAGGTGCTGTCAGTGGTTTATCCATATGAGGCAGGCTCTGTCAGTGGCTGATCCACAGGAGGCAGGAGATTTCAGTGGCTGATCCATGGAAGGTTGACACTGTCAGTGGTTGATCCATAGGAGGCAGGATCTATCAGTGGCAGATCCACAGGAGGCAGGTGCTGTCAGTGGCTGACCCACAGGAGGCAGATGCTATCATTGGCTGATCCATGGAAGGTGGACGCTGTCAGCGGCTAATCCACAGGAGGCAGGTGCTGTCAGTGGCAGATCTATGGGAGGTAGGTGCTGTCAGTGGCTGATCCATGGAAGGAGGAAGCTGTCAGTGGCTGATCCACAGGAGGCAGTTGTTATCAGTGGCCGATTCACAGGAGGCAGGAGCTTTCCATGGCTGATCCACAGGAGGCAGGTGCTGTCAGTGGCTGATCCACAGGAGGCAGGAGATTTCAGTGGCTGTTCTACAGGAGGCAGGAGATTTCAGTGGCTGATCCATGGAAGGTTGACACTGTCAGTGGCTGATCCACAGGAGGTAGGTGCTATCAGTGGCAGATCCACAGGAGGCAGGTGTTGTCAGTGGTTGATCCACAGGAAGCAGGTGCTATCAGTAGCTAATCCATGGAAGACAGACACTGTCAGTGGCTGATCCACAGGAGGCAGATGCTGTCAGTGGCTGATCCATGGAAGGTGGACGCTGTCAGTGGCTGATCCACAGGAGGCAGGTGCTATCAGTGGCTGATCCACAAGAGGCAGGTTCTGTCAGTGGCTGATCCATGGAAGGTGGATGATTTAGTGGCAGATCCACATGAGGCAGGTACTGTCCGACTGTGACACCTCACTCTGGAAACCGCTCCTGTCGTTTTTCTCATCAGCCTTCCCAGAGACCCACATATCCAGGGGATATTTGCTCTGTCCCCATGAGAATAATTGTCAGTCATTAACGTGATTTACTTTATCTGGCTGCAGAAACAAAAGTTTTTATAATAGTATTATCCTAGTTGCTAAGCTTGATATTAAATTGCCAAAACTGCTGCTTAGCTTCAGGTTGAGGTCTGAGATAACATGATTGCTGTGTTATTAATGTGGGATTGATCTGGAAGGCAGCGAGCCACAGAGATTTGCAAGACTGCTACAGAAGTAAAGGTTCCAATGCTCCTCCGCGTGTGTTTCTGGCACCAAGCATACCACATCAGGCCTCGAAGCAGATTTTGACAGTAGGAAAAATAATCGTCCTATTAACCTCTAACAGTGGTATAAAGGTTTAATAAAACAAGAGCGATAATTGCCCAATCTCCTTTGTTCCATCATAAAATGTAATAATACAGAGCCTTGCAATTGTTAGAGATCCTTATTTTCTTAACAAAGATCCATCCCCATACTTTCTGGATATACTAGGTTGTATAAATTGCTTCATAAATCAGGTGAGTAAATTATGCTTGCAGTTTCTAAATAGGCCTTTGTCACAGCAGGAGCTAAAATATCTCCTATAACGCTCGGGAAGGCCGTGCTGTGAGACGGTCGCTGTCTAGATGCATGGGAAGCAGAGAAGGGCCCGGAGAACTGGGACTCAACGCCCGGTCGTGATTGAACATGATGCCTGGGGTTCTCAGATAATCAGGGAAAGGGGATCGCCTCCCAATGCGGAGCATGATTGGATAGAAGGATGGAAAGAAGAAGAGAGGGAGGGAGGGAGGAAGGGGGGATGAAGGAAGAAAGGAAGGGAGGAAGGAAAGAAGGCTCTCCCTTCCCACAGTCACTCAGGAGTAGGGGAGGG
>JAOXYA010000021.1:33258535-33269594 GCA_028565675.1 Sorex palustris | reverse complement strand
GGGAGTGGGATGGGGTGTGGGTGGAGGGAGGATACTGGAGACATTGGTGGTGGAGAATGTGCACTGGTAGAGGGAGGGATCTTGTCTTGTCATTCCATTCTCAGGAGTCGGAGCCCTGCCTTGATTGTGGAAATCTTCCCCTAAATTCTGCACCCAATCGCAGCCTGTGCTGCTGGGGGCGGGGCCATGGGCTTGTTCATTTTCCTCGTGCAGCTCTTGCAAAGGAAACTGAGTGTCACCAAGAATGTGATAACTGTGATGTTATATATGAAGAACATGATCTACTCCAGAGGGTAAATAATCTCGCAGAGTTAAGCTAGTCCAACACCCAACTCACTAGCGCACTCCTCTCCTTGACTTTTCCCTTTTTCTTTTCTTTTTAAATAAGTCTTGGACACTGCTATAGTTGATCTTGTCTCCCACTGTCCCCTGGAATGTGTTTATTCTCAGTATAGAGAAATCTGACTGTGGATCTAATTCAGGGGAGGGAAAGACAGAAAGGAGGGGTGCGGATGCAGACACATCCCCTGGTGGAGGGGTGCGGGACTGCAGGTGCAGGACTAAAGGTGCAGACAGGGTGGGTAGAGTGCAGACACCGTCCCCTGGTGGAGGGGTGCGGGACTGCAGGAGCAGGACTAAGGGTGCAGACAACGCCCCCTGGTGGAGGGTTTCAGGACTGCAGGTGCAGAATTAGGTGCAGACAGGCTTGGGCGGTGCAGACACTGCCTCCTGGTGGAGGGGTGAGGGAACTGCAGGTGCAGGACTAAAGGTGCAGACACCACCGCCCCCTGGTGGAGGGGTGCGAGACTGCAGGCGCAGGACTGTGGCCGCAGACACTGCCGCCTGGTGGAGGGGTGCAGGACTGCAGGGTGCAGACACCAACCCCTTGTGGAGGGGTGCAGGACTAAAGGTGCAGACAGGGTGGGGGGGTGCAGACACCGCCCCCTGGTGGAGGGGTGAGGGACTGCAGGTGCAGGACTAAGGGTACAGACACCGCCCCCTGGTGGAGGGTTGCAGGACTGCAGGTGCAGGACTGAGGGGGCAGACACCAACCCCTTGTGGTGGAGGGGGTGCCCGAGTAAGGGTGCAGACACCGCCCCACAGTGGGGGTGCAGGGCTGAGGCAGTGCAGGGCTGGTCCCTGGCAAGCTGCATTCCCGATGCTGCTCTTCTCTGTAAGTGATGGCTGTAGACGAGGATACATCAAACCAAGTGAGCCGCAGATCGGGTTTTTATGAGTTTTCCCCTTGAACAATATTATGATAAATTCACACAATAGCATTTGATTTTTTTCCCTCCCCACCAGGAGGATCAAGCACAGAAAATGAGTTTGCCCTTCAGTCTTTGAAGTTTTGTGAGGCATGACAAGCTCGGGCTCAGGATGGGAGGGAAGCTGCTCTGTGCGAGGGAGCAGCCAGGTCGGCCGCCCCCCCTCCACTCTGTCGCTGCTCATTACGCCTTCTGCTCTTTCCCTGCCACGTAGCTTATGTTTAGGGAGAAGCAGTAGAGAATGTGGGGACAGGACCATGGTTGCCCTTGAGGCGACCTTCACTTAGAATTCACACCTCCCTCACCCTGAGTCATACCATGTGAGTGCATCACAAAGCAGGCCATTTCTGGTACTTGTTTTAACTGAGGAACACCCTTTCACGCTTTGTCCAAGAATGGTTGCTGTTGATATGATGGACAAGGTCATTTGTGGAGACTAGAGAGATTACTACAGGGGTTAAGGCACTTTCCTTGCACTCAGAAAACTCCAGTTCAATTCCCAGTAACACATCTGGTCCCCTGAGCTTCTCCAGGAGTGAGCCCTGAGAAGTGCCAGGTGTGGCCCCTCATGTGTCTATGCCTTTGACTCAGATACAGTTTTTGAGGCCCTATGTGCCTCATTACAGAAAATATCAAAGATTGCTGTGAAAATACACACTCTTCTTTCTAGAGTGTTTATCATCAGAATATTAAGGATGAGGCTAGAAGACACGCGAAGTGGTCCAGGAGCTGGTTCAGCTCCGTTGCAGAGCACAGTCTGACTCAGAGGCCAGGAGAGAGTCCGGATCCCAGTCAGGGGGTGTCTCTGCTCAGGCATCTCCTCAAAAGTTTCGGTTCTTCCTTCTGCCTTCTACGACCACCCCCACCGTACTATAGGTCATGAAAGTAGATGAGAGCTTAACCAAAATCTCCTATTTATTTCGTTTTCTGGTGATTTGATTGATAACAACCAGTTCTTCAATACTGCATCTCAGAACATATCGTTATATCATGAAACATCAGGAGGGACCAGTGGCTGGTGGTCCTGACCTAGACTTTGCTGGAGTCCAGTAAGTGTTTTGGACACCATGAAACATCTGTGGACTGTTCACATTGAAGATGCATGTTCTGACATTGAGTAGCAGATCCTGCAGTGGGTGGACGTGTTCGGGCCAGACCCATAGCCCACAGCAAGGCCAGTGGCTGTGCCTGCTCTAGGAAAGCTCCTAGAGCCCTCAGGAGGATGCAGGTCATTGAACTGATGATTCTGGAAAGAGGAAAGATGATATGAAGAACAGCCATTATTTGGGGTTATTTTTCTGTTGGGGGGCCACACCTGGTGGTGCTCAAGGAACCAAATGTGGGGCTGGGGATTGACCTGGGTCAGCTGTGTGCAAGACCAGCGTCCTCCCCACTGTCCTATCACTCAGGAACCTGGTGATTTATCGCCATTGCATGGGCCCCTGAACACAGCGAAGGGGAGCGAATTGAGGACCTGGGGAGTTTCCATCAGCAGAAATGAGGGGAACTGAATACCCCAGGGTCTGAGTCCCCGTGTGGCTGCCCAGGAAACACCTGGTGCCCAGCAGTGAGCCCCGTGGCATTGTGGTACACCTCACACTCACACTGGAGCCTCTGACCTCTCCCAGGGGAAATCAGCTTCCCCTGGGATTATTTGGAATCACTCCGGGACGCTTGTTGCTGCTGCACATGGGGGCTCATTGGTGAGACTTCGGTCTCCTTTGCTGTGGGTCATCTCCCGAAAGCTCGGCATTGCTAAGTCTCCTCTGGAGCTGGAACTTCTGCTAAAGCTCCAGACTGAGGCTTCTGGAAGATTCTTCTCAGCTGAAACCACTTGCAGTGCTGCTCTGCCTGCTGGGCTGCTTATTTCTTTTTCTTTTTTAAATTGTTGCTAAAGCACCCTTAGTTGTGGGTGTCAATTAAACAATCATTATGCAAGATTTGCACATTATGGCTTGCCCCTCTTTAGCCCTAGTATAAATCATTCACAACTGTGGAAACTTAAAAAAAAAACTATTGAACATCAAATCTCAGGCTCTGGAAGGAAGGTGCTGGTTTCCTAATGAATTCAGGGCCAGGGATGGTGGGCATTGTCTCCAGATAATGGGATTTGACAAAACTGCTTGGTGTTGAGCTGATTAAATCGCAGGGCTGTATCTTAAAGCTCTTAGCTTGTTAGTTATCTCTCAAAGGGCACCGGGCCCATTTACCAGGTCAGCTCATCGCAGATGCCAAAGAACATGTAGCTTCCACAGCAATTGATTCGACATGCAAACACCTCCTCGGTCTAAGGAGACTGCCCCCGGGGAGGACTCTGAAATAAGTGCGTGTGTGATTCCCGAATTGGATTAAAAGCATTTATTAGTAGCCTGAACATGCTAGCTACTTACCTGTAGGTTTCCCCATAATTTGGTGGTGGGGGAGGGGAGGTTGGGGACAGAACATACCAAAGTCCAAGGTGGTGAACAGAAGTTTCCTAGTGACCGTGATTTGAGGAAAGGTTTTGAATATCAGATCTGCGGGGGCTGCTCTGACACCGTCTTTGGGAACAGTGACAGCATGGCTGATCATCGGGGGTATTGATAGAGCGTGAAGTTCCCAGGACTGTGAACCCATCTGTTCCGGAGTCACTAGCACCAAGGATCTCTGTCCTCCTGTTGTTAAACATTTCCCCGCTCAGCTTTTAGATCCTGCATTTTGTTGATTCTAGTGTTTCCCTCTGGAACTCCGGCATGCTCGTGGGGGCTTGTTGAACCCATAGAGGGACAGCCAGTGGACATGCATTGCATGGACAGAGCATGAGAGAGAGGAAGCTTTAGGGGCATGTTTTCAGGGCGAGGAGGAGGAGGACAGTGAGTGGAAAGGACCCACCACAATCTCGGCTGCAGGTCCTGAGGCCTGAGGTCCTGGCCAGCACCCAAATGTCCAGCAGGTTTGTCCTGACCCAATAAGAGCCCAGAGAACTAATGAGGAGGCATCTCCCGCAGAGAGGTGGTCACACTCACCAAACGTCAGGCCTTGGGCAGTCCCCTTTAGCTTTCCCTAGCCCCCGAGGGTCCTCTAGCTCCCAGTGGGGAGCAGGCAGGGGCAAAGCTGCACCCATGCAGACATGCGTCAACCGTCTTTGCCAGCGTGTGGGGAGCAGCTGGGGGTCCTGTGCCGTTAGCCATGTTCACCGCACCCAAGCTTTCAATTATTTGTCCTAAATATTACCTTGGGCTGGAGCAATAGCAGAGCGGGTAGGGTGTTTGCCTTGCATGCAGCCAACATGGCCAACCCGAGTTTGATTCCTCTGCCCCTCTCAGAGAGCCCGGAAAGCTACCACGAGTATCTTGCCTGCACAGCAAAGCCTGGCAAGCTCCCTTTGATGTATTCAATATGCCAAACACAGTAACAAGTTTCACAATGTTACTGGGCCCGCTCAAGCAAATCGATGAACAACTGGAGGACAGTGACAGAAATATTGCCTTGCAGCCAAGGTCACAGGGCACGTTGGATCCGGGTGAGGTTCCAGCGCCTACTCTGGGAGAGCTGCTTCCACCGAGCTCAGATGTGGTGCAGCTCCCTGTGGGCCCAGAGCCGCTGCCTGCACCAGGCCAGCACCCAGAGGCCACCACTCACTCATGCCTCCCCACCGCCACTAAGTGCCACCAGCTCAAGGGCTAAGCAGGGGTGGTGGCTGAGGCTGGCACAGGCGAGACTGCTATGTGCCCTCAATCACTGCTGGGCTGGGTGCTGGTGCCGGGTGCGGCTGTGCCAGCACCAAAGAAGGGCACTCGGGTGTGTGAAGGGACAATTGCCGAAGTCGCCATCCCTCTGCTTTGCACCCAAGTCCTGCGGGAGCTTAGGAGTGGACACACATAAGCAAGGACACACATCTGCCTGCCCTGAGACCCTCCGAGGCCCCTTACCTCTCCCAGCACAGACCTGACCGGGTGCAGAGACAGAACTGGGTGCCTCCCAGGGCCCCTTTTGTGGGGCTTATGTGCACCTTTCCGCCCACTGCCCTCCCCGCCCACCTCCTCTTCCTTCCGGTCGTCTCCATGTACTCCTGCTTCTACAGCCCACCATGCCCTTCCTTGCAACTCTGCCCTAAGAGATTTCCCTCTCTCTGCTCCAACAATGCCCAGAAAAGGCCTCACACCGAGTTGTCCTGAGACACTTTGAGAGTGAAGGAGTGACTGGCTGAATCCGTCCTTGGCCACTAGCTTCAGGGACAGGGCAGCGTGTAGCAAACACTACATGCATGTGTGGGTGGATTTGAAGCATATTTCACTGCACTCGGGTCTGAATGAGGAGAGCTTTGGTTCTGCATCTTTTCTTTCACCTCACCTGAAAGCTGCAGAGGCCTGCGTAGTTTATAACATGAATCTCGGTAAAAACCAGGTCAGAAGCAACAGTGATGTAAATGCCCAGCACGGAAGAATGAAGCCGTTTGTGCCGGGTTTACATAAAAACTGACTGGACTAATCATATGGAAACACAATTTCTAGTTTTTGAGGAATGCCCATATTATTTTCCAAAAAGGTTGGACCAGTCAGCATTCCTACCATCAATGAAAGAGACTCCCTTTCTCCCCACATCTGCGCCAGCACTGGTTGTTCTTGTTCTTTTGATGTGTGCCAGTCTTTGTGGTGTGAGATGATATCTCATTGTTTTGATTTACATCTCCCTGATGATTAGCGATGTAGAGCATTTTTTTTCATTTGCCTTTTGGCCATTTGCATTTCTTTTTTGAGGAAGCTTTTGTTCATTTCTTCTCCCCATTTTTTGATGGGGTCAGAGGTGTTTTTCTTGTACAATTCTACTAGTGTCTTGTATATCCTGGATATTAACCCCTTTATCAGATGGATATTGGGTAAATATTCTTTCCCATTCCATGGATTCTCTGTATCTCATCACTATTTCTTTTGTGGTACAGAAACTTCTTAGTTTAATATAGTCCCATTTGTTTACATTTGTTTCCACTTGCTTGGTCAGTGATGTTTCATCCTTAAAGATGCATTTAGCTTCAATGTCATGGATGGTTCTGCCTACATTTTCCTCCATGTACCTTTTGGATTGAGGGCTTTAATCCACTTTGATCTGACTTTTGTGCGTGGCATGAGGTCTGAATTCATTTTTTTTTTGCAAGTATCTGTCCAGTTTTCCCAGCACCATTTGTTGAAGAGGCTTTCCTTGCTCCACTTCACATTTCTTGCACCTTTTTCAAAGATTAAGTGAACCAAGCTCAGGACTCTGAAGGGTGCTGAGCTGGCTGTGCAGGGGTCAGGGAACATATCCCAGCCAGTGTCCAAACTATAAAATCTGCCTCTGTGTGGCCACATGCACACTCTTGGGGCCAGGCAGTTACTCCTTCCTCCTAGCACTGTAACAATGATGGGTGAAAGGAAGCCACTGTGGCATTTTCTAGGGTGTTCTAGAATGTTCCAGAGCTTATGGAATGTTCTAGTGTGTTACAGAATGTTCTAGGGAGTTACAAAATGATCTAGAGTGTTACAGAATGTTCTATAGTATTATAGAATTTTCTAGGGTGTTGCAGAATGTTCTAGGGATGTTACAGAATGATCTAGAGTATTACAGACTGTTCTAGAGTGTTGCAGAATTTTCTACAGTGTTACAGAATGTTCTAGAGTGTTACAGAATTTTCTAGAATGTTCTTTGCTTTCTTTTCTCCACCGGTGACAATGTTTCCTTTGCTTTCCCACTTTCAGAAATCGAGAAGGGGGGCTGCGGGGACCCAGGCGTCCCTGCCTACGGGAAGCGGACAGGAAGCAGCTTTCTCCATGGGGACTCGCTCACATTTGAGTGCCAGGCAGCCTTCGAGCTGGTGGGCGAGCGGGTGATCACGTGCCAGCAGAACAACCAGTGGTCGGGGAACAAGCCCAGCTGCGTGTGTGAGTGTCCACCTGATGTGTGACCCCAGCCCACCTTGTATCCTCCTACCTTGCCTCACCTGCCCAACCTCAGTGCCCATCTGTGTCCTCCTGCCCAAGCTAATCTGCCCGTGGTGGGGGGAATGTGGAGGTCTGCATAGCAGCAGAGCCTGAGTGATACCAGTCCTGTTTCAATTCTGGGGTCTGTGTCTGGGGTCACCCTAGATCTATTACCACTGATGTTGCCACGGGTTCCAGCTAAGTCCACAGGGTTACTCAAGCCCCGCCCTGTGGTTCTGTGGTGGTGCTCTGGTGGTGCTGTCTGACGTGACAGTGTATCTGGGGCAGGTGCTGGAAAGGTGGGGGGCTGTGTGAGGTGACAGAGTGTCTGGGGTGCTGGGGAAAAAAGGAGCGTCTGAAGCGATCGAGCATCTAGGGTAGAATAGGGGGTTGTCTGAGGTAACTGGATGTCTTGTGGAGGCTCTGGGGAGAGATGTCTGAGGTGACAGGGTGTCTGAGGTGGGACTGGGAAGGAGGGGTGTCTGAGGCGACAGAACATTGGGGTGGGTGCTTGTAAAAGGAGGATCTGAGGTGACTGAGTGTCTGGTACAGACACTGGATAGAGAAGGCATCTGAAGTGACAGGACTGGGCTGGGACTGGGAAGAGGGGGCGTCTGAGGTGACAAGGTGTCTGAGGCAGGTGCTGTGAAGAGGACATCTGAGGTGATAGGGTATCTGGGGTAGATGCTAGGAAGAGGGCCATATGAGGTGACAGGAAGGTGTCTGGGGCATTGGGGAAAAGGAGTGTCTGAGGTGACAAGGTGTCTGGAATGGGTTCTGGGAAGAGTCTCTGAAGTGATAGGGTCTTGGAGTAAGCACCAGGAAGATGAGGTATCTGCGTGACAGAGCATCTGGGGTGAGTGCTGGGAGGAGGGCATCTGAGGTAACAGCATGACTAGGGTGGGACTGGGAAGATGGGGTGTCTAAGGTAAAGTATTGAGGTGGGGTGAATGCTGGGAAGAGGGTTTCTGGGGGAGCACAGTGGCCTCAGCCCCTCACTGTCCAGCATCTGGAAGCCCAGGTCATGTCCTTCAGTGCCAGCAAAGCTGCTGACAGTTTGTCTGCCCACAGTCTCATGTTTCTTCAACTTCACGGCCTCCTCGGGCGTTATCCTCTCCCCAAACTACCCGGAGGAGTACGGCAACAACATGAACTGCGTGTGGCTCATCATCGCTGAGCTGGGCAGCAGAATCCATCTCATCTTCAACGACTTCGACGTGGAGCCCCAGTTCGACTTCCTGGCCGTGAAGGAGGACAGCGTCTCTGAGGTCACCGTGCTGGGGACATTCTCAGGCAATGAGGTGCCTCCCCAGCTGGCCAGCAGCGGACACATCGTGCGTCTGGAATTCCAGTCCGACCACTCCACCACAGGCAGAGGGTTCAACATTACATACACGAGTGAGTTCTTCCTGTGGCCACAGCGGGGCTGGCCTTGGTGGTTTGGTGAGCACATGACCCAAGAGGGAAGCACAGGCCCATCCACTGACATGGAGTCCAGCCTTGGTCCACCCGGCGATCACTTTTCATACTGTCTCTTCCTCCCTGATGTTATCCCTTCGTCCTTCCCTCCTTCTCGATTCCCCTTCCTCCTCTCCTTTCTCCCTTTCTTCTGCTCTTCCTCCCTTTCTTCCTTTTCCTATTTTATTTTCAGTGTGAGAGATCAAATTCCAGAACACATGTAACATGTACCTGACTACTTTGTTGACCTTTTGCTTCCTGTGCTAAATGCATCTTTCCAATGATCAGTCATGTTTCCACCTACCCCACCCCATTTGTCCATCCATTGACCATTCACTCGGCTACCATGTCCACCATATATCATCTAATATATCCACGTTTTTCTTCTCATCATCAGTTCATCCATCTACCCATTTCATATCCAGCCACCCCAAATTGATCTATCCATTCTTCTGCTCATGCCTGCATCCATCATTCACCCATCTATCATCCATCCATCCATCCATGCATCCAAGCATCCATCTATTCATCCATCGTTCATTTATCCATCCACCCATTATTTATCCATCCTTCTATCCATCCTCCCAGAAACAAGGAAATACAGCAGTAGGATTGAGGCATTTGGACTCATGAGTGCTGGATTAGGACACTGGCATTTGTGTAATTCAGTGAATCTTTCTCTGGCAACACAGATCTCTGCCACAGGTTCCTACTAGCCAAATCAATTGTATTTGAGAGCATGGACTTAAATGCACATGGGGGAGCTATGTCAGATGATAACGTTACTATGAGTGATAGTGAATTGTGATTGTACCCTACTTCTCTTCAAGGCTAATCCGAGGCTTTGCCAAGGATGGTTTCACTGTGTTACGGAATGTCTGGGATCTAGGCTTGATATTGCTGGTCCTGTCAGTGAAACAGTTCCTCCATGCATCAGCTCATTATAGAAGCACAAAAGGCAGGGTTCCTCCCCAGACATTCACACCAAAACCCTTCCACCCTCTGCCTCTCTCCCGCCTTCCACAGCGCACAGAAGTTCTGTCAAATGGCCAGACACTCTGACATGTTCATCTGTGGCTGTACGTGGTGCTCCCTGCCTGTGTCCGTCTGCCTCACCCACACTGAAAGTGGCTCATACCCAGTATCTGTCTCGGGTCCTATAACAAAGATGGGGAAGTGGCTGGCCTCTATGTGTGATGACTTCCTCTCTTTGGATGACACTCAAATCCCCGGGGACTTGTTATTCCCTGTTAAACACTGTTGTTTCCCCCACCCTTCCTTTTCAGCATTTGGCCAAAACGAGTGCCATGACCCAGGAATCCCCACCAACGGACGGCGGTTTGGGGACCGCTTCCTCCTGGGGAGCTCCGTGTCCTTCCACTGTGACGATGGCTTTGTGAAGACGCAGGGCTCTGAGTCCATCACCTGCATCCTACAGGACGGGAATGTGGTCTGGAGCGCCAGTGTCCCCCGATGCGAAGGTACACACCCCTGCCTGCCGGGAAATGCTCCTGACCCAGCAAACCTATGGCACACTCACCGCTGTCACCACCCTACCAGCCCTCCTGCACTGTGAGCCTCAGGCAGCGTCTGAGGAGCCCCAGGGTGCTCTCAGCATCAGGCTCTGCCCGGCCCCTCTCCAGTTGCCATAGCCTGTGCCATGGGGGGTGATGGCTCTGCTTTTCCCACTGACACGCACCCATCCAAGTCCCCTGATCTCAGGTACTGCTGGAAGGGCATCAGCTCTCAGCACACGTAGAGGCAAATTTCTTCCCAGTCATGGTCCCGGGTTCTAGTAAATCCCAGTGTGAGCTCTGAGGGGCAAAAAGCCACCATCTGTCCAGTCTTTATCTGCAAGGACGTATATTTACATGTCCTTGAAAACAGATACAGGTATATTTAGGGGAGCAGGATTCATCTGTAAAATGCAATTTCTGGCTGTGTATCTTGCATAGGCCCTGACCCCTTTTCTTGGTACTTTTGCTCTGGTCCCCCAAGTTAAAGCAGAGAGGAACTGCTAAGGAGAGCATGAACTGAAACATGGCTGAGAGCTCCCTGCTGAAGCACCACCTGCCTTGCCGGGTGCCATTCCAGCAGCTCTGCTACTGTGACCCTCCACTGCAGCCATACACATGTTATTCTCAGCACACTGATCAGGGTATGCTGGACATGGCCAGGCATGTGGCCTCTCCCACATGCACCGAGCACTGCCACAGCATGGGGAAGGGGGAAGGAGACAGGCTAGACCCTTTCTTTGCATGTGATATGACTCTATTTTTTCTCTATGGGCTGGAGCGATAGCACAGCGGTAGGACGTTCACCTTACAAGTGGCCAACATGGCCGACCCGAGTTCAATTCCTCCGCCCCTCTCGGAGAGCCCGGCAAGCTACCGAGAG
>JAOXYA010000021.1:33240898-33253636 GCA_028565675.1 Sorex palustris | reverse complement strand
AAGTCTCCAATGGAGACGTTACTGGGCCCGCTCGAGCAAATCAACAATCAACGGGAGGGCCTTTACCTTTACCTTTACCTTTATGACTCTATGGTTTGGGTCTTTTGTTTGTAAGGTCTATCATTGCATTGATTTACATCTATCAAACCATCCTTACATCCCTGGAATGAAATCCGCCTGATCTACTGTATCAGCCCTTGAATATATTGTTGATTCTGGTCACTAAGGTTTTTCTGAGAATATTTGCATTGATGTTCTCCAAGAATATTAGTCTCTTTTTCTAATGATATCTCTGTCCAGTTATTTTTAACTAGGGTAGTGTTTGTTGTCACAGGACCTGTAAGGAAGTATTTCTGTTTTTCAATAATTTGGGAGAGCTTCAGTAGTATAGATTGGTAGTGAGTTTTCTTTGAAGGTTTGGTAGAACTCCCAAGTGAGCCAGTCTGGACCTGGGTGTTTGTTCTTGAGGAAATTTAAAAGGATTGTTTCAGTTTCTTTCATCTTGCTTGAGGTTGGTCTGTTCAGGTTTATCTTGGGAGATTGTCTGAGTCTAAAAATGCACCCAGGGCCAGAGTGATAGCATAGCTGGAGGGTATTTGCCTAGATTGTGGCCAACCTGGGTTTGATTCCCTGCATTCCATATGGTCCCTCGAGCACCACCAGGAGTAATTCCTGAGTGCAGAGCCAGGAGAAACCCCTGAGCATCGCTGGGTGTGACCCAAAAGCAAAAAACTAATAATAATAAATTAAAAAATAATAAAATAAAATAAAAATGCACCCAGTTCTTTTAGGGTCTCCAGAAAAGTGACATCGAGTTGTCCATATTAACAGGTTTTTCAAACAGGACTTAAATGTCTGTGTTCTCATCCAGCAATGGCTTATCTTTGCATAGATTTTGCTTCCATTTGTTTCAAGTGATAAATCTAAGCTACTTAGATTACTTCTTAAGATGTCTCTTTCTCAAGCTTTATTTTCTCCCATCAAGACCTGCATACAGTTTTTAGTATATTGGTCAACTTCTGATGCATGTGCGATGTTTTCCATAGAATAAACATTTCCTCCAAAAGCATATATAATTTTCAACCGAAAACATTTTCACATGCTTATTGGACATCTATTCAGTCACAAATATAATTAGAGGTGACAAAAAATGTTGAGGGAAGAGGAAATAAAATTCAACCAGAAGTGTGGCCAGACAGAAGCATGAAGAAATTGGTACTGATACAGTGATATGCTGATATTGATATCATATTGATATGTGGCACAATTCGCAATTCCTATAGAGCAGGACATGCATGGTTGCTTCTAACGAGCACCAGGCCTAGCTGTTGCCACGGCACCCTCTCTGCCACACAATGATGCCCATTTTTCATTCCAGATGCTTCAAAAGACTTCATGCACCCTTTGGGCTAAATTCGTTGAATCTAGTTGAGGTTTGTAGGTTGTTTCCTAGCATTCACCAGCCTTGTAATAGAATGTAGTGGTCAGCTATACCGGTAATGGGGGAGGGAACATTCCCACGTGCGGAGACCCAAGCTCACTGCCCACACAGAAGCTCAGTTCAGGGAATGTGCCCATCTCTGCAGTTTGTGGAGGATCTAAGAAGGGTGCTGGGAGTCCCGGGCTTGTGTGATGGTTGATTCCAGGGGTGGCCGGCACTGTCACCCCCTGTCCGAGTGGAAGGTCAGCTCCCAGCCGATGAAGAAGGCCCTGCTGCATCTGTATCCTTGGAGTTTAGCTGGGCCACGGGGGAGCGGGGGGAGGAGCGCCTTCCTGCTGTGGGCCTCCTCTGTGGGAGCTGCTGTTCTCACACCCTCTTCCTGCTCTCCCTTTCTCCTTCTTCCCCCTCTGCCCTTCCAGCCCCATGTGGTGGACACCTGACAGCCTCCAGCGGGGTCATCCTGCCCCCCGGGTGGCCGGGATATTATAAAGATTCTTTAAATTGCGAGTGGATCATCGAAGCAAAGCCAGGACACTCCATCAAGATCACTTTTGATAGGTAAGAAATTCCCTTTACTCCCCTTAATTTGGACCCAAGGATGGTTGACGTCTGGTGTTCCGATTCCAGGTCACTTCGCATGGACACAGGGCATTCTGCCTGGGCTTGGGGACAGAGTTCCTGGAAGTGGAGGCCCTTGCTTTGTGGGTCCACTCTTGTCCAGTGGCGCCCTCTGGCTGCAAGGCCTGTCTGCACTGGGGACGGGTGGGGGCTGGTCCTGTCCACTTGCAGGAAGTCTCAAGGCTTGAGTCTGGCCTGGCCTGGGCCCCATGGTGAGTGCTGCAGATGACCTCACTTTTGCCCCCGGGTGACTTCCGTGATCATCTGCGGGCACATCCTCCTGGCCATGCTGTCCAGAGTTCGGGTGGGGTGCAAGGGGATGGAGGCCACCCAGACTCATCCGTGAGACAGGCTCAGTTCCAGGCAGGGGCACTTCGGGCTGACCCTGTAAACCTCAGCATGGTTTCCAAATTCCCCGTCACATGCGCTTTCCCACCTGTGTCTGGCATGAAAACAACGGGGTGGTGGAAACTGAAACTGTTTGGGCATAAGCCCCATGGACCTAGGCTAAGGGCGAGACAGCTCTGCTTTGTTTTAAAGGTTTCGTGTTTGAGCACTGTTGTCATTTCTCTGCAGCCTCCTCTGACCAGACCTCATTCTGGGCCCCTCTCCCGAGCATAACGCGTCTCACGCTGGGGAACCTCACCGTACTGTTTCCTTTTTGCTTTCCACTCACTCACTTATGATCAGTGATAACACACAAACAGGCTCCTAGCGAAAGCTCTGTCACCTCAGAAATTATCTATAGTGGATTTTTGTATTTATATTACTTATCTCAGAAAAAATATATACAGAATGGAAAAAAATTTCAAGATGAAACTTGAAAACTTGGTCTCCTTTGTATGTTAAAGTTGCCCAAGACTTTAATCGCTGGGAAAGATCCCTCTGACCTCCCCCACATCCAGCCCAGCTTCTTGCTGATTCAGATGCTTTCTGAAGAGAGACGGTTGCAAACTCTGCTGCCTGGCAGGCCTTACGACGGGAATCACTTTACTTGATGGAAATGGAGATTGTGCTGTCAGAATGACACAGTCTGGAAACTCGGTGGCCGACAAAGCTACTCGTAGAACTTCCTAGTGTCTCAGCTTAACGTCATTAATGGAGGCTCTTGGCTGAGCCACGTGGAAGTGTCCATATTTCTGATTCCTTTGGACACCAACCCCTGAGAAGAGCAGCCTTTTCCGCCAAGGGCTGGTGCCCTTGAAGGGAGAGTCCCGCAGCTGGGCCTCGTTAGAGCTGCTGACTTTCATGCAGCATGCTTTGCAGATGAATGAGGATCACTTTGCCCCTCCTTGGGGATATATCACTGGCTTTGTCTTCCTCCCTTCCTTCTCCCAGCCCTGTCTGACTCCCTCCCACCTGTCTTTCCTTCTCTCCTCTCTTAATTCATCTGCTTCACAATGATTTTCGTTGAAAGTGAATGATTGTAATATTGCAGAGCAGTCGTCAAAGCACAGGGTGGAGAAGCTGCGGGCAGGGCTCTGGCCTGTGCCCACTGACCCCAGCTCAGTCTCTGCCTCTCACATGGTCCCTAAACCCTATGGGGAGCGAGCCCTGAGCACCTGCAAGGCTCAGCCCACACCTCGTCCCCACCCATGCCCCCCGTCTCTCTCTGCAGGTTTCAGACCGAGGTGAACTATGACATCCTGGAGGTGCGGGACGGGCCGGCCGGCTCATCGCCCCTCATTGGGGAGTTCCACGGCACGCAAGCCCCCCAGTTCCTCATCAGCACCGGCAGCTTCATGCACCTGCTCTTCAGCACCGACAGCAGCCGCTCCAGCGTGGGCTTCCTCATCCACTACGAGAGTGAGTGCCAGCCCAGCCAGCGCCCTGCCTGTGCCTAGTCTCCACGTCCAGTCCCTGTGCTCAGTCCCCATGCCCAGCCCCGTGTCCAGTTCCATGCCCAGTACCCATGCCCCATCCCCATGTCCAGTCTCCATGTCCAGTTCCCATGTCCCTGTGTCCCCCGGGCACCACTGTGCGACTCCCCCACTTCCGGTTCCCCTCGTCTTAGCTTGTTTTGTTCTAAAGAGGAAACGGGCAGGGGCAGATGCCATTGGCCCGGGCGGTGGTGCCCCTGGCCTTCCTGTGGCCTTTCCCCATGGCACCTCCCAGTGGAGGTCGTGTCTCCTGAGAAGGGCTGAGCCGTGCATGGGGCAGACGCTTTGATGCTCTGCAAGTCTCCTGGGCAGCATGTGTGCTGGTGCCTGTATATGGGTGCGTGTGTGTGAGGACACTGTATGCGTGTGGGTGCATGCAGACACACCGTGTGCTGATGCATGTTTGTGCATGCAGGATGTATGCTCTAGGTGCATTACATGGAGACAGCAGGTATGCTGAGGGTGGGTCTGTGAAGAGGGCGTTGTGAGCGAGGTGCATGTACGTGGGTGCTTTGTACGTGTGGGGGTACATGTATGTGGATGCACTGTGTGTGAGCAAGGTGCATATGTGTGCTGGGTACATGTATGTGGACTCACCATGTGTGTGCTGGATACGGGTTTGTGTGCATGCCATGTGTGTGCTGGGAGCATGTTTGTGTACATGCTGTGTGTGTGCTAGGTGCGTGTACATGGCTTCTGCATGAGTATTCCTGGGATGACATAAAGGAATGCACTATACATGCGCGTGTGCACACATGTGGAGGCATCATGTATGTGCCAGGTGTGTGCCTGCTCAGCTCTGACCCCTGGGCTGTAGCCACCAGGAACCAGCTAGAGAAGCTGAGTGTGTACCAAGAGAGGCAATGGGGACAGAGCAGGACACCCCGGAGCCCTCTCCTGCTGTGCAAAGGGGGGTGGGGATCTGCACAGGGGGACCTGCCTCTGCCTCAGAGGGGCCTGAGGGACCAATCCTGTGCCCCAGAGGGACCTGCCTGCACCTCTTGTGTCCATGAGAGAGACAGAACAGGTGGACACAGGACTTGGCCCTTGGCTCATCCCCTAACAGGTGTGTCGTGTCCGGCAGCCCTGACAGCCCCGTCTCGTTTGCAGGCGTCACTCTGGAGTCCGACTCCTGCCTCGACCCTGGCATCCCCGTCAACGGCCACCGGCACGGCAGCAGCTTCAGCATTGGGTCCACGGTGACCTTCAGCTGCGACCCTGGCTACACGCTGAGTGCTGATGAGCCGCTGGTGTGTGACAGCAACCACCAGTGGGACCATGTGCTGCCCAGCTGTGACGGTAAGTGACCATCCCCTCGGGCCCTGCCAGCCTGCCAGCACTGCTCCTGGAGGGCTGTGTGGACACATGCGGCGCTGGCCATCAGCTGGCGTCCAGTTCTGTGTGGACGCGTGTGGCAGTGGCCATCAGCTGGCGTCCAGCTCTGTGTAGACGTGTGTGGCAGTGGCCATCAGCTGGTGTGTACACATGTGGCACTCTTTCCTCGCTCCCTCTCTCCCTATCTCCCTCCTCATTTGGGGGCACTGTGGCTTGCAATCCAGATCCTGAGAGGTTATCATGTATATCTCTTTCCCTCCTTTTAGCACTCAGCTCTTGTCCAGAGTGACCATTTCCAACTATTCACTGTCACAGTGGGCTGGAGGGATAGCACAGCAGGTAGGACGTTTGCCTTGCACTCAGCCAACCCAGATTCGATTCCTCCGCCCGTCGGAGAGTCCAGCAAGCTACCGAGAGTATCCCACCCACACGGCAGAACCTGGCAAGCTCCCCGTGGCGTATTCGATATGCCAAAAACAGAAACAAGTCTCACAATGGCGACGTTACTGGTGCCCACTCGAGCAAATCTATGAACAACGGGAGGACAGTGCTACAGTGCTACTGTCACAGTGGTCCCTTCTCTCTCCTAACTGTCCTCTGCTCCCCACATGCTTGTGGCAAATTTCCAACCATGGACCAGTCCTCCTGACCCCTGTTTTTTCTGTTTTTAGACATTAGTCTCAAGCTATGTTTAGTTTTAGATCCCACCAATGAGTGCAGTCTTTCTATGTCAGGCCCTCTCCCTCTGACTCATTTCACTCAGCATGATACTCTCTCCATGTCCATTTATAAGTGAGTTTCATGACATCATTTTTCCTTGTGGCCACATAGTATTGCACTGTGTAGATGTGCCAAAGTTTCTTTATCCAGTCATCTGTTCTCGGGCACTTGGGTGTTTCCAGATTCTGGCTATTATGCACAGTGCTGCAGTGAACATCCAGGTGCAGATGGTGTTTCTGCGGTGTGTTTTGGGGTCCCAGGGTAAATTCCCAGCCGCCAGTGGTTCTCTATTGGGATCTGAGCCAGAGAAGCCGTCAGTGATTCTCTTTTGGAACCTGGACAGGAGAAGCCGTCAGTGGTTCTGTACTGGAATCTGGAGAAGCAGTCAGTGGCCCTGTATTGGAGTCTGGGCCGGAGAAGCCATCTTGGTTCTGCACTGGGAGCTGGGTGAGGGTTGCTCTCCCAGAGGGTCAGTGCTTGGAGTGTGGGCAGCTCTGATCTCTATCCCGTTTTCCCCACCTGGGCCCCTCATGTCCATTCTTCTCTGGTGCCTATTAGTACCAAGGCCACATCTGATCTAGGAGAAATTTTGCTTTTTGAATTCTGAAGAGCTTCCCAAGGAAATTTTGAAGTGACTGGAAGAGTCTTCGATGGATCTTACACTATCCACCTGGTGAAATTCTTCTAGAATTGTGAAGGCGAGCAGGAAGTGACTGTGGGACCCCAGAAGGCTGCAGATTGTTCCCCTGCCAGGGCATGAACGTGCTGTCAGACCAGGGCCCAGAGCTGTACGGGGGACAGCCAGGGCTGATCCCATAAGCAAAGCACAGCCCCAGTCCCAAGTGTGGACACAAACAGACACACTTTCCCAAGTGTGGACATAGACGCAGACACATGTTCCCAAGTGTGTGGATACGGACTCATTCCCGAGTGTGACATGGACTAGATTCCCGAGTATAGACACAGATTCACACTTCTGAGTGTGGACACAGACACAGCTGCCCATTCCTGAATGTGGGCACAGTTCCAAACTCACATCCGTGGCACTCCTGCAGTCCCCAGTGAGGGAGAGAGCGTGGACCCTGGGCAGCTCTGTCCCAGGCCTGGGAGCAAACAGCAACAGGAAGGAGAGGGCCCCGTCGACTTGGCGCTGAGGCTAAAGCACAAGTTAAGAGGATGGTCTTTCCCATAGAAAGTTGAAGCATCTAATCAGACTTTGCATCTGTCATATTTTGCATCTCGTCATATTTTTCATGATTTTATTGTTCCCAGCTTCCCTGTAGGCCAATTTGAAACTTAAATTTTGCAGGGAGCTGGCAACTTAAGCATTTCCTCTGCTTTGCTTCTTTGGAACCTGTTTCACAGAATGCTGGATTTCTGAGACGAAGCTACTATTAATAGGTGTGCAGACTTGGGGAGATTTTAGAGTTTGATATGAGGTTTAGTCAGTCATGGTTGGCTGTTCCCATTTTAACTAAAACTGTTCTGTTGTCTCCTCAAATCATAAGCAATCTGAGAAACCCTGAGGGGTTTTATTGTAACCAGTAATATATCAGTAAGATATTTAAAGCTTTAAAAATTCATAGCTCCTGGACAGGTAAAAATAAATCAGAATTAATTGTAGTGTTATGTATCACTGCAAAAAAGTGGTAAACTCTCTGCATCTCTCACACAGACTTGCCTCCTTTTCTTTTCCTTTTTGCTATTCATGTTTTAGCAAATTCAGGTTTGGAAGACATGATGTGAACTTTGGAACACATCAACCTTTTCACTCTGTGAAAGACAGATGCAGGAAGAACTCAGGAAAAGTTTTTGTTGAGCAAATATTTTTGTCAACTGTTCATTTATTTTAAGAGTGTTCATTGAAAAGTGACTATACTGCAAGCATGTGACTGATGGGTTTTATTTTTAAGTTAGGAAAGGCTAATTCTTAATCACTTGGTGAAGTTATAAAAAGTACTAGAGGGGTGCTGGAGAGATAGTTCTGCGGGTAAAGTGGCCGGGGCATGTGGCTGGCTCCTGCTTGGTCCCGAGAAGCACAGTAGGAATGATCTCTGAATGAAGAGCCAGGAGTGACCCCTGAGAAGTACTTGCTGTGCCCTCCCACCCTACCAAACCAAACCAAAACAAAACAGAAACAAAAGTAGTGGAGAATAAAGAAAATAAGGTTTCAACTTGGCATGGAGAATGGCATTCATCATTGTGCTGGTCTCAAATAGAAGCTGAAGGGCCTAGAGCAGGGTAGTGCTAGTAGAAAGCTGGTCTGACCCCCAGCACTGAAGGAGCCCCCAAGATCAGCCAGGGCCAAGCCCTGAGCACAGAGGCAGAGAGTCGCCCCTGCAGGCAGCTGGGGGCAGGGGGGGGGCGGGTAAGTACAAACAAGAGAAGTGAGGCTAAGGCTGAGAGGAGGAACAGGATGCGGAGGGTAGACCCACACAGTCTGGCCGAAGGTGGGGCTGTTCCTTGATCGTCAGCTGGGCAGGGGCACAGGTGGCTCCGGACCTGGCCTGCTGGGCCAGCAAGCATGAGGGGCTTGTCCCAGACAGGAGCTTCTGTGGCTGCAGTGACGGGGGTCTTGGTGGGTGACCCCAGGACTATAGTCCTGGCTAGTCCCCCACCCCAAGCCCTAATCATCCCCGCCTTTGTTTTAGGGGTTCAGATAAGGTTTTCTCCACAGGCTGGAACAGCAGCTGGGAGGAGGGGCTGCTGCAGCTTCAGAAAGGGGAGAGTGGCATGCTCTGGATACTAAAGAGGAATGCGTCCATTCCTGGGCTTTCCTGGGGATCCTTGACCACCAGTGGACTCTGTTACCTGCCCCTTCCACCACCTGCTGCACCCAGCACCTGCCTCCATCCCCTCGACCTCCCAGAGGTCTGAGACTTAAGAGGGCATTCTAGAATGTGCTGCTTGTTCTGATGAACTCCCAACAGCCCACTGGGACTTCCATGGCTCCTTCCCATGGGCTACGGGGCCCTATTCCTCACTGGACATATGGAAAGAGGGGTCACAGGCAAAGAAGCAGGATAGGAGCAAGGGCTGTGGGTAGAAATCAGGGTGGGTGTATTCCCACAGCTAGACCTGATGCAGATCTCAGATGGACCTCTGCTCTCCTCCACTTGAATCCCTGCCCCACGCACATATCCTCTGGGGCAGTGGGCTCACATGGACACTGAGAGAGAACTCAGATCTCTTCTTCACTGCCTCTTTTCCATTGCGCTGGAGAATGATGCTGCAATTCTCTACATCTTTTATCATTGGGTTTATAGACGGTTACTTTATTCAAAAATCCCCAAATCATCGTTGGGTTTATAGATGGTTAACTTTATTCAAAAATCCCCATAACGGATGTATTAGATTGTGTTGTGTGTGCATCTGGGAAAACATACATAAATATTTGCCTTATGCATAATTTTCTGTCTAACTTTGCTCTGAATAGCAACCTGATAGAGTTGGTGAGTGTTTTCTGAACTCTGTCTCAGATGGGTGGATGATGGTTCGATGGATGAATGGATGATGGCTGTATGGATGGATGGTTGTGATTGGATGGATGAATGATTATGATTGGATGGATGGATGGATGGATGATGGATGAATGATGGATGGATGGATGAGTGATTATGATTGGATGGATAATGGATGGGTGATTAATTCAGTGGCTGCTGGTTGTATGGATGGATGGTTGAGACTGGATGGGTGGATAATGGATGAATGATGGATGGATGGAAGGATGAAGTTTAGCTAGATGGATGGATGATGATGGAAAATATCAAGACCATGATTAGATGTGCCTTTGCCCAAGGAATTCCCAAGTATATGACTAAATAATTTATTTTAATGACTTTAGGGAAGAAGATTTAACAAAGATTGATGTATAACCAAGATGTAGCTGGATATTAAGTTTTAGCAACTTTCATAGTATATACTGATTTTAGGTAAAGACCCTTGAGTGAAAGCTAGATAGTTCTACATTTTACATAAAGGGTATCTGATTCGTTATGGCTAAATCATGGACCCACATTGAAGGAGTGTGGGCCCCTAATGTCTCACTCCAGGCCCCTGAGAAGTCACCTGTGTACAGCCTCTATGGACAGGTTCCAGAGTACCAGGCCAAGTTCGGCAATAGCCGTGGGTTACAGTGAGACTTGTAACTGTTCAGATGATCTGATTATTGATGTCCCAAATGACTAATTACTAAGATTTTAAATTAATGGAATTATTAGAATCAGTACAATGATTCACCAGTCACTAATTATTGGCAGTCATTGTTTGAGGTATTAGAACATGTTAGACCCTGCAAATTGTGTTCTGAAGTATCACCATAAACACCTACCCAGGAACAAGCATTCTATAAATGGAACTAATTTAATCCAGTAAGTATGTTGTCAGGAGCCAGAGAAATGGGCCACCAGGCAAGGCACTTGTCTTGTACATGGCCAACCCAGATTCCCCCTGGCACCACTTAATGGTCTCCTGAATCCACTAGAAGTCAGCCCTGAGTACCAACCAGCGTGGCCCCCAAACCAAAACCAAATTCACTTTTAAATCTGTTTTCTGTCTCAGGATAGATGGCTCAGAGGGCAGGAGTGAGGTCAGGCCAGGGTCTAAGAGCAAGTATGTGCAGGTGTGTGCAGGTGTGAATAGGTGTGTGCAGGTATGTGTAGGTATGAGCAGGTATGTGCAGGTGTGAACAGGTATGTGTAGATGTATGCAGGTATATGCAGGTGTGTGCAGGTATGAGCAGGTGTGAGCAGTTGTGTGCAGGTGTGAACAGGTATGTGTAGGTGTATGCAGGTATATGCAGGTGTGAGCAGGTGTGTGCTGGTATGAGCAGGTGTGAGCAGTTGTGTGCAGGTGTGAACAGGTATGTGTAGGTGTGTGCAGGTGTGAGCAGATGTGTGCCCAGCCTGACCCTTCATCCTGCTGCATTGTTGCTCCCACTGCAGATGGAGCCATGCCAGGGTTGCCGCGCCCTCCCCTTCCCGCATACTCTGGCCTGGGGAAAGTGGCTGATGATTCTCAGGAGTCTTGGCCTCTTGTGCTCATCAGCCATTGGTGGATTGAGTGATCACCCCCGTGGTGGAGGGTGTTGCTGTCCCACCCCTCTCAAAGGGGGTCTCATGCAAGAAGCCTCTAGAAACCCAGATCTCTAGGGACTGGCTCATTGTCCTGCTGGAGGTCAGAGGGGAGTGGGTGCTGCCTGCCAGGAAGGGAAGGTTGGAAATGCTCTGGGTCCTACGACCCCCGGGAGTCCTCTGACAGGTCTCTGCTCACCACCACCATGAATGCTCATGCTCTCTTCTCTGCTCCCTCCCTCTCTCCCTTCTTCCTCCTTTTCATCCTCCCTTCCTTCCTTCTTCCTCCCTTGTCCCTCCATCTTCATTCCTCCCTCCCTATTCCTTCCTTCTCCCTCCCTCTATCCCTCCCTCCCTCACTTCCTTCCGTCCTTCCTTCCGTCCTCTCTTCCTTCCTCCCTTTTTTCCTGTGCGAAGCTCTGTGTGGAGGCTACATCCAGGGAAAGAGTGGAACCATCCTCTCTCCCGGCTTTCCCGACTTCTACCCAAACTCCCTGAACTGCACGTGGACCATCGAAGTCTCCCACGGGAAAGGTAAGCAGGTGGTGCCCAACCCCAAGACCAGAGTGACCAGCACCAGCAAGGAGGCGGGCCTCCATGTGTGAGCAGGCAAGAGGCAAACCTCTGCACAACAGCTCTCGTGTGGACTTAGAGCTTTCTTGAGATTGTTCTGTGTTCCTCATACCCTGTCTCACTCACGGGCTCCACTGGGCCTATTTCTGGGTTCCACGCTCTCAGACCGCCTCAGTGCTTGTCTTTCTGTCTTCGCCTGTCTCCAAACTTCCGTCTGTGTGTTGGTCACGTGCCTGTGTGGCTAGTCACTTCCGACCCTGCACCTACCTCTGACACCCTCCCCCTCACCTCACACATGCAGGCAGGGCTTCATGTGTGCTGCCTAGCCCACCCTCCATCTCACGCACCCCTGTATCTGCTTCGCAAACTTGGGGGTGAGGTTTGCCTGTTGAGCTTGTTCCCGGGTGCCCAGTGTGCGGGCTGGGGATCCTGGTGGCTCTTCCCAGCACCGACCCTGTCACCCACCAGGTGTGCAGCTGAGCTTCCATACCTTCCACCTGGAGAGCTCCCATGACTACCTGCTCATCACAGAGGACGGTGGCTTCTCAGAGCCTGTGGCCCGGCTCACTGGCTCAGTGCTGCCTCACACCGTCAAGGCGGGCTTGTTCGGGAACTTCACGGCCCAGCTGCGTTTCATCTCCGACTTCTCCATCTCCTACGAGGGCTTCAACGTCACCTTCTCAGGTGGGGTGTCTACAGCCCGGGGTGCCGGGTGAGGGGGTGTACTTGTGCGTATGGCTGTGTGTGTGTCTGCACGTGTGACTGTGCATGCCTGTGCATGTGACTGTGTCTGACTGTGCGTGTGACTGTGTGTGGCTATGTGACTATGCATGTGACTGTGTGTGGCTGTGTGTGCCTGTGCGTGCGACTGCATGTGCCATGCATGTGACTTTGTGTACCTGTGTGTGCCTGTGTGTGTGAATGTGTGTGCCGGTGCATGTGACCTGTGGTTGTGTGTGCCTGTGTGTGAATGTGTGTGCCAGTGCATGTGACTGTGGATGTGTATGCCTATGCATATGACTGTGTGTGCCTGCACGTGCGACTGTGTGTGCCTGTGCGTGTGACTCTGTGTGGCTGTGTGTGCCTGTGTGTGACTATA
>JAOXYA010000021.1:33197393-33234487 GCA_028565675.1 Sorex palustris | reverse complement strand
CAACATGGCCGACCCGAGTTCAATTCCTCCGCCCCTCTCGGAGAGCCTGGCAAGCTACCAAGAGTATCTTGCCCGCACGGCAGAGCCTGGCAAGCTCCCCGTGACGTATTCGATGTGCCAAACACAGTAACAACAAAGTCTCCAATAGAGTCGTTACTGGGCCCGCTCGAGCAAATTGACGAACAACGGGAGGGCCTTTACTTACTTACCCATTTCTTGGTCTGGCTAACTTCCTGGTGGCCTTTGACTTGATTGGCCTCCTCTAGCTGGTTTGTACTGGGTGACTGCTGTGTCAAATCCTGTTGGTTGTGACCACCTGGGGGTCCATGTCTCTCTCATCTCTCTCCAAGGACCGGCCAACATCAGGTTCCCACGTCCTGCCATGTGACAGGGTTACTAGCTGACTCTGCAATCCTGAGATACGCCTCAAGGCCACAGTCATGGTGTACAAATTTTACACTAAGCAAGCTCTGGCTACAGAATGGCTGCCACTTAGAAATGGTGGTGCTGGTGCCATGCTGAATAATACCCATCTTCTCTGGCAGTGTGGGGAGGGCGCCAGTCAGGAGTGTATGAAGAAAAGTGTCACTGGTGGACCCTGAGCCAGATGCAGGCCCTGCCCTGCTCACGGGGGGGACATGTGTGTCCCTGTTGGCTGTGCCACTGTCCCCAACCAGGCCCACCCTCGGGCTATCTCTCTTCCCAGAGAAAGGACAGTGGCCGAAGTGAGATGTACACAAGAAACAATACCAGAAGTGGCCATGGGTCAGCGAACCATGATATTTCAGAGAGAAAATGTGAAGGAATAAATGCTGCTTGTATCTTAACACATTCGATTTAACTTAGATTTTCCTGTGCCAACTAGTGTAGTGTCTTTCTTTCTTTCTTTTTTTTTTTCTTTTTGGGTCACACCTGGCGATGCTCAGGGGTTACTCCTGGCTCATGCAGTCAGGAATTGCTCCTGGTGGTGCATAGGGGACCATATGGGGTGCTGGGAATCGAACCTGTTTCGGTCATTGTTGACTGCGTGCAAGGCAAACGCCCTACCCGCTGTGCTATCACTCTAGCCCCGTGTGTCTTGCTTTCTTAATTTATGATCTTTAAGATTAAAAAAAGGAATAATCCCCACAGAGACTTAGTAGAGGGTCTAATTCTGGCATTAAATTAAGGGGTTGAGACTCAGGGTGAGCTTGGCTGTGTTTCAAGGGGATTCTTGTGACAGACAAAACAATGTGGAAAGGAGCAGAGCCCTTTGTCCCCTGGGGAATCATATGTTTAAGATAACATGGAGCTCACAGAGAGACAATAGACGATGGGTGGTGGGTGGCAGGTGAGAGATGCTCAATGATGATTGGAGAAACCATCCTGGTGGGTAAGAGATCCAGTGGGAGACAGAAGGGCATGGCCGGGATTGGCTGAATTAGGACATTCTCTGTGTCCCACACAGCCAAGCTGCTTTCTCTCTCTGCACGTCCCCCAAGCACGCACTCAGCCATGTTCCCGTACACGCCTCAACACTGCCATGGATCTGGCTGGTCCCATGGGTCCCTCCGGGCCCAGGTGCTCAGCAGCCTGTGGCTGTGCGTGGCCCCATGCTGCCCAGCCCCTGGTGAGCTGTGAGGGGCCCAGTGGGACTCGCTTTATGCTGAGACCCATGGGGCTGTCTCACTCAGTCCAGTCTGGAAGTGGTGGTGCAGCTTCGATTCCATTCAGCAGGGGCTTCATCGAAGAGCAAACGCATCCTACCGAGGGAGAATGCTTCTTTCCATGAGCGGGGGTGAGGGAAGGGCCCTTGGGGGACAGTTCGGTGCTCTGGGGACCAGACCCTGGAGGAAGGAGTTGGTTGGGGCCAAGAGAATCAGGTGCCACCGTGGCCAAGGGTCTGTCTGCACAGTGAGATCTGCCTTCACTGGGATCTCTCTGTGTGTCCATCTCTCCAGGGGGCTCTGCGTGTGCCACTCTTTGTCCTAGAACTGCTCTTTGTGGCAGACCCGCTGCCCATGCCCACAGCCAGACGGTGCCCTCCCTCAGACAGACACATGCACCTGGGCATTCGTGCCTCCCCAGATGCCCAGAGGCCCCTGTGGGGTCTCCACATCTGCAAAGAACATTCTGCATGGGGAGGGTGAGGGGAGCGGGGGAGTTCTCAATGTGGTTCCAGCAATCCTCTAGATGCAGGAGTGTGTACAGTCCTGCTGGATGAGCAAGCACAGTGCTGACCACCCCGCGTCCAGGTTCTCCATCATGGGTGATCTACACAACCCCCTCCCCGAGCACAGCATGGCCGTGCCCTCTCCACGCCAACCCCAGGCGGGTGGCGCTCCACTCACAGCATCCCCATGTCCTGGAGTCTATGGCCTGCACTGGCCTCACACATCTGCAGTGGGGCTCCTGGAGTCCTTCACAAGGAGAGAAACCAACCCTGCATCCCTTGGTCAGTTTGCGAGTTTGTTCTCAGGACCGGAGGCTCCAGAAGCATCCAGCTGGGTCAGTCCCCACATGGGCGGCTCTCATAAAACAGGAAGCTCTAGAAGTTTCCAGCAGGCCAATCCCCACACCGGTGCCCCTCATAAGTATTCACAAGGAAATCCCCCAGTCTCTGGGGCTGCCTCCTGGATCAGACTCTGGTGGTCCCTGTGCTGATGAGACCCTCAGCTGTGTCTGTGCTGACCCAATAAGAGATATAGTCAGGAAGATGGAGCTTCTAGAGCGAGTCTGTGCTGGGACCATGTCGGGGCCCTGGATGCTGCTAGGTCCACCAGGCCCCTCTGCCCGCAGAGTGGGGGGCGGCTGATGGTTTGGGTGTGAGATGCACAGAACACGGGGCTTCTGGACTCATGCTTCAGGGGAGCTAGCTGTGACTCAAGAGGACAAAGGCTGCTTCAATGCGGGCCAAGTGTATGTGGGGACTGGGGGCGGCTGGTGCAGATTGAGTTGGGGGACCAGGGAGGAAGTTGGTACGGATTAAATTGGGAGTGTGGGGTGAACTTGGCTTGAATTTAATTTGGGGACTGGGTGAGGTTGGGAGGGTTTAATCTGGGGATCAGTGAAGCTTGGATGTAATGGTGGGGTGGGAGGTAAGGTTGGCAGATTTAGTCTGGGGTCAGACTGAGTTGGCTCGAATTCAACTGGGTGGCTGAGGGGAAGGGGGCATGTTGGTGAGAGGGACAGTGCTGTCCATAGCTGCTGCCCACAGAGCTCATCAATGCCAAAGGGCAAGTCGCTATCCCGCACTCACAGTTTCCACGGAGTTCATGACGTCTGTACTTCATGATGCTGGTCACCAGCTACTTGTAAGCATCACGCTGATGTATTTCCCAGGTAGACAAATGTGAGTCTTCTTTCTCCTGCAGCATCTTGTGTGATAGGAAATAAATCATATGGTTAACATCCTAATTGCCAGTATAAAAACTAATATAATTTCTGGTCAATCTGAACAATTTTGAATGGAAATCTTTAAAAGTATGTTTTCCTCTGAAACATATTTTTATTTTGCTGGTCTAAACATTTTAATTATGAATTATAAGGTGTACTCGACATTAATTTAGCTATAGAAAGGTCACTGCCTCAGCACTTAGTTTATATCAAATCAATAACCTAAACGAATTGCCTGGCATAGGGAAAAACACTTGATCTTTATTTGGGGGTGTAGAGATCAGGGTGCCCCTCAGCTCTGTGCTGGGGGTCACTCAGGGACCCCAGGGAGCTGGGGACGAGCTGTTTGTTCAGGGGAACTAACGCCTGAGTGCTCAGTGTCTGGACTCAGTGCCCAGTCCACTCGTGACTGACACTGTCCTACACGTCCTCCTCAGTGGGGATGAATGAGGCGTGTGTGAGCAGCATGGGGTGTGAGGGGCTTCATGCTCACCCATACTCCTGATGATGGCAACAGGAAAACGAGCTGGACCCCCAAGGTGGACTGTGCAGTGGCCCTGGACAAGCCCAGGGAAGACGAGGACTCCAATTGCCATGGAGGGGAAGAGGGGACGGGCCCCCCATGTCCAGCCACGTCCTTCCCTGTGTGCTGCGCTCGCCACCCGACCCCCTGCACTCTGGGTCACTCCTGAGCTCCCCATGACTCACTCACCACCAACAGAGGTTTCATCTCGACTGTGGGTTCAAAAAACATGTGCACGCATGTGAACCGTGTGCATATACTCAAAGGCAAGACCTGTACACACACTGGTGCACGCCAGCCCACACATGCACATTGCACAGGTGTGCCTGTGGGTATGTATGATGCACACAGACACACATACACGTGTCCATGCCTTTGTTCATACTCACACATGTGGATATGTCTCTGTGTGCATGGGTCCATGTCCGCTGCACATGTGTGTGCACGCAGCAGGCCCCTATTGGTGCTTTAGAAAACAGCCTCCCTACCTAACAGGGGCCACACAGTCATATCCTCTGAACCTGCCCCTGCAGTCAGGGCTAGGCAGGGGTCTACACAGCATTGGTTTCTTACGAGATTGAACACCTGGTGTATGTTTAGACATAAGTCAGTCTCCACCCTTGCAGGGGAGGGGGAGGGCACAGTCCAGCCTGGAGATCAGTAAGGAGGATGCCCAGGACAGCATCACTCCCTCCTGTGGGCTGGACCTGAGGGGAGGGGAAGCAGGAATGGGGGGCCCAGTCTGGTGTTCTCACACCTCTGCAGCCTGGGTGGTGCCCGCTAGCAGAGACAGAGCAACTGAGCAGGCCCGGTGGGACCCACCCCTTCCGCTAGGGAAGGAGCAGGCAGAGTCCACAGTCTGTGGCTCTGATCTGCACGTGTTGCTGAGGAGAGGGTGTCAAGCCTTGCGTGTGTTTTGCCTCTGAAAGTATCGGTCATTCCACTCTTGAATTCCCTTTTCTCCGTGTCCCGTTTCTTTCAGCTGAATGTGGAGCCAGTGTCAAAGGGAATGAAGGTACCTTGCTGTCCCCGAACTTCCCGTCCAACTATGACAACCACCACGAGTGCATCTACCGGATAGAGACAGAGCCTGGCAAGGGCGTGCGGCTTCGAGCACAGAGCTTCCAGCTCTTTGAGGGGGACGTCCTCAAGGTGAGTTTCCAGAGCTCAGCAGAGCCTCCTGGTGTCATGGGCAGGATAAGCCTCTTCACGGTCTGCCCCACGGTGGAGAAGCGGTCAGGAGCCAGATTCTCACACAGCATCTGAGACCAGGACTAACCCCGGGCGCCCCCAGGTGCCTGGGGTGTGGAACTCCCAGCCAGAGACAGACAGGAGGGCCCAGATTGAGGAACACTCATGGGTGACTTCTGGGAGCACTTCTGGGAGCACTCCAGGGAACATCATGGGCGCACTCATGAGAACATTCATGGAAACATCATGGGAGCATTCCTGGGAACATCATGGGAACACTTATGGGAGCACTCATGGGAGTACTCCTGGGAACACTCAAGGGCGCACTTATGGGAGCACTTATGGAAGCACTCATAGGAACATCATGGGAACACTCATGGGAGTACTCCTGGGAACACTCATGGGAGTACTCCTGGGAACACTCATGGGAGTACTCCTGGGAACACTCATGGGAGCACTCATGGGAACATCATGGGAGCACTCCTGGGAACATCATGGGAGTACTCATGGGAACACTCTTTGCCTTTCACCTTTCCCAAGGGGGCTGTGCCAGTGGCAGTGATAGTTATCCTTGAAACAGATTCATCAGAGAGCCTAGCAGGGGGTGGTCCATGATCCAGACCTGGTTTGTGACTTCAGGGAAATGGGTGGACACCCAATATGTCTGTCTGTCCTTCCAGCGTTCTAGTACCAGGGAATTTTGTCTGGGTTGGACTCTACCTGTGAAGGTTTGTCATGCCTTGCTAAGAACACTACGATAAAGCTTCACCAATAATGAGCACTGGGCCCACTCGGATAAAGGCAACAGTAGTTAGTGATGCTCTTGGACCACTGGGATAGAGGCACCAGCTGGGAATGGTGTGTGCTGTGCTTTCTTCCCAGGTGTTCGATGGGAGGGACAGCTCTGCCCGCCCACTGGGTGCTTTCTCCAGAAATGAGCTCTCAGGACTGGTCCTGAACAGCACATCCAACCACCTGTGGCTGGAGTTCAACACCAACGGCTCAGGCACAGCGCCCGGCTTCCAGCTCACCTACACCAGTAAGTAGCACCCCTGCCTCTAACCACCTATGCTCGTGTAGACTGTGGCCAGGTGCAGACTTGTGATCAAAGGCAAGGACTGAGACGGTCTCTTAGGAACTAGTCTGAGTAGTCTCATAACATGGCTGTGCATGACAAGAAAATAACTCTGAGCCAAACACTGATTTTGGTGTACTGCATGCTGACAAAGTTCCATGCTCTTAAGTAGGAAAGATTTCAGGGGTGTTTGTAGTCCTAATCAGAACTATCTATGCCTTGTACTCCCTGGTGTGGTGTGTCTCTTGATACTGGGCACCCTTCCCATGTATGTGGGCTCCGTTCTGTGACTCGAAGCCAACTGCATATATGTAGGCAGGCTATCCACTCCCAGAACACACACACACACACACACACACACACGCACGCACGCTCTCCCACGCTCTCCCAGCTCACTACTAGATCTCAGCACTTTGGGCTTTGGTCCCACTGGGTCAGCCATGGGCAGTAGGATCCTAATCACCAGCCTCGTGTGTTCTCCTTTGCTCCTGTATGGATAAGACCCAGTGTGGAAATGAACATTTTAAAGATGAATATGAAGAAGACAAAAGAGTAGAAAAATCAAGAAATTGTGCTTTCAGAAAGGGAACTTTATAGTAGGATGACATCATTTAAACCATTCTAGTTAGAGACAAAGTCACAAACTTGGGGATGGAATGTGGGTGATTGATTCAAGTCAAGTCGGTCCATGAAATCTTGAAAATACAGAAAACAAACAGCAGGCGCTACCACTACTGACAGAGATGGAGATGTAGCCCAGGGTCTCGTCGCTTTGGCAGGAGAACTGAGCCTGCTGTTCTGCCTGCTTGCCAGTTTGTCTCCACCTACCACTCCATCAGGTCAGACTACAGGACAGGTAACAGGAGAGGGGGTCCTAATCAATGACACCTTTGGTTCTGATGGCTGATGCTGATGCAACTAAAGGCCTAGGATGCTTCTGAGTCATCCCAGATGCGGAACTCACTGATCCTGATGCCTGAGCCTGAGACAAAGGACTCAGATCCCCCTTTCAGGAGAAATCACTGGTCGAAGACTTGTAAGACTTTGGACAGGAATAGAATTAGAGTCGCTGGCACCCAGGGAAACAAGCTGTTTGTTCTTTCATAACAACGATGAGTCACTTCATTGAGATAACTCAGTAACTAGGAAACGGATTCATTATATGCATGCAGCATGTGTTGGCAGCAAGCAACAGCATAAAACCATTTCCTTGCGTCGCTGATTCTACTGTTCAGGACTCCACTCCCAAAGTAAGTCTGTGTCCTGGTCCCAGAGAGTCAGAACAGATAAAACGTGTGTTGCAGTTTCAGGTTTTGCCTTTCTTGTTCTGTTGTGGCTTCTCGTCTGCGGATGTGGGCAGTGTGTGATTATTGGTATTAACCCTCGGACAAGCTCAGCCCTGGCCTAGCTCAGGCTATCAAAGGGGGCTAGAGAAGGGCCCCCAGGCTGGTTTTGGTTCTTCTACGGCCAAAGGCTGCTCCTGGGACTTGCCAGAGGCTCCAGGCTCTGAGCTTCTAGAACCCACAGTGCCCCTGTGTGCGCCTCCCTCGGCCCTCCCAAACCTGCTCACTCACCGCATCACTCTTTCCCAGTACCTGCTTCCCCTGGTCCCTCTGATGCTTTCCAGTATGAGTAAACTTCAGCCTGGAACCCAAGTCCAGTGTCCGCAGTGGGGCTTAGCTTGTTTACAAAAGAAGTCTGTGAACTGTGTCTCAAATCCTTCTCCCCTCGGAGCTGGGGGTCCATGGCCTTGGGAGTAGGGCCGGGCTAGAGGGCAGGTGGACACAGGGTCTGTCTGCATGTGCTTTTGCTTGGTGGAGGAGAGGACTTCCCATCTCATCTCAGATCCTTGTGGCCTCCTGACTGAGCCCACTGGTTTACACCACTCCCCACCCTCTCCCCCCCATGCCAGGTACCACTATATAGCTTTGCTTTTTCTCTCCTTCTCCCAAGAACCCTCCAGGAAATGTGGGACTGTGCATCCTTTGTGCTCAGTGCCCCCGGCAGCACACAATTCTAACGTCAGGAGCTACCGGGATTGACAGAGATGGAGATGTAGCCCAGGGTCTCATCGCTTTGGCAGGAGAACTGAGCCGGCTTTTCTGCCTGCTTGCCAATTTGTCTCCACCTACCAAAACACAGACCCCCGGGTGGGCGTCTTACTTGCTCAAGCTGAACACTCTGCCGGAGGGGAAAGATATCTGGGATATCGGATGGATGGCACGATGCCTATGTAATCAAAACATTTTTAGCTTCTCATTAAATTCATAGATTAAATGCTAAGTAATTAAGCTCAAGAAATCGCAGGCTCCAAAATGTGGTATGACGCCCAAGTCGAATCTGCATCCCTGGAAGAGGACTGGAGAGTAATGAATGCTTAGAAAAGAGTTTGAGCCAATTATTATTAAAGCCTCAGACTATGTAAAGACACTTTCAACTATTTTCCAAAGCCTTTTGTAATTATCTCTTGCTAGTTAATTGCATTACTTAAAGAAACATTCATATTTAAATGTTTCAGGTCCATAACTAATCTACACACATGAGCGGATCCCAGAATGTCTAGAGAATAAATATATAGCTTGATAAACATCCTGAAGTCTTTTTACAAATGAGCGCAAATTGTGTTTATCCTTTAATATTTGCAGTAAGCTCACACACTTTCCCACTCTACCATCCTGGGAATCGTGGGCTTGGGTAGATGGTACTGTTCTCTGTGCATGGTACTCTTCTCTATGAATAGTACTATTCTCCATGCTCAGTACTTCTCTCCATGCATAGTACTCTTGTCCATGAATAGTACTCTTCTCCATGCACAGTACTCCTCTCCATGCACAGTACTCTTTTCCACAAGTAGGACTTTTCTCCATGCTTAATACTCTTCTCCATAAGCAGTACTTTTCTCCATGCACAGTACTCTTCTCCATCTACAGTACTCATCTCCATGCACAGTACTCTTCTCCGTGCACAGTACTCTTCTATAAGCAGTACTTCTCTCTATGCACAGTACTCTTCTCCATCCCCAGCGCTCCTCTCCATGCACAGTACTCTTCTCCATGCACAGTACTCTTCCCTGTGCACAGTACTCTTCTCCATCTGCAGTACTCTTCTCCATGCACAGTGCTCTTCTCCATGCACAGTACTCTTCTCCATGCACAGTACTCTTCTCCATGTACAGTACTCTTCTCTATGCAACTTACTCTTCCCCGCGCACAGTACTCTTCTCCATCTGCAGTACTCTTCTCATTCGCCAGTAATCCTTTCCTTGCACAGTACTCTTCTCCATGCACAGTACTCATCTCCATGCACAGTACTCATCTCCATTCACAGTACTATCCCCCATTCGCAGTACTGTTCTCCATGCACAGTGCTCTTCTCCATGCACAGTACCCTTCTCCGTGCACTGTCCTCACACACAGTACTAATTGCTGCAGACAGTGCTCGTCTGCATCATCATACTCATCTCTGCATTGTACCCCTCCTCGTGACAGTGCTCATGCTCATGAACAGTGTTCATCTCCATGTACAGTGCTCACAATCATAAACAACAGCATCTCCAAGCACAGGATTCACATTCACGAGCAGTACTTGTCCTCCTGTGCAGTACTCACATTCATGAATCACACTTGTCTTCCTGAGCAGTACTCATGTCCTGAATATCACTCTTCTTCATGCATGATACCCACTTTATGCACAGCAACCCAGAATCCCACAGATTTTCTCCAGGCCCACCCAGGCACAGTGAACATCTGAGACCCAGAGGCACAGAGATAACAGAGCAGGCGCCATGGGCAGCCCCACGCAGCCTGGGAAGCACGGGCAGAAGGTGGTGCTGGCCACAGTCCTCCTTGGGTTGGTGCGGGTACTGCCATGGGTGGCTCTGGGGCCCCACACAGCTCATCTCTCCAGGGGGGCCCTGGCTTGTGCTGGGGCCTCAGTTGAGTCCCGTGGTTCCTGGACCATCACAGGTGTATCATGTGGCTCCCCGTGTCCCCGAGGTTGAGTGGCCACCGGCAGCTGCGCTCAGGCTTTCTGCCTTGCTGCTGGGCCCCGTCGTCTTTCAGGATGAGCTGCGGGAAGCCGATGCCAGCCTTCTGGTTTCTGCTGCGAGCCTTGAGCCTGCTTGTCCCCGCAGCACCCACTATTTGGTCCCTACTACTCTCTCACACGTACCAGAGTGGACAGAGGCTCCAAGTGGTTGGATGGAGAGGGGGTACCTTAGCTTCTAATCCAAGGATGGGCAGGGCACTCTGGACAGCCTTGGAGTCCCCGTGTGGCCCCATCAGCCAGGAGGGACCCTAGAGGGAGATGTAGCGGGTGACAGCTACAGAGATCCTCTGCACAGACCCCTCCGTGAAGGGCTAGGCTCTGAGCTGGGGGTGGCCCCCACTCTGGCTCCCTCACTCCACCTCACATGGGCACATGATCATCCTGGATACCATCAAAACAGCCCTGAGCCCCAGGCTGGGCTCCGGATAAGTTTCTGGTTGCACAGTCTTCAGAGTTTATGGGCTGACCTAGGCTGTACACAGAACATTTGCAGAGCTGCAGGGTGCATTGGGCTGGCATGGACTGGCAAAGATAGATGGACACACAAAGTAGATGGACACACAGCACAGACTGGCATGAATGCAGAGGTGTTTTAAATATGCGTGGGTATCATTAGAAGCTTGCTGTTTCATTAAAATCAAAGCACTTATTATCAAAGCACAGCTCATAAAGCGTCTGTGAAGCAGAGTGAGCTGTGTCCATGGAAACACCCTGGATTTCCTGGGGGGAAACCCCTAGTCAACTGCATGGGAATAATATTCCAACAGGAAGCTGAGTTTCTGAGCACTGTAATAGGGCTTTCAGAGTGGACAGACACCAGCATAAGGTCTTGCTTCACTGCCCAGCTCATTCCCACCTCCTTTCTGCCCTGAACAAGCTTTGGTCTTGTGCGGCGTGAGGAGGTGCAGCAGTGAGGAGGGCTCCCTGTGTGGGACTTGTAAGAAATCTCAGGAGATTGCAGGGGCTCTGGGGCTGGACTTGGAAGAAAGGCACAGGCAGGCAGGGTGGGAGCCTCTGAGAGACTGAGCAGGGGTGGGCCCAGGCCTGGGAGTGGGCTTGGGATGCAGGGCCTACAGATCGGTACCTTTACATCCCTCCTGCCCCTCGCACTCAAGATCCAGGACTTGCCCCCCAACCCCCTTCCCTGACTCTCCACTTGGTGACTGTGATGATTCCGAGGGGGCTCTTCTGCCATCCTCCTGATGTCATTTGATTTAGGGGCCGGAAGTAGACGAGGAGGAGCAGACCCCAGGGAGTTCAGGCTCAGGCATGTGCTTTCAGCACGGAGAACTGGAGGAGGTTCTGTGGTTCTGGATCCCGGGGCTCTGGGCTCTGTGGTTCTGGTTCCCGGAGATCTGGGTTCCATGGTTCTGGATCCTGTAGTCTGGACCCTGTGACTCCAGGTCCTGTGCTTGCACTAAGGGGAAGCCAGGTGGGTGGGTGCATTTAGGATCTAACTGGGTTGCTCAGCGAGCTCTCCCCGCCTTTGTGATTCCTCACGACACATTTAGATGAAGCACCACGTTTTCAGGGAAGAGCTCATGGGACAGGTACCCATGGCCTCTCCTCTCTCATACAGGCATTATCAGGCTGGTAACGTGGCCTCTCCACACTCGGACAGGCATTCTGATGCTTCATTCTGGCACTCTGAAACCCACCTTTCTATTGCAATGTGATCCCTATCCAGCTAAGAATTTTTATTTTTTTGAAAATTCAGAGGTCTGTACCCATGGAGGAAGATGACATAATCACCAAATTACAGCATCAATGATAAAAGAAAAGAACCGCTGATCAAAATATCAATTCAAAACTAGTCCCAATGCTAGCTGGAAAAAAAACATATTTTATATGTAACTATAAAATAGAGAATGATTTTCTATTATAGTAATTCAATAGAAATGATTTGAAAATCAAATACGCACACATACTTCACCAAGAATGCCATGCCTGATTAACAGGGCCTGTGTTTAAAACATGAATCAGATTATTTCAGGAAATTCGCTACCAGTGAGCTCGCCCAATGAACCCCAAAGGAATGTGTGTGTTGTTGGGTTCTCTCGTCCTGAGTGGTGCTTCCCTCTGGGTGGCCTGAAGGTCAACATCATCCCTTAGAGAAGGGCTACTTCAGGGCAAGGGCAAAGAATGGACGCATGGGCTCTTGAGCCTGAGGTCTCTGCTTTCCGCCCTGTACCACAACACACCGTCTCCTTCTCCGGCCGTTCCTGGTGGCAGGCCTGGACATTGACTGTTCAGTGGGTTGATCAAGAACCACTGAGATTCCTTGGGTATATGGGTCCTAGCATCATCCCATTGAGGGTGGCCCTGGGGCCCTTGAGCACCATTTGGGAGCACATGCAGATATGGATGTAAACCTGTCAGTGTCCTGCTGCTGTTCCTTTTGCTACACGCAGTCATGAAAGCATGTCCAGCCCCCCACTGGGCATGGCTGCTGCTGGACAGGACATGTTTGCTTAGATGACTGGAGGATTATTTTTGTCACATAAGAAAAGTCCCCAGACCGAGTGCCCTGGCTTCAGGGCAGGGCTGAGGTTTCTTCCAGCAGGTTCTGGAAGTCAGCAATGGCACAGCCTCAGCCACTCACTCAGAGCTCATGGAGTGGGGAACCTGCGGGTGGACATGCACCTGACCGGCCCCACCTGGCCAGAGATGAAGCTCCAGGAGCCGGGGTCCGGGTCCCCAGGGGAGAGGAGAACCCACCCTGTAGGGCGACCTTGACACAGAACTTTCTGGACTCCTGGTGCACAAAGCCACAAGGGTCCTCACTGGGAATCCAGGCTCTTTCCAGCCAGTGCTGTCCATGGCCACTTCCTGCCTGTGGCTGTAGGAGAGACCTGGAGAAACAATGGTGGCCTTTAAGCCCCTGTGAGCTGAGACTGACTCCAGCCAACAGTTCACCCTCCTGTACTCTCCAGAAGCCAAACACCAAGGGTCCTTCCCATTGCAACTTACCATTCCCGGGGGCAGCCTTGGCTTGACTGCTGGCCTCACAGCGAATGCTTCCGACCCCCTTAGGTCTGACAGGGATGGGCAAGCATCCTCAGAGCAGGGATATACTCCAGATTTGCTCTAGATGAAAATCGTTTAACTATTGTTGAACTATTTTGAATCAACCACACCAATGGACACAGATCCATTTCACAGTCACTGCAGAATGATGCTGTTTCCCACCAGTCCCACAAAAGTACCTGAGTTTACAAGCCCTACTGAAATGCAGAGGGCCAGGCTGGGTGCTGGGCCCACAGATACCCTTGGATGCTGCAGAGATTCTTGGTGCCGGCAGGGGAGGGCACTGAGGTTAAGGTGCTAGGCCTGCATGTGGCTGACCCAGGCCCACCCCAGCACTCCATAGGGTGCCCCCACCCCCACCAGAAGTGATCCCTGAGCATGACCCTTCCCAGGAAAGAAGACTCTCCTCCCCCGTCTGCCAGAGGCAGCTGGCGAGCCCCTACCCGGGTCTGCACGGGCCTGTTTCTCACTGTCTGTTCCCCAACCCCCCTGCCCCTAGGCTTTGATCTGCTCAAGTGTGAGGACCCGGGGACCCCCAACTACGGCTACAGGATCCGGGACGAAGGGCACTTCTCGGACACCGCCGTGGTGTACAGCTGCAACCCTGGCTATGCCATGCGGGGCAGCAGTAGCCTCACCTGCCTGAGTGGAGACCGCAGGGTGTGGGACCAGCCGGTGCCCACCTGCGTGGGTGAGCAGGGATGCTAGGGACAAAGGGATGGGGCTGGCGCCTGCTCGGGGGCGGGGCCTGCTCGGGGGTGGGGCCTGCTCGGGGGCGGGGCCTGCTCGGGGGCGGGGCCTGCTCAGGGCGGGTGGGCAGGGCCTGGTCCATTGGCAGAACCTGCATGGTGGGGTGGGGCCTGATCATGGGTGGGGCCTGCTATGTGGGTGGGGCACACTCAGTGAGGATTAGGTGTCCCTTAGTGGGGCATGGCCTAATTGTGAGGCGTACCCTGCAAGGTGGGGGCAGGGCCTGCTCTGTGGGGCGGGGACTGCTTGGTGGGGGTGGGGCCTTACTGTGGACGGGGAATTGTGGGAGGGGCCTTTCCCATGAACGGGACCTGCTGTGTCCCCCCCCACCCAGCTGGTGGGGCCCCCTGCTTGTGCCTATGGAGGTGTTTCCCCTCCCCCACCGCCTGGTGTCCCTTGCAGCGGAGTGCGGGGGCCGGATCCAGGCGGCCACCTCCGGGCGCATCCTGTCTCCAGGCTACCCTGCGCCGTACGACAACAACCTGCACTGCACGTGGGTGATCGAGGCGGACCCGGGCAGGACCATCAGGTACTGGTGCTTTACTCTGTATCTTCAGGGGAGTTTGTGCCTGAAGTGGGAGATGCAGCGGAGGAAATTCTGGTGGTGAGGCTGGTGGAAACAGTGTATGCCTGATATGTATTACATAGGGAATGCATGCCTAAAAAAATTCAACCATAAATGACTTTGGAAATTACAGTTCTTTAAATAAAAATTTTAGATACATGTAAAAGATCCTATGTATACATATATATGCATATATATGTTGACTTTTGGGGGCTGAGTAACACCTGGTGATGCTCAGGGGTTACTCCTGGCTCTGCACTAAGGAATTCCAGGGTCCATATGGGATGCCAGGATGGAACCCGGGTGACCGCTGCAAGGCAATGCCCTCCCGCAAATACTCTATCACTCCAGCCCCTCCACATATTTTTAAGGTAAACTCATTTTAAACATGAGAGAAGAAAAAAGTCCCCCAAACAACTAATTGGCATTTGTCTTTTTTTCTACAACATTAATGGCTAAATATTAAAGTCAGCATTGATAGCAAAGTCATAAATTTTTTATTACCTCAACTCATTCTTTAATAATTTAGTTTCTCTCTTCTTATTAAAATTTGAATGAGGTATTAGATTCACCTGCAAAGAGTGACTTACGCTGGTTTACACCAAGGAATACACCTTTAAAGTTCCTTCTAGCTCTTGGAAATAAAATTGCAAGAGAGGTTCTAAGTAAATAAACCTTTGAAGTCTAAAAGAAAATGTCTCCTGAGCGTGGGGGTGGGGCCTGACCAGTGGGTGGGGCCTGATTGATGGGACCTGCCCTCAGGGTTGTCTCTGCACCCTCCCTTGATGCAGGGCTGCTGTCTGCGCCCTCCCTCGTGGCCTTTCTGTCCCTGAGGACTTGCCATTTCCCCAGCACTGGCAGGGATTTCTTCATAAAAAAGTTCACAAACTGTGGAAGTATGAGAGGCGTCAAACATAGGCAAAACTGTCCCCGCAGACTTGGAACACTGGTGCAGTGTGGGTGCACCGTCACCCCACCCCCCAACGTCCCTGTGTTGTGGTGGCCTCTGGCCAGAGCCCCCGGAGCTGCCCTGTGTTTGAAACCAACCTCCTGCAGTGGACAGGCTTGGATGGGAAAGGCAACTTTGTCCGCTCACACCCTCCCCCCCACACCACCCTCCTGCCTGCCTCCCCTCCGGGGCTGGATCAGCTCAGTGCAGCCGTGCCTCTGCCCCAGCAATGGTATCACTGCCCTGAGCTCCTCGTGGGCATGTCACCACACAGTGGTCACCCAGAGTCAGCCCTAAGCCCAGACCTGCCGTCAGCAGCCCAGCCCTCTCTGCCTGGCCCAACCACCCAGGCTGCAGCCGCCCGGCCTTCCCTGAACCCGCCTCTCTGTCCCCGCAGCCTGCACTTCATCGTGTTTGACACGGAGCTGGCACACGACATCCTGAAGGTGTGGGACGGGCCGCTGGACAGCGCCATCCTGCTGAAGGAGTGGAGTGGCTCGGCATTGCCCGGCGACACCCACAGCACCTTCAACTCGCTCACGCTGCAGTTCTCCAGCGACTTCTTCATCAGCAAGTCCGGCTTCTCCATCCAGTTCTCCAGTAGGTGGAGCTGGGCACAGTCCAGGGCCCTTTGTCTCTCCCTGTCTCTCCCCATGATCCTCTCTGTGATCCCCATGTCCCTCCCCTGTGACCCTCCCCTGTGACCCTCTCCCATGTCCCTCCCCTGGTTCCCTCCTTGTCCCTTCCCCATGCCTCTCCCCTGTCTGTCCCCTCTCCTGCCCTTCCCCCGTGTCTCTCCCCTTTGTCCCCCATCATCTCAGGCTTGGCAAGTGGGAGTGTCTCCAGCTGTGGCTTGTGAGCTGTGGCAGGTGGTCTTTGGAGGAGAGAGGGAGAAGAACCCTCTTGTCCTTGGAGAGAGGCTGCCTGTAGGTGCAGCGGGTCCTGTGCCCCCCCCGCCCCGGGCCCCAGGCAACGCAGGGTTCTAGCTGGGATCTGCCTGGATGTGCACTTTCTCATATTGGAGGATGAATCATTTTCTACAGTCCTAAGCGTGTAACTGACACGTGACATGTGTGCATTCACGGGGCCTCCAGGGTCACCCTCCAGGAGTGCCCTCTGACTGGGTGGCTGCTTCGTGCCCCCCCCCCACTGAACGTGCCCCATCTCCTCCTCCCTCTGCTGTGCCCCTGTGGTTCTACATAACACGAGGCAGAGCCCCCAAGGTGTGACTGACACCTTGGCCCCGTCTGCCATGCTTCAGGGGCCCCTCAAACAGCTGCTAGGGTTCTGCTGGTGACACATCCAGTTTTTATTCAGTGACCTGGGGTGCGCCTTCCCCAGCTCCCCTCCTGGCCTTTCCTGGAGCTGGTGGGGGCTGGGCTGAAGAGAGCACCCAGGTCTGCCCACCCCCTGCCAGACTCCCCATCTGGGCTGGAAGCCTGACCACCAGGCACACCACCTTCATCCACTGCATGTCCCTGGGGCCCCCACTGCCCTTGTGCTCAGGGCTGTAGGCTCCTTCCTCTTCTCGCCTCTGCTTTCCTCTCTGGAAACCGTGCCGGGACGCGTGACCAGCTCTCACACCCATCCCTGCCATGTTCTTCCTCTTATCCGTAGTGACACATGTCCTCTGCCCCACCCCGGGGGGTCTTTGTTTCATTCCCCATGTCTCGTGTTTGCATCTAGGTTCATTTTCTGCTGATTTTTAATATATTTTAGTTATTGGCTCTATTGAGACTGTGAATTCCCTAAAATAATTAGTTTTGTATATTTCTTCTCCCATTTGCATTCCTAGGGATGAGTCTGATTACAAAAGCAATCACCCAGAGGTGTGTGTCCAATTGCATTTAAAGTGACTTAAAGCCGTCCTCCCTAATAACATGCAAACTCATTGAGAAGGGTGAGAAATAACTGACATTAGAGGGGCAGATCCAAATGGATAAACTCAACAAGACAAAGGAGGTTAACTCTCCACAGATCTGTGCTCAACATTAACAAAGTCCACCCATGTATGTGTCATGTGAACACGTGAAACAACATGTGTGTCCATAAGAAGAAGGGAATTGAGCACTTATCCATAATCTTGGGCAGCAGAATCCTGAGTGTGTGACCCACAGAGAGGGTGCCAAAGCAGACACCCCAGGCTCACACCCCACACACACCTGCAAGGCTGGAGGCTGTACAATAAACTCTGTACATGTACACACACACACACACACACACACACAATTGCACCTGCATAGCTGTAAATTGCATAGTTACACACATGCACAGGCACAAACAACTACTCCTGCACAGATGTACAGCAAAAATTTACACAGCCACACTCCACCACACCTGTACAGACTTATCTGTACAACAGGGGTCTGTACAGATACACACACACACACACACACACACACACACACACACACTCCCCTGCATGGCTGTAGTCCATAAATGGGTACCACCTGCATGGCTCTGGATCTGTACAACAGTCACTGGCCCGATGTACGTCTGCAGTTGAACACCTGACCTGATTCAGTTCTGCCTTTCACTGATCTACCTTAAAGGTCAATTGCCACATGAAAATCAGTGTCAGTGTCAACTGATGGGCTAAGGAGGCCTCAGTAATGGGGCTAGGGAGGCGTCAATGATGGGGCTGAGGAGGCCTCAGTGATGGGCTGAGGGGGTGTCAGTGATGGAGCTGAGGAAGCGTCAGTAATGGGGCTGAGGGGGCTTCATGATGGGCTGAAGGGGCATCAGAGATGGGGCTGAGGAGGCGTCAATGATTGGGCAAATTATGAGAAAGCCTAGTGAGCCTTGCCCAACTCTGATGACCACCACTCCAGAGGTAGATGCCCAACCACTCTGATGGGCACTTTCCTCTGCGTATGGGGGTCCCTGCTGATCGCTCTCAGTTCTGGACATAGATGGACGCTGGCTCTTCTCTGGCCCACTGTCCAGATACCCGTTTTTGTGCCTTTGCTGGAGTTTGAGACAGTCACCCAGCAATATGATGGAGGGGGTATGGCTGGGTGGAGCAACAGGCAGATGCTAAAACATGAACTCACTTTCGCCCAGCCCTGCCAGCATTCTGTTCCTGGGCATTGCCAGCCACAGCCACTGAATAGTTTTAAAGCTCACAGAAGGTGCCAGCTGTGTGTTCCTTCTCAGGAGAGTTTTGGCAACTGGGCAGGACCTTTGGAGAAAGCTTTGACACTCAGCATTTCCTGCGAGTCTGTCTCTGTCTCTGCCTGCAGGAGAGAGTTCAGGACCTCACCAACTGCAAACCCCCAAGGAGCGGGTGAGGGCTTGGCTGTGACTATCACATTTTGTATAAACAAACTGAAAACTTAGCAAAACTGAATAAAGGATCACCCATGCCATGAAGCTAACAGACATTCTGAATCTGCGTATCTCTGCTGCTATGAGATTTCAAGTTGTAAATGGAATTCTAAAGAACTCACAAGTTCTGTTTCCGGAGAGCAAACAGGCTGGATTTGCTGTTTCTCACCGATGTGGTAATGTGGGATTGCAGAAAGGCATGGACACCCTCACCAGCAAGAGGTTCTGGTCTCGGAAATATTCCACACCCACCATTCCTTTCTCAAAACGAGAGTCCCACACGCAAGAAGGTCTAGAACCAGAAAGAACTGCAGACTGGCTGGGATCCCTATATGGGGCGTTTCCCATGGGTCTCAGACTGGCTGGGTCCCTTACATGGGGTGCTTCCCGTGGGCCGCTGGTTTTCTTGTTTCAGCAATCGACAATGAAGCCTTGGATCACATTTATTTATTTATTTATTTTGCTTTTTGGGCCCTACTCAGTGATGTACAGGGGTTACTCCTGGCTCTGCACTCAGGAATTACTCCTGGAAGTGCTCGGGGGAGCACATGGAATGCTGGGAATCGAACCCAGGTCGGCCGCGTGCAAGGCAAATGCCCTACCTGCTGTGCTATATTGCTCCAGCCTCTGGATCACGTTTAAAGAGTAATGTTAAAATGGGAACTTAAGCCAATTAATTTAAAACAAAAGAACCATGTTGCACAGATCAAGACACCCTGGTTCTACCTGATGAGAATAATTGTGAGGAAAGGTGACCTTGGACCCGGCTAGTGTTGGCAGGCGTGCGTGTGGCCCAGTTTACCAGCTGCTACGTGAGAATCGTCCTTCCTGCTGGCCTGAAGCCTTTGATGAAATTCACTCTCCATTGGAAGATCAAAGGGGCTGTTTTTTTGTTTTTTTATTTTTTTCTTTTGTCGCGTGCTGAAGTTTCTTTCTCACTTTTTACAGTGGTAAAGCCCGATTTAGACTCAGGTTAGAGCACCTCACTTTGGGGTGTGTTGTCATAGCTATGCAGTCCCTGTCAGGGAGAAAGAGCCTGAAAGCCAATGTCTCTCTTTGAAGAACATCACCGAGAACTGCAGTGGCAGATTATATGGGGCACCGGGAGTCCTAAGGACTGCATTGTGCCTGATGTCTGAACCTCTCCTTCACACGGTGGTTTGCATCAGCTGCTTCTCTGTGGCTAGGCAACTCCTCCCACAGTGCTCTTCACTCTTGTTTCCACAGCACAACCCCCCCCCCCAGGCTGTGATCCCACTCTGGCTTTCTATCCCATAGACCAGGAAAGGGAGGCATCCCCGTGCCCCCTGTAAACAGGCTCACAGCAACCAGAGCGCCAGGGGCCATAGCTCACAATAGAAGGCCGGACTCAGTGCCCATGGTGCCCCCTGCTGGGTCCCCTCTGGGGGCAGTTGGACTGCTCTGGCTAGGCAGGGAGCTCTGGGCTCTGGAAGACAAGATGTTGAGTAGACCTCTGAGTGCCTCTCTCCTCAGTGTCCTTGGGACTGTCCCCTGGCCATTGAACCCACACTCTCGCCATTGCAGGGGCCACATGCTTTATCAGAGGCCAGACGTGGCTCAAATCACAGCATTTCTGTGGCAAGAAACTGGAAGGATTCAGTCACCCAAATCCCATTTGGAGAAAAATACTTCAGAGCAAGTTGAGTCAGGAGCGTGCTGTGTCCTGTCTGAAACTTCCTGCTGTTCACCCTGACTGGGTTTCTGGAAGCCTCTGGGTCTAGTTTTATCTTTCTCAGAGGAAAAGCAGTTTGGGGTTCGCTTCCTGGACTTCCCCATCGTCAGAGAAGCATCAGCGAGATGGGTCCTCTCCTAGCACAGAGTTAGGCGGTCTCACTTGAACTCACCTGCGGGCGCTGTCCTGGCCAGTGAACACTGTCCTTGTTAGTCATGTGGCCTCCCTGTTCTGCTTGCTGCTTCTGCAACAGCACTGCCTGTGCGGCTGAATTTCCCATCATGTTCCTGCCAGAGCTAGTCCAAGTGAGATTCTGGCTCAGAAGTGGGAGGTGTCCTTGGGAAAGTGGATCGAGCCTCAGCTCCTAAAAGGTGCTTTGGGCCAGGGGGTCCACACCAGGCCTGTGGACCGGTCGTCTGTGGCTGTTTGCCTGTAAGATTTTGAGTCACGGAATGTACCCCACGAACCATGCGCAGTTCAGGAAATTCTGGGTTCAATTAGTGCTAAGGAGGTGGGCACAGGGCTTTGCCCCAAGCTTCTACGAGCCTTTCGTCCCCGACGCACAGCAAGGACCTATGCAGGGGAGTGAGGATGGGGAGATTCGCTCCTCGTGGTGAAGCAGAGATGCCGTCACTCGCTCTCAGAAACAGGCTCCCCAAGGCGGCGGCTTGTGTGAAAATCCTCATCCTGTGCAAGTGTGCTCACCTTGGCGCCCGAGCTCCTTTGGTGGGGATTATGTGCTTCTACTTTCAACGAACATTGAAATGAAATTTTCAAAAGAAGTCAGAGCCACTCATCTTGATTTTAAATTTTACCATGAGCTTTATTCATGACTTCTTGGTCTTCTGAGCGTTAATATTTTAAATCATCCTAATATATAATGATTTTGTTTTCTAGTTATTGCTAATTTGACTACAAATAGTACTAAATCATACTTATTTGTATCACGACGGAGTTTTCGTTTGGGGAGAGAGATTTGGGGGATCCCGCCCAGTGTTGACTCCTGGCTCTGTGCTCAGTCCTCAGGGATGTCTCCTGGCAGCGGTCTCCTGGAGGGGCCCCGTGGGGTGTAGAGCCAGGGTCTGTTTCTGTTGAGAGATAAGCAGGTTCCTGGTGTGACCTCTGAGGTGAGGCTTCTAATTCTGAGAGCAGCAGTTTGGGGTCGTGGAGATGCCCGCCACCCACCAGCCACCCCACTGAGCACCATGGATCTGGGTGTGCAAGAGAGACCCCAGGTGTGTGAAAGAGACCCTGGGTGTGGGTGAGAGGCAGCTTTGACCACGTCATTCACTGTCTGCGGAGTAAACAGGAGACCGTCGTGTTTCTGCATCTCTGCCACCCCCAGCCCCCAGCTGATGGGAGAGTCTGTTCTCTACTAAACTGCGGTGAAATTCCAAATTCTTCTCTTCTACAGAAAAGCAAGATCTTCAGGGTTTTCACGAAAATCAGGACAAGTCCCTAATGCCATGTCTGAATTGGAGCCTTAGCTTTCTTTTCCTGTGGTTCTGGGGACCAAACCCAGAGCTTCACTGCTGAGCCATTAGCCTGATCCCCCAAGTCAAAGTCTGCAGAGGGACAGCCGGACAGAGAGGATCAGTCTCAGGCATGCCCTGTGAGCCTAATGTAGCATGGGCATGCCTTTATTTCCCTAAGAGTCACCTACTGGCATAGTGCAGTGTAACCTCAGCAAGCAGGAGAGATCATTCTGGGTGAATGGGCATCTGTCCAAAGCAAAAGGGCTATTGTAGGCTGTCACCAGCCACAAAGGCTGTGGGCTCAGGGCCTGGACAGAGGGATGCCTGGTTCTCTGGCTGTTTCCCCAGAGACAGGCCCACTTGGAATGGCCAGGGAGCACAGACTCTGGGCACTTCAGTCAGCTCAGTTTCTCCAAGCCTGGTGACATCATCGAGAGAATCCAGCTTCTTCTTATGCTCTCTAGAGAGGTTTGGGAGGACATGTGTGCTCTACCCCAGTCTTGGCCCCCATGGCAGCATGTCCACCACAAGAGGAATCTGCTGCCCTGCAGGGCCGAGCTGTGATGCCTCTGGGGGGGCAGAACAGACCCATGGTGCTCCCCGAGCACAGCACCCACCACGACCCTCCCCACGCCTCCTCTGACCACTCCCTGCCCTGTCCTCTCTCTGCAGCCTCTGTCGCTTCCACCTGCAATGACCCGGGCATGCCCCAGAACGGCACTCGCTATGGGGACAGCCGAGAGCCGGGAGACACCGTCACCTTCCAGTGTGACTCCGGCTACCAGCTGCAAGGGCAGGCAAAGGTGACCTGCGTGCAGCTCAACAGCCGCTTCTTCTGGCAACCGGACCCTCCCACATGCATCGGTAGGTGCTGCGTTTCGGGGGCTGCTGGTGCCGGGTACCCTAGAGGGGCTGCCCCCCATCTGCAGGGTCCTGCAGACAGTACAGGGCTGTGGCTGTGAGTCTCTCCACCCCATCTTCTCGGTGACGTTCAAGAGGCATTCACTCAGTGTTTGGTGGTTGACATTTACCTGACATTTTCTATCTTTATGTACTCTTATAAAAAATAGGAATCCATCAAATCATTGTAACTTAGAATTCCATGGCTGACAACTCATAGGCTCCCCGCCCGTGCTCTGGTGTGTGATAGGGACTCACGTTCTGCAGAGGAAAGGACTCAATACAAATTAGCTTTTTTTCTTGTCACATGGCTTTTTTGGAGTATCTGCAGCTTAAAAGCAAACAGCCCACCCTAGACATGATGCTGCTTATGTCAAAGTCAGAAGCACAGGGAAGCTGTTTCTGAAGCTCGCTGGGACTCTATAGTTTGAACTTGCTAAGATGACAGGACTCGGTTTCACAGGCTATAGTGAAATGAAATCGCCCACCCCTGGCAGCCTTTTAGCACCATCCACATGTAATTGTCAGCAGAGGGCCCCTTTAGCTGTTGATCATCTGAGCAGACCTCTCCCCGCTTTTTTTTTCAAGAATTGCTGTTGAGATTTATTATTTTGATGAAGTTTCCCAGGCTTTGTTTGTTCTCCATCAACTGCTTGAAAATTAATCTGTGAGGAGAGAATGTCCTGTTTCAAGTGACCTCCATGTTCCTCCCAGCAGCTCCAGAGAGGGTCAGCTGGCACCATGCCCTTTGCCAAGTCTTTCTTGTGTATCTGCAGATGAAGGGACTGGCAGGACAGCTGATTATCGTGCATGCTGGGACGGGCTCTGCATGTCTATTTAATATCCAGGCTGCATTTCATTTGGAACGCTTTGCAGCTATAGTCGTGAATTTTATTTCCAGCTGAGTCATCAGGAGGCAGGGAAGATCTCTCTGTGGCTTTTCTAAAGTGGAGACATTACTGATAAGCGCAGTAATCTTTTTCAACCCTCAGCCTGCTTTTTAATTAGCAAAGGTGCTTTTCTTTTATCCTTTCCCCCCCCCCGCCCCGATTTGATGTGATCAGAAGCCCAAGGAAGAATCTGTGCAAGCGCCAGCATTTATCTTTCTGCCTCTGGAAGCTCCTCTGTGGGCATTCACTTACCTATGACATTTGATCGCCTTCCCAGCTGATGCAGTCTTCGAGATTCTCTCAGGTCCTCCTTTTGACAGGATGGAGAATCCACACAGACAGCAACTGAGCACAGGAGCCCTGGGAGCTTTCCCCACACGCAGAGGAAAGGCAGAGAGAGGGTGTTGAGGGAAGGAGGACGACGCCCACTCTAGGCCTTGGAACACCCATTTCCAGAAACAAGACTCAGGCCCCTGTCCCTCAGCCCCTGCCTCTCTGCTCCCACACACCTCTGATCTGCTGATTTGGATCACTTAGTTTTCTGTTTGGATTGTGGTTTTGTTTAGCTTTTTTCTTATGAGGAGACCTATGTGCTCATGACAGACAATTTCTACGCTTTCCTTAAGAGGAAGAGCAGTAATCATGTGTCCTTTTATACCTGCTCTGGTTCCCATGCATGTACAGGAGATGTTTGTGAGTGTGGCTGAAAGATGGGTCAGTAGTGTCTCCGCAGTATCTCTAGAGTGTCTCTGCGGTATCTCTGTGGTGTCTCTGTGATATCTGTGTGCCATCTCTGCAGTCTCTCTGTGGCGTCTCTGTGGTGTCTGTGGTATGTCTGTGATGGTGTCTGTGCTATCTCTGTAGTGTCTCTGTGGTGTCTCTGCAGTATCTCTGTGGTATCTCCGCAGTGTCTCTGTTCTCTGTTCACTCTGCAGTGTCCCTGTGGCGTCTGAGCCACACTTCCTCTTTCCTGAGAGTGTAGTCAGTCTGTGTGGGTGCTCTGAAAGCCCACTGGGGGTGCAGCTCTGTGCAGGGCCCCCAGGGGCCCCACCGTCCCCGCTCTCCTGGGTCCCTCAGCCTGCCACCGCATGCTGTGACCCTGGGTCCTTGGTGACCTGGCCCCACACGGATCCCATCTCCTGCTGTGTGTCCTGGCTTCCAGGAATGGGTGCATACAGAGCCATGGGGGCTGTAGGGACACAGGCCGGTGTGGGCAGGGCTGCCGACTATGTCCCCGAGTGTCCATCATCATTCCCGAATGCCTGACCCTGGATGCGTCAGGAAACCTGGTGAACAGTTTCCCCAGTGTTTGCCTCAGATGAGTCAGCGATGATAAGGCAATTTGTTATATTTCTTCTTGTGGAAAATTAGGTTTTCAAGAATGCTGCATGCATATTTAGTGACACAGACACACAGAGCACTGAAAAGTGTGCCCCTGTGTCTTAACTGCCACCAAGGTGTGGTCTGTGTGTGCATGTGTGTGCGTGTGTGCACATGTGAGGGGCATGTGTGTGCACATGCATGTGACGTGCAGACTAGGCGTGTTGCGTGTAAAGATGCACACACGTGAGCATATATCTGTGTGTGATGCACAGACCGTGAGTGTGTGTGCTGAGGGGGAGAGGGATGGGGAAGTTCTGGGGCCCGTGATCCTTGTGGCCAGTCACTTGACACCTCTTTCTCTCCCGTGGCAGCGGCGTGTGGTGGGAATCTGACGGGGCCAGCGGGAGTCATCTTGTCCCCCAACTACCCGCAACCCTACCCCCCCGGGAAGGAGTGTGACTGGAGGATCAGGGTGAACCCCGACTTCGTCATCGCCTTAATCTTCAAAAGGTACAGTGGCGCCCCTTGGGGGTGCTGTAGGAATAGTTTCTCCCAACTGGGCCTAGAACACTCTGGGCTGCAGTACCACAGTGCAGGACTTGATGGGGCCACGTCCAGGGTCAGCCCTCCAGACAAGGGGGTCCCGGAAACTGCATGGTGCCCCTTCTAGGGCAGAGAAAGTGGCAGTAGTACTAGGCCGCTCCTCATGCCTTCCCTGGGTGTGGGGTGGGTCCATTCTGGCCCCTTGGTCTCATCACCGAGGTAGTCTACACTGCGGGCTCAGCTGCCCGCTTGGTCCCCTTGAGTCTGAATGAGTCGTTGGGCTTGGAATTAGCCGTAACTTGTGTCTGCTGGGCTCGGCGACCCAAGTGCAGCTGTGAGGACTGTTTTGACAAATGTAAGTTCTACAGGACGATCCTATTAATACTCTGTATGTGGCGATTGCACTGTTTTAATTCTCAAGATCTTTCCAACTTTACATCTTGGTTTTTTTGATCTAAGCAGAGCAATATTTTAAAAACTAAGTGTTTTGTAGCCTTTCCCATTGATCTCTCTGCTCCCTGGGGCAAAGTGGTCTAATTACATTTATTTATCTCTTGATTGTGCATGCTTTCTTTCTTTCCGAGACGCTCGCAGCAATATTCTGGCCTGCTGTGATTATCTTTCACTCTCTCCCCCTGATGAGAGCTGACTCGGTGTAATTTCAGACCACGAAGGCCGGTTCTAAGTAGCGTTGATAAGCTATCATTTCCTGAATGTGTTCGAGCGGCGACAAATGACCTGTGATGAGCTCTTGATGGTGCCGCTCAGCATGGCCGCCCCGGGAAGCATCTGTGGGCTGTCTTCTGGGATGTCGTGGGGGGTTATCAGTGATCCACTCTGGGAAGACCTGCCTTAACAGAATAAGCCTCAGGGCCAGGGAGTGCATCTTTAGGGATTGGGGGAGGGGGAGACAAGGCCTCCCCACAGGCCCCCCAGAAAACTCAGAAAGGGGCCCCCTGCAAGAAGCAGTTTGGGCCACCGTATCTGCAGCTGATGGTGGCGTGCCCTCCTCAGCCCTGCAGCTGGAGATGGCATGCCCCCCTCCCCAGCCCTGCAGCTGGCGATAGAGTGACCCCCCCCTCAGCCCTGCAGCTGGAAATGCATGCACCCCACAGCCCTGCAGCTGCACCTGATCCACAGTGTCACCGAGGAATCTCAACTGTGCCTGAAGGGTATCAGCTGTGCATGCGGGGTGCTCTCCTCCTGGGTCTGCTGAGTGCAGATAGAGGATGTGGGAATACAGAATTGTCCCCAGCAAGGAGACAGGGGAACCAGGCCGGGCTACTGGTGCTCAAGGGTGCCCAAGTCACAGCTGCTGTCAGCAGGCGTCCCTGAAGAGGAGAGAGTGAAAGAATGTGAGCTGGTCCTGTAGTCAGGGACCTGGTCCTGCTCTCCATACTGCACCCCTTGGGCCTGCTAGGCAGAGGCAAGGATCGTCTGGCCTGGGCCTGAGCATCCAGGCAGAGACACGGGGAAAGATGGGGGAAAGGCAAGAGGGAGGGAAACTTGAGGCCTCTGAGCCACAGGCCTAGAGTCTCCAGCACTGACCTCTCTCCACCTCGCCCAGGACCCACTTTTCTGAAATGGGGTGAGCACCCGTGGGTGGACACAAGCCTGTTTGAGCTGTTCCCTGCCCACCAACACCTGCTGGTCAGGTGATGTGTGTCCCCACTGGCCTCCTCTGAGAGGTCCCGGGACTGATGCCAGCCAGGGAGTCTGCGTGTCATCCATTGCTGTGAGACGAACCCATCTCTTCGGGGGGAAGGGGAAGTCTTACAAAGGGCTCTGCCGGGCATCTTCCCCAGGGGTCATCCAGGGGCTATTCTGGAATATTCTGGAAGGCAGACCTGTCCCGGGGTCCACCCTGGAATGTTCCACCCGGAAGGTGGAGCCGTTTCCAGGCTGCATTCACTCTCCTCTCCTGCAGCTTCAACATGGAGCCCAGCTATGACTTCCTGCACATCTACGAGGGTGATGACTCCAACAGCCCCCTGGTGGGCAGCTTCCAGGGCACACAGGCACCCGAAAGGATCGAGAGCAGCGGCAACAGCCTCTTCCTGGCCTTCCGCAGTGACGCCTCCGTGGGCTTATCGGGGTTCGCCATCGAGTTCAAAGGTAGGGGGCCCTCACCCTACAGAGCTCACCTGGCCCTGCGTACTGAAACCCACCCAGGCCCTGGAACCATTCACAGGGACAAAGACAGACTCAGCCGCAGAAGTGAAGTGGTGGCTCCCCGCCATCATCCAGCTGATTCACCCGTCAGTTCTCACAGCGTGTCAGCTCTGCCCAGGGTTGTCTCTGCCTCTATCTCTGCCTCTGTGTCTTTGTCTCTGTCTGTCTCTGCCTCTGAGTTCTGTCAGAGAGTATCTCTGTCTCTGTCTGTCTCTGCCTCTGTGTCTGTCTTTGCCTCTGTGTCTGTCTCTGTCTCTGTGTCTCTGTCTCCTCACAGTTCCGGGGACTTCCCTGAGCCCAACACTCAAATCCTGCCCTCATGCAATTCCCTCGTCTCTCCTGCAGAGAAGCCTCGGGAAGCCTGTTTCGACCCTGGAAACATCATGAATGGGACGAGGATTGGGTCCGACTTCAAGCTGGGCTCCACCGTGACTTACCAGTGTGACTCTGGCTACAGGATGGGGGACCCGCCCTCCATCAGCTGTGTGATCGGGGCAGATGGAAAACCCGCCTGGAGCCACGCACTGCCTGCCTGCAGCGGTAGGCTCCCCTGTGCCCCAGTGGGTGTCTGCCTTCTCTGCTCCTTGCCCTGGGGTCCTCTGCCTGATACCGTCTCTGCGTGTTCTAGTCCCACAGAAATGTCTTCCACGCATCCTGGGTACATTCTCTATGGCTGCAGGTATATGGACATAAACAGGTCTGCAGATCAAACATTCACCAGCACTGAAGCTTAAAGATTTCTTCTAAAGCGATCTGGGTGCTCCTGAGCACTGCCCAGGACTCCTGATCCCCCATGCTTGGGCCAACACTCATGCCCAACACTGGGGTGCTCTTTGGGCCCAGCTGTGCTGGGGATGGTGCTGAGTCTGGCTCTGTGCTATCTCCCCTAAAGACAGGTTCAGTGATGAGAGACCCACAGTCTGAGTAGCTTGGTGCTATCTCATGTACAAGATACATTGGTGGTTATCTGTGGGCATGTTCTCTGTCTCTCCTCTCATTCTTTCTCAGTCTCTCCCTCATACTCACAAGTACATATATGCCTGCATGTGTAACATGTGTAGTATGTCACAGACACATTCATATACACACAGGCATGCTCTCTGGTTGCCTCCATCACACATATCCTGTGCACGCACAAAGAATATGTAGAAATGGTGGTCATTTGCCCACTCTATCTATGGCTCCTTATGTAGACACTAAAGTAATCACTTAGTGTGGAACTCTTGAAGTGACAGCTTCTGAGGCAACAGACAGCTCCAAAAAATGGAGAAGCTCTGTTATTAATGCTTCTCCTGCCTCCATTCAGTCGGTTGTATCCTGTTGCCACTAAGGAGTGAACTGAGCTTCTTCCCTGAAGACAAAAGTCAGGTCCAGGCTGGGAGGATGTACTGATCTGAGGGGTTCAGTGGGGCTCAGAGCCTGCAGTCGGAGTCTGGTTGGATGTCTTGGGGTCTCGGATGATACTTTTATAGCTACAGGGGCCTCTTGGCTCCACTCCCCTGAGTAGATACCCACATTACAAAGAGTCAATCCAAGTGTCTGTGGAGAGAAATTGCCCTGGATATTTGGAGGTTACCCAGAGATTCTTTAGTTAAATGCACTGAATTCGCAGAAGGAGCCTTTTCCCACAGTTCATGGTGCTACTGGTTCCCTCAGCCCAAATAGTATCGATAGACAGCTTGTGAAGTGACAGAGAGCTCCTAAGATGTCGTAGAACTCCTGAAGTGACAGATAGTCTCTCAAGTGACTGACAGCTCCTGAGATGACAGGCAGCTCATGAAGTGACATACAGCTTGTGAAGCAACAGAGAGCTCCTGAGGTGACAGGTAGATTCTGAAGTGACAGAGAACTCCTGAAGTTACAGAGAGCTCCTGAGATAACGTAGAACTCCTGAGGTGACAGACAGCTCCTGTAGTGACAGATAGCTTCTCAAGTGACAGACAGCTCCTGAGGTGACAGACAGCTCCTGAGATGATGTAGAACTTCTGAAGTGACAGATAGCTTCTGGGGTAACAGAAAACTCCTGAGGTGACAGGCAGCTCATAAAGTGACAGCTTTTGAGGTAACAGACAGCTCCAAAGGTGAAGAAGCTCTGTTGCTCATGTTTCTCCTGTCTCCATTCTGTTGGTTGTATCCCATTGTTTCTGAGACGCGGGTTTGGTGAGCCAAACTAGGGTATGGGCTTCTGGTCCCTCCATGTAGAAAACAGCCAGGCAAAGTCTATTGAAGATGCCAACCACACAGAGTGGACTCACCTTTGTTTTCCTTCAATACCTTGTTCATGTGAAAATCTCCCAGCAGGAGACCAAGCCTGGTATTTTGATGAGCCAGTATTGGATAGGACAGTGCTGAGGGTTTCAGTGAGCATTGTCTGCACTCCACTCATTCCAGAGTGCTTGACTGTGTTTGTGGCCTAGAGCCTACTCTCGCCAGGGAAAGGGGGTGCAGAACCCTGTTTGTGTTGCAAGCCTGGACCTAGCGACTTTTGTGCTCTATTTTCAGGCTGATCTTGTGCATCCTGTGATCAGAGAGTGATGTTCCCCTGACCTTGTCCTTGGCCTAGGAAGATTCTGGCATTAGCTCTCAGCTGCATGCCCAGTGGCATCCCCAACTGAGTTCAGCCCCAGGAAGGGCCCAGCTGAGGGATTCCCACATGTCCTTGATGTGTCTTGTCCAAATGTGAAATAGGAGACTGTTTCATATGGGAAGGAGATATTTGCACAGAGCTCTGCTTGAACTTTATGCCAATAGAAAATACATTCTAGTAGTTGAAATTAACTATACTTTTCATTGCACTTCTAAAAATTTGATTTTGAAGCATTTACAGTTGAAATATTGTCACTATTTCTGCCTTGAAGATCAAGTTGGATGAGGGGGGGTTTTCATTCTCACCTCTATGTAGACCAGACTGGCCCCACTCAGCCCATGGCTCAGAACCACTGACCACTCATTCAGCAGAATGAATTTTCCATTATTTCACTTGAATCATCCAGTTTGGGGCTCTACTCAGGGAAATGCCTATCTCTATCTAAAAATGAAGATAAAATATACCTATTTAAAATGCTAAAATAACAATGCAAACTTAGCAGAAGGATAAACTAACTCTTCTGTGATACTCACTCTGCAAATGGAGCCACACTCAGCTAAGAAACTCATTGATCAGTAACAGATGAGCAAGGTCAGGGGTCTGAGGATCTCCCAGGCTCCTGGAACCATGCTTAAGTGTCCAGCATCTGGTCTGGGAAACCCAAGGGATTGTGAAGAGGCACCTCCTCAGACCCACCACCTTGTTAAAGGGCCTCTGTGGGTCTGGAGGGAGAAAACTCTCTATGCGTGAGTTGGGATCTGAGCGCTCCTCATTAAACAGGCACCCTCAAACTCAAACTAATCCAGAACAAAATCAGCCATAGAAAGGGAGACTCTCAAAAGCAGTAGAACAGACAAGTGTAATGAAGAAGGGACTTCAAGGGTCAGCTGATGAGCAGAAACAACACCCCAAGTCAGGTCAATCCAATCTAAGCAGCAGCAAGTTTTCCAGCCCACCAGCAATGTAAAACCAGCAGAAAACAGCTGTGTCCCTGAGGGTCTGAGATTCTAGGTATGCTCGCTGTCTGCCATACACCAGAAGCAAGTCTAGAAGCTGCAGATTTTTTGTCTCTGCTCTGTTGCCGCTGTGCTGCTGTGACTGGTGCTGCCATTGTAGTTGCTGCTATTGTAGTTCTTGCTGTTACTGCTGCTGCAGTTGTTGCTCCTGTTGAGCTGTTGTCGTTGCTGCTGCTGTTGTCATTACTGCTGTTCCATTGCTGCAGTTGCTGCTACAGTTGATGTAGTTGGTATTGCTGCTATGGTGTTTGCTGCTGTTGTAACTGTTCCTGTTGTAGCTACTGGTGCTGTTGTGGTTGCTGCTATTGTAGTTGCTGCTGTTGTAGCTACTGGTGCTGTTGTAGTTGCTGATGTTGTAGTTGCTGCTGTTGTAGCTATTGGTGCTGTTGTAGTTGCTGTTACTATTATAGTTGTAACCATTGCTGCTGTTGTAGTCATTGCTATTGTGGCTGTTGTGGTAACTGTCACTGTGGTAGTTTTTGCTGTTGTGGTTGTTGCTTTTATAACTACTAGTGCTGTTGTAGCTGCTGCTGTTGCAGCTAACGGGGCTGTTGTAGTTGCTGCTGTTGTAGTTGCTGTTACTGTTGTAGTTGTCCTTGTTGCTGCTGTTGTAGCTATTGCTATTGTGGTTGTTGTGGTAATTGCTGCTGTGGTAGTGGTTGCTGTGGTAGTTGGTGCTGCTGTGGTACTTGCAGTTGTTTCTGCTGCTGTGACTGCTATTGTGGCTGTTACTACTGTGGTAGTTACTGGTGCTTTTGTAGTTGCTGCTATTGTTGTGGTGGTTGTTGATGTTATAGCATTCTGTAATTGGTGCTGCCATGGTATTTGTTGTGTTGTAAGTTGCTATTACTGGGGTGGTTGTTCCTCTGTTGCAGCTGCTTCTGTTTGTTGGAGTTGTAGCTTCTGCTGCAGTTGTTGTTGGTTTAGCCACTTGTACCACTGTAGTTGTTTTTGCTGTTGTAGTTGTGGTTGTTGCCGTCATTGTTGGGGTCGTTTTGTTGTTGTAAGTTGCTGCTGCTAGGGTAATAATAACATTAGCTCTTCCTTCAGGTAGAGTCACTTTGCTTTCTGCCTTTTCAGTCTTCTTGTTCTTCTTGCTCCTTAGAGAGCCTCAGAACACACCCTTAACCTTAATCGCTTCTGAGACTTTCAAGAAGCCTGGAAGGGGGCTCTCCGAGCACCCCCACAGTGCTCCCACTTGGCTCTCTGCCCAGAGTGGGGTCAGTGAAGCTCAGACAGGGTCTCTGCTTTCAGCTCCCTGTGGAGGCCAGCACACAGGATCAGAGGGTGTAGTCCTGTCTCCAAACTACCCGCATAACTACACAGCCGGTCAGATCTGCCTCTACTCCATCACGGTGCCCAAGGAATTCGGTAAGAAGTTCTTCCCAACCTCTGTCGTGTTTCTTTCAATGATAATTTTCTGTTTGTTGTCTAAGCAGAAATTCCAGATATGCTATCATCAGAAAGCATAAAAGTTGCGTTGAAGGAGCAGGTTTTCCAAACACAGCCCACACAGTACCCACTGCTGTTCCTTTTTTAGAGTGTCCTCACTCTGTGTGCCAGTTTTGTGTGTGTGCATGTGTATATGTGTGTGAATGTGTATATGTGATTGAGAGCGTGGGTATACCTGTATGCATCTGTGCGCGTGTGTGTGTGTGCACATGTGTGTGCATGTGTGTGGTCGGGGGTGGGGCAGAAGATCCTGCAATGTGCCTGTGCTGAGTGGGCACCATTGTAAGAATCTGTACCTGTGAATGTGCAGGCTTCCATCCCAGGCTCTGCACATGCTGTGTGGCTCTGCTGGGGCATTCCTTGGGTCCTCCTGAGCACACAGACCAGAACCCTCTGATTCTGATCTAGGATGACTTAGAGGGAGCTTAGATTCGGCCTGACCCCCAAACAGTAACTGTGACCCATTGCTTGCGAATGGATACTGAATTCAAGTGTTCTGGGTGATAAAGGACATTGTCAGGTCAATATAAGCCAGAGGAGAATGAAGGGATATAGTACAAAACTTCAATAAAGCAAGCTCCTTGCCGAGATACTCTGTCCAGCTACATTATCATTCTGATCTTTCCACATCAGGGACAATACGGATCTTCACAGACAGGCAACAGCTTAGGGAATTCACAGCCTCTAAAGTGGTTTTGCGAGAACCATTAAAGGGGCTTCTCTACCAGACAGGACACACTTCCCAACATAAACACTGAGTATGGCACTCTCTTCATGTGGTTGTCCACTCTAGATTAAGGAAAGTCTGTTTACTCCTCGCCTGCTAGGGCCTTTATGTACCATCAGTAATGAATTAGCAATGGATTTACATTGGCTCAAATCACTTAGCAGCCAGTCATCACAGATAGACCTTTAGTGACTTATTGTCTGATAACTCCACTTTCCACTCCTCTATTAGCAGAAAAAGTAATATGGAATAGATTTGTTAGATGCCTCCCAACGGGGCAGGCTGGGGGTGGGAGGGAAGCTGGGGACATTGCTGCAGGGAGGGTGACACTGGTGGTGGTATGGGTGCCAGAACACTGTATGCATGTAACAACTCTAGTGAAACAACTTTGTACATCAAAGTGGCTTAATTAAAAAAAAAAAAACCTTTTTAAGTGGGTGAAACCGCTACTTGGAAAGGGATCTCCAGGCTCTCCTTGGAGATGAGTCTTGCCATGTTGTAGCCTCTATCAGAAAGCACAGTTCCTGCGATGGAACTGTGCAAGCTCAACATGTGCAAGCTCAACAAGCTCACAGGAAATTGTCCTGATGAGAATCCTAGTGAAGACATTTTAATCCCTGTCAAATAGCATGCTTTAACAGAAAACAGGCGTCCCCATACTATAGTTCTTAATTCACTCAAGGAAATGTTAATGACAAATACATAGAGCTAATTTCTGGCCACAAGCCACTACTGGAGCAGCATTTGTGAAAACAAAAGTCATATTTATTTAGTCTTCAAACTATACAGAGTATAATAATTGCATTCCTTTTATTAAATTGAGAAACAAAATAAATTGTGTAAGCTACTAAAACTCAACATCACATTATTTAATAATTGATTATTTTTATAGGATTCATGGAATCACAAATTTGGGGGCATATTGATAAATAAGTCCACCCAAACCTTCTTGTTTAAAATCCCATCTTGCCTGACCCTCTTGTTTTGCAGTGGTATTTGGACAGTTTGTCTATTTCCAGACAACGCGGAATGATTTGGTAGAACTGTTCGATGGAGCAAGCCCTCAGGCCAGACTTCTCAGCTCCCTCTCTGGATCTCACTCAGGTAAACTGAAGAGAACTGCATCTCGGCATCTCAAGGACTACCAGGGCAATCCACATGACACTCGCCTTATTTATTTATTTGTGTATTAAGTAGAAACTTGACTATCTTAGATTTTGCTTTCTGATTAGACAAACAAACAAAAGAAGATTGGTTGGTTTGGGGACTATCTCCCTGCTGCTAAAATCTTGTTTCAATTTAAAATATATAAATACACCCTCTTTTTGTCATTTTGCTAAGATTTTGGGAAAGGTAACCTCCACCTAAGTGAGAGCAGAAATGACCAGGATAGAAAGGATAAGTGATATTTTAGTTTCTCTTATATGTGTCCAGAGCTCCTTCTCGTCAAACTTATTGGTATTCCCGTCTCGTCTTTTCTAAACCTTTACGTGCACACATCGGGAGATATTACCCTTTTTCCTGGGGAGGCACTTGTGTCCACATGCATATCTGCCTGCAGACATATATGCAGGCCCACTCAGGGCTCTTGCCCACCCTTTTCAGTCAAAAGCTTCCCCTTCAGATGTGTCTTCCTGGGGAAAGGTGAAAGGTGGAGCCTTTACCAGGCTCCAGTCTGCGTGCTGAGGGCCTCTGGGGTGAGGGTCAAGTAAGTACACTTGACTCAAACCTTTACTTTCCCAGTGCTTCCTCTTCATGGCTGACCAGGGTCAGCCTGTGCCAACATCAAGATGTGTTTATTCCTAGTGGTTCGCTACTATTAGCTCAAAGTCATTAGCCTGTAGTTTGTAATTTCTAGAAATGCCCAGTGATGTCAGTGGAAATGTATCAGAAGACACACCCAGAACATGATTGCATGGTCATGGTCCCTCTAGAAAGCACTGTCCATTCTCTTGCTCATTAGTCCTGAGGGCCCGTGTGCCACAGACTGCTGTAGCAGGAGATGGACACAGAGCTTTCCTGGATCCCTTTATTTAAAACAAAAAAGAAAACAACCTTGGATTTAGAGCCCTTTTAAGTGAAACACTTTCAAGTAATTATCATGTAAAGATGATTTTGAGTCCCTGCTCACCCAGTAGTTACATTTGCCACCTGATCTGCCAATAGGCCACTATAGGCAAGTTTCAAGAGACAGCACCTGTAACTATGATTCAAATGACGTTTTAATGGCTCCCCAGGCAAGGACAACATCTTAGAATCTTTGTAGAAATAATCTATTGAAATTCTAGATCCCAGGGCACAAATTTTTAAATGTCTAAAAGTTAAACATGGAATTGTAAGTTGTTGTTGCCCTTCTCATGTGTCAGCACAGCCCAGGGTATTGTGTGGGTCCTGTATGCCAGCTCTGTTTCTGGGTCCTTTTCGCAGGTGAGACGTTACCTTTGGCAACTTCAAATCAAATTCTCCTTCGATTCAGCGCAAAGAGTGGAGCGTCTGCCCGGGGCTTCCACTTTGTCTACCAAGGTACAACTCTGACTGCTCTTGGCTGTCCACACACAGGGCCCTCAGAGAGCACAACCCGTACCACCCCTCACCCCCCACCCCACCCCGAGTCCCAAATGAATACTCAGACCCACAGAACATTCTTCCACTGAATATTCTCCCACGGAATATTCTTCCCATGGAATGTTCTGCCACAGAGCATTCTCCCATAGAACACTGTCTCCACAGAACATTCCCTCACAGAACTTTCTGCCACAGAACCTCTCCCCAAAGACCATTCTCCCTTAGAGCATTATCTCCAGAACATTCTCCCACAGAACATTCTTCCACAAAATATTCTCTCACAGGAACATTCTCCCACAGAACACTCTTCCCATAGAACATTCTTCCACAGAATATTCTCTCATAGAACATTCTGTCACAGACTGCTCTCCCCAAAGACCATTCTCCCATAGAATATTATCCCCAGAGCATCCCTCCATGAAACAGTCTATCACAGAACACTCTCCCACAGAACATTCTTCCACAGAAAATTCTCTCATAGAACATTCATCCACACAAAATTCTCTCTTAGAACATTCTGCCACAGAATGTTCACTTGTGATGAAATTGTTTCAGAGATGGCAAACCTTTACTTCAATGCTTCAATATAACAATTCTACCTCCATGGCTTGATTAATCAAATTACCTTTGCATATTATGTCCCATTTGACAAAAATATTTTACTTAAGGTAAAATATTTTATAATTGCTTAGATTTTAGTAACTGTTTTTAATGATATTCATTTAAAAATACTAAAAAGTCCACATTTTTATAAAAACAAATAAAAAATGTAATTTAGCCAAATAAAACCCAGTGTATATACAAAATAAAATGGGCATATATATGTGTATGTATATATAGATCTTGTGTCCCATTTTTTTTATTAGTGAAACACCATGAGGTACAGTTGTAGATTTACAATTTTTTGTGCTTGGGTTTCGAT
>JAOXYA010000021.1:33170553-33181756 GCA_028565675.1 Sorex palustris | reverse complement strand
GAGAGCAAATGGGGCATCAGGAACGAGGCTGTTTCTCATAAACATTGTCTTTGAAAGATTCAGCTGTAGTCCTACCTAAAACAGTTTGGGGTAAAGGGAGAGCCCCACGGGCCGAATCTGCACCCAGCACTGCCCAGTCCCCACAGCCCCGCTGGATGTGGCCTGAGGTGCCCAGAAGCACCTTTGCAGGTTCTACAAAAGCCCCCCAGCTGGCCTGGTGCCACCAAGAGGACCCTAAGCATTGCTCGGGAGATTCCACCCAACATTGAACTGGGGGTCGGAGAGACAGCAGCGGGCAAAGGCACTCACTTGGCACAGGCCAGACCCAGGCCACTGGCCTGGGGTCTCCCTAGCATGACCACCTCCCCGGGCCCCACATGGACTCCGGCTGGACAGTCCAGAGCCACAGGGTCCCATGATGTCCTGAGTGACTAGGAAAAGGGGTTCCCGAGAGCCATCTCCAAATGGAAACAGCCAAGACACTCATAATTAGAAATGGAAACAGCTGACAACCAGAACTGGCTCCCACTGGCTCCTGCCAGCGTCTGATTTTCGGGTCAGTTCCAGGGCTGCAGGCCCTGGAGGGGGCTAGAGCGCCTGCACCTGGCTCTCAGAGGACACCACCCAGTCAGGCCCACCCAAGGGGGAAGCAGAGGCAGAACACTCGCCCCCACATGCTCAGGCTGTCTTGGGTCAGTGTCTTTCGCTCCAAGTTTCTTTTTCTCCACTTAAAAATGTCACGAGCTTTACATCCTCCCTGCCCCGATCTCCTGCCATTAACTTCTTCCTACCACTTCCTATCTCGATCACATCATGCTTCACTCAGCTGGCAGGGAAATGCCCAGTTTTAGAGTTACAGGGGCCAGAAAATCTCCCTGGTCATGAGGCACCTCCCACCCGAACTCCCTGCACCCCGTTCGTGGCCCTGTGGTGTGTGGCCAGCTCCATGGGGCCGGGCATCGAAGGGTGGGGTCCACCAGATCCCAGAAGCTGTCCCAGAAAAGCATCTGCAATCCGCAGCTTCACAGTGGCCCCCGGCTGGCCCACCCACTCAGCGCCCCTGCAGAGACCCCTCCTGCCGGCTCCCAGCCTGGGGCCGAGCTAGCGGGTCCAAGAAGATGGCCGGGTCCCTGCAGCATGGACGGACATCGGTTCCAGAGATGACACAGAGGCTTCCCCACGAGGTGGTCTCTGGTAAGAACACAAGGTGGGAGCTAGCGCAGATAAGAGGCACAGCAGACAACTGCTCACACACACTCCTGGCCCCGGGTGCCCGCAGGAGGGGTCAGAGTCAGGGCCAGGGAGACAGCCTGCCTATGCTGACCTCAGCTTGACCCCAGACCTCCTGGGACCATCTCTAGGTGTGGCCCTGCTCAGCTCTGACACCAATTTTTCTTTTTTAGATTTATATTAGTGAAACACCATGAGGCACAGTTGTAGATTTACAAATTTTTGTGCTTGGGTTTCAGTTATACAATGATCGAATACCCATCCCTCCACCAGTGCCCATTCTCCACCACCACTGGTCCCAGTATTCCTCCCATCCCGCTGTCCCCCCATCCCACTCAGCCCTGACACCTTCGAGCTTGCGAGGGATTCTGGTTGCTGCCAGGATCTCATGGCACTCCCTCCCTCCCTCTTCTTGCTGTTGATGGAGCTTCCAAAGGACTCATAGAGCACTGTGGGTCTGTGATAGCATGGCTTACCCATGCAGCTCCCTGGCTGTATGCAGAGGCTGACGAGCCACAACAAACCTTCACTGACTAGAATTACCAGGAAACAAGACTGGGACCAAACTCGCTGTCCTACCATTTTCCTCTGCTTCTTGGGCATGACTTCATGTGTGCATGCATTATGTGTGCATCTGCAGGCATGTGTGTGTACCTGTGTGTACATACATGCGGACATATTGTGCATATGCTGGTGTGCATGCATTGCATGAGTTTGCTTTCATGGGTGTGTTCTTGTGCCTTATGTGCACGTGTGTTTGTGGGGGCTGCCTGTACGTATTTATGTGTGCATGTGTACATATGTGTGTCTGGGTGCGTGCATGTGGATGTACATGTGTGTGGATGCTGGTGCATGTGTGCATGTGTTTGCTTGCATGTGTGCAGACACATGTGTGTGGGCCAAGCAGAAGTTCTGACGGAAAGCAAAGTGGCGGGGTTGGTCTCACCCTGGAGAGCAGCTCTGATGCTGACAGACCCTCCTGCCCCAGAGCTGCCACCCAGGGACTCACGGGGGCCGGATACCATCTCAGGCCTCCCTCCGCATTTACGGTTTGGGGCATGGAGTCTCTCTCTCTTCTCCGCTGTGATATAACAACAACAAACTTTCGTGTTACCCTTCCATCTGACTGAAAAAGTGCCTCCTAATCCATCAAATACATATTTATGCTTCCGGCATTGTGTGCCACGTTCAGCTGGAGTGATCTCTGAAATTGCAAGTAATTACACAAGTGCCACTTTCCATTCACAAAGTGCACTGGCATTAAATTCTAATTCTCGCAGTGCAAAGTTTATCCCTCCGAAGAGAATGTCACAAAAACAGCCTCAGAGAATGCCAAGTACAGGCCAAGGCCAGGGTGCCCCTGCCACCAGACTCTGCCTGGGACCAAGAGCGACCCCACAGTCTCCTGCGATCCCTCATGTGCCTGCTGGGTACAAAACCTGCAAGATTCACAGACCTACCAATACAGTGGGAGGAGGGGCAGATTGCAAGCTCCAAGTTGGAAAGGAAGCCCCACTCGGGTGTGTGATGGTGAGCTACATCTACCTAACAGGTGGCCACGGGCTCAGGGAAAGGGTTGAGTGTGGACACGTATCTCGCAGAGACGGCACTGTGAACTGTCTTTAACATGCTGAGAAGCCAAGACGTGCCTGCTGGCTCACGGGCACCTCAGCCCCGTCACACCTGGAAACCTTGGCTCTGGCAGACCAAGTCGGCAAGTCGCATCCAGGTCTAGTTCCTCGCTCACGTCCCACTGGGATTGTTGTAATGCTTCAATGACAGGACCGAGCAAATAAAGTCTAGGAAAATCAATCAGAACAAACAGAGAGGCCGCCCTCACTCTACCACCAAGCCGCCTTCTGGCTCTTGTCGCAATTTCCAGCTCACTCTCCAGACCCCGTCCCCAGGCAAAAGAAAGAATCTCAGTGCTCACAGCAATTTCTGCTCTCCCTGCACCTTCCTGAGCACCGTCTGCATTCCAGAGCTCTGGGCTGTTGGTTTTCATCACTCTGGGGACCTCTCGCCTCACTCTCAGGAAGGAGAAATGCAACTGTCATTTCAGTCATGAGCATTCTGCTTCTTCCAATGCCACTTGGAAGGTGAGGTTCCGGCCAACTCTACAGAATCCCACAGAAAAAGTTTGATTAGAGTTGTAGAGGCAGACTCTGACATCTGTCCTCCGTGGCAGCCGTGGCTGGTCCTCCCGTGCGTGGCTGCTCTGCCAGAGAACTCACTCTCTGCTTGCACCAAGCCAGGAGCCAGGGGAGATGCCAACAAGCTGGGTGGAAGCTACAACTTCCCCCAGAGGAGGCTCAAAACAGGGAGGCATCGGGAGAATGACTGAGTATGCTTCTCTGAGTTATGGATTGTTTATACAGAGCCTTAGAATAAAACACTACAAAAGTTGATGTGGGGAGAATAACTTCCTCGGAAACAACTTCCCCAGATTGATTTGCAGCCCAAACCATCCCTGGGAGGTACTTCAGGGCTGTTGTCTCTCAAAGGACTGTGAGTGTGGCTGGCAGAAGCCGGCGACGTGGGGGGTCAAAGGGGTCTTGGGGTGGGGGAGACTGGGTGTCAGGGGTGGGAGAAGGTGCAACCATGGGAACCAGGGTGCTTTGTGAACACCTTCAGTGGGGGAAGCCAGACATCTGGCAGCTCGGGACCCTTCTGGGTGTGTCCAGACACTGGCAGAGCCCATGGACAGCCACGCGCTTCTGGAGAGCAGGTGCCACTCTGAGGGACGGGCCACCCCCAGCACGTACATGAGCACAGCAGTGGTTCCGGCACCCCTGGGTGTGGGGGCAAGGGGAGGTCCACATGGTAACAAGAGGGTCAGTGTAGATGCTATGTTTCCAGATCCGACCAGAGCAGGCCCAGGAACTCCAAAGGGACAAGTCACACCCTTTTCAGAAACAAGTTGAGGGGAGGCTGGTGTTGAACCTGTGGCCACCACCCATACCCTATGGGCAGGAAGCAGGAGAGAGGACAAACGGGCAGAGGAGGAGACCCTGTTTATGATGGCGACCAGAACTATGAGCCCCCAGAAATGTGGTCACAAACGAACCGGGAAAATCTGAGGCCTCCAGTCGGACCTCCAGAGCCCTGTGACCCCCTCGGGGTGAGACCTGCAGTGCCCTGTGACCTCTCGGGGTCTGACCTCCAGGGACCATGAGAAAGTGGGTTGAACACTTAGGAAAGAAAATGAGAATGAGAATTTCAAAACGTATCTGTGAATTTATCAGGAATCCAGTGAACAAATAAAACACCCTAATTCAAGCATGTATTTCTCCCTGAAAGCAGGACCGGGGCCAAATAATCAGGCAGTAATAATACAAAAATCCCTCAAATGATGGCTGGGAGCGGCACTGTGAGTCTGAACCTCACAGAGGGCAAAGAGGAAGAGGCTGTGGTCACCCAGAACTTTGTACATCAGAGTGCAGAGCGTGGGTGCTGAGTGCAGGCAGGGTACTGAGTATTGCCACTGAGTCTACCGGCTGGGTGCTAAGTCTACAGGTCAGGATACTGAGCATGGGTGCTGAGTACAGGCAGGGTATTGAGCGCGGGTACTGAGTGCAGGCAGGGGTACTGAGCACAGGTTCTGAGTGCAGGCAGGGTACTGAGAGCAGGAGCTGAGTGCAGGCAGGGGTACTGAGTATGGGTGCTAAGCCGAGTGCAAGCAGGGATACTAAGCGCAGGTGCTGAGCCGAGTGCAGGCCCTCCACATTCATAGTCTAACCTTGCTTCTCATACTTCTCCCTCTCCTCCCACAGAGAAAAGGACCGCTCACTCCGAGCCAAGTTTCTCTCCTCCTGAGAGTTTGAGCCCGCCCCCACGTGAGAACCAAGGTAGGTTTCCACTTGTGAAGACTGTCCACTCCTCTATGCCTCTGTGGAGGACAGTACGCAGGGAGCAATGCCTAGAGCACAGAGGGGCCCTGGAGTGGACAGTGGTCACCAGCCACATCACAGAGAGGAGCAGGGACAATGCACATCAGCTCCCAGTGGGCTGCAGGATCAAGGGAGGGAGGGGCATGCTTGAGAGCAGCCCTGAACAGGCAGGGCCTTGGTGCATCACCCCAAGAACAAAACAGAACAGGGTCCTCACTAGAATGGGCAGAAACAACCCTAGAAGCATCTGAGAAACAAGCAGAACAATATCACTCACATCATCCGTGCAAAATATGCACAAACATGCAGCTTCCACAGACCCTGCTCTTTCTGTGTATAACCGGGCTGCAAAATAAATACCCACGAGCTTCCCGTCTGGGATAACGATTACAATAGATAATATTTAGGGAGCATTTATGACGTGTCACGGGTGGTTTAAGCTGCTTATACATATTAGCCATGATTAAGGGTCCCCAGTATGTGAGTAAATCACTTCTTTATTCATTTCTTGCAAAGCTACAATGTCCTTAGCTAATTAAAAATAAATGAAATTTTCTAGACCTGCAATGAGAATCTGATGCAGAATTCCACCTTCGTGGTTTCAATGACATTGCACAGAAGACATTACCTTCAAATGGTGCTTCGCTCCCGAGTAAAGAATTTCCATTATTCACCAGTTGACCTTTTTATTTCATTGTGTACTAATTAGCTGTACAATTTAATTATGCATAAAACTCTAATTGATGATATTAAGGGTGTCTGAATAGCCCAATCCATCGTCAGAACAAATTGTGATTATTATGTGACTTGGCTTTATTGCTCACCAGAACAGACACCTGCCCCAGTGGGAGATGTGTCTGCTTGTAAAACTCGCCCGGCTCTCTGCCCCAAGCCAGGCCTACACTTGCCCTTCCCTTCAAGGCTGTGTGCCCTCCAGTGCCCACGCTCACGTGAAGTCACATCCTCTAAAGCTGACCTGTCTTTTCGTTTCTTTCCCCATAGCCACAGCTCGCTCATGCCCAGCTAGAGTTGGACTCCCCCTTTCCATACTTCAGTGACAGTCTGGAACTGTCACGACAGCCTTAGAGGGAGCATGTTACGGGAGTCCTGAAGACAGGACAGCAGTGGCCTCCCGTGGCCTTCAAGGAGCAGGAGGCAGGTCTCAGATCTCAGGGTTCCACTGCAGGTCAGCCTGTCCTGCCACCTTCACACGGCGCTGAGCTGGAGTCGCTACGGCCTTATTCAACTTCACATGTAATATGATTTCCAGTAACACCGCTAAAGCCCCAGGGTTCCTACGCACTGCACAAATATCTGAGGTTTTATTGCTTGTTTAATGCTTGTTTGGGCTGGGAGGCATTTGGGGCCACCCCTGGCTGTCCTCGGGAAGCATCTCTGGCTCTGTGCTCAGGGAACACTCCTGGTGGGGCTCAGGGGCCTTACGCAGTGCTGGAGATGAAGCAGAACAATAGCATGCAAGGTAAGGGCCTCCCCCTGCCTCTCTGGCCCCCCAGTTGCTGTTGTAAATCAAATCCCTTCCTCTGCGACTGGGTTACACAGAAAAAGCTGGTATGATGCTGAGCTTGTGTGGGTGAGAGACCAAGTTAGAAGCCAGATCAGCAGGAGGGCAGCATGAGGTCAGCAACATGGTGGCCACTGTCTGCTCCCCCACAGTGCCAGAGGCTCTCTGGGATCCACCCACCAGGGGACTCTCCAGGATCCGATCCACCAGGCAATTCTTCAGAACCTGGTCCACCAGGGTGCTCCACCATGAGATTCCAGGAACTCTCCAGGATCCAGTCCACTAGGCTGATCTATCCACAAGATTCCAGAGGCTCTCCAGAGGATCCAGTTCACCAGGATGATCCACTGTAGGATCACAGGAACTCTCTGGGATCCAGTCTGCCAGAGTGATTCACTGGGTTGCAGGGACTCTCCGGAATCTAGTCCACCACAGTGATTCATTGGGTTGCAGGGACTATCCGGGATCCAGTCTACCAGAGTGATCCACTGTAGGATTCCACCAGGGGCTCTCCAGGATCCAGTGTACCAGAGTGATCCAATGTAGGATTTCAGAGACTCTCCACGATCCAGACCACCAGGGCACTCCACCCGCAAGGCTCCTCCACCACCAAACCTCCCAACACCATTGTATCGGGTGTGAGATTTCAACTCAGAATTTGGGAAACGCAAATTCACTCACTAGCACTTGAGATTGCTTATAGAAAATTTGACTTCTTGATCAACTGGGAAAGATCCTATTCCGAGGGTCCTGCTGCCAGCCACAGCCTGGGGTCAGTGTGTTGCAGGGGGCTCTGCCTTCCCTGCTCCTCCTGTTTCCTGAGCATTTCCAAGAGTCTGTCTTTTTATGTCATATTTACGGATTTTTCAGCCTTGCCCCTTGTTCACCATTTATTACTGATTTTTCATCTTCTGTCTAGTCATTGAATAATATCTATTTGCTTCTTTCTCAAATATACAAGGTCAATCTGACAGATTTCTTTCCTGGCTTAACTATTTGTTCTGATTCTGGGTTTATAAGTGTGTGTGTGTGTGTGTGTGTGTGTGTGTGTGTGGCAACTATTTTCTTCAGACTCTAATCTGTGACAATCTTTTGTCTCTTCGTGGGGTTGTAGTGAGAGTACAGCAGGTGGGATGTTTGCCTTGAATGCAGTTGACCTGGGTTTGATCCTTGGTGTCCCACATGGTCCCCTGTGCACTGCCAGGAATGCTCCCTGAGTGCAGAGCCAGGCAACCCCTGAGCATCGCTGGGTGTAGTCCAAAATCAATTCAAGGGATTTAAAAAAAAAAAACAACTTTGTCCCTTGAATTGAAGATAGACATTTTTATAATTATGTGGATACGACTTCTCACAGGAATAGCTTTCAATGGGCAAGTACCAAATATAAAACTTTAAATTCACAATGAAGTGCTGTAGAAAACCTAACTAACATAAATAAATAGTTTAGGAAATATCTAATTAGGCAAATCCCTAAAATATAAACTAGTTAATAGTCCACAACATTTTAATTGTCTATTTCAGTTTAAGATCAATTAGCTATGGATAATTTAACCATACTTGTTGCCATATGTAAAATTTCAAATTAGATGTGGAAGATGCACTATCATTCCATTTTATCTTTGATGTTTTTCTTGATTTAATGCTGCGCAAAAGAAAAAATATAGCATAGCTCAATTTTCTAAATACAGCTTTGACATTTTCTAATTTCAATCAATTGTTTAAGTCTACTTGTCATGCATCCTACATTCAATGAAAATGCAAATCTCCCCACAGCACACACAGGCTATCAGCTGGATCTTTGGGTGTTTTATACCTTCCCTATGAATCTTTAATATTTCAGACCCCATGCTCTAGGGCTTTTCTATGGGAAAGTGTCATTTATACATGCAAATTACTCCGCTTTTCTTCCACAATCCACAAGGGAAGCAAGAAGACGAATTAGAGTAAGTACTTTTAACATTAACTTAACTATAATTTATTAGAGCAATGCACATTCTCATGTGATGAATCTCAAAAGTTTTATAATAGAATAAAATAGTATCAATATTAATAAATAGCACTTTATTTTGAAGAATTATTGAATCAAAAAAAATCACATCACTAAAGAAAATGTGGGGCCGGATATGTGTTTCAAAGTGTCAACTACAGGCATGTAGGAGTCTGGGGCCAGTCCCAGCCCTGCCAGGAGCAAGCCCAGAGCACTGAACCAAGAGTTCCCCTTGAGCATCTCCAGGTGTGACCAACAAACAGTTGTTTTAATTTTAAAAGGAAATGGGTTACCATCTAAGCCAGGAGCAGACAACTGTGAGAACAGCAGAAACTTAAAACTGGAGTTTAATCCTGCAGGCATGACCTGAAAAAGAAATCACGGCCTTAGCCTCATGCCTATACAATCAGGGAGATGGAACATGTGTCAGCGTCTGTCACTGTGTGGGACATCCCCTGGCTGAGGAAAAGTGACCATGGTTTCCTGGAGACCATCCGGGAGCCCAGAGTGGGGAGGCCTGAAGAGCTACAAGGAGGCCTGTGTCCCTCCATCAGGCAGGAGCGGTTTGGAGGGACTGGATTTTGCAGGCATCAGGTGCTGTGTACGGCTGCTGGCAGATGTTCTTCCTGGCTGAAAGTACATGGCTTGCTCCCTTCCTCATCTAGAAGGGAGCAGCGTTCCCACAGCCCTACAGATCCCCCCTTGAGGGGCAGAACGCGTAAACTGACTCTCCTGCCTCTCACCTTCCTTCTCTTTTTTTTCTTTTCTTATATTTATTTATTGAATCACTGTGGAAAAGTTACCAAGCTTTCAAAATTAAGTCTCGGTCATACAATGATCAAACACCTTTCCCTTCACCAGTACTTATTTTTCACCACGAAGAACCCCAATATACCCCCCTCCCATCCCTCCCAATGCCTGTGTGGCAGATGATTTCTACTTAACTCTCTCTCTACTTTGATTACATTCATTATTTCGACAAAAGATGTACCAGTATTGTTTAGAATTTTCCCCCAACAATCAAAATTGCTGAAAAGTCATTGTGAAATAATTTGTTTTCTATAGCTGGTTATGAGAACCATATGATGTCACGCGGCCACTATCGCGATTTTGGATTTCTGATATTTTATATTTTACTAGGTAAGTCTGGAGGGATTTCTGCAAAGAGCCAGATAATTATGAGATTGGTTTCTGTGCATCTGGTGTTATGGCTCTGCCGGAGAGCCACTTGTGGGGGGCAACTCGTGATCTTGGTAGGGCGTGAAGGACAAGCCAGTACCGTTCCCCCTTCCCATGAGACTGCAGTTGCCCCTTCACTGCTGGCTCATACCTGGCTTTCCACTAAGCTCTGAGGCGGCAGCCACCTTGCTGCCGGGGGGATGGGTGGAGAGGCAGAAGGGAGCAACACCCTTTCCCTCCCAGGGTGGCATGGCTCCGTAGTTTAATGCATAGTCCATTCACTTTTCTGCCGCAAGCTGCCGGGCACTGGATTAAGTCCTTTGGTCTCTGTAGTTGTGGCCATGTTGCTGATAAAATTTATATGCTTATTTTATGTACTTATTTTGCCTGTTTCTTTATTCTGCCAATGCCTGCTATCAATGATCAGTTTGTTATATTTCCTTTAGCTTGTCAAAATCATCTGCTTGTTTTGTTCAATAATCTTATAAAAATCAAATTAATAAAGTGTCTATATGTAATCATTAAGATAAGTGGAAGAAAAAGAAGCAATTGTTAATGCCACTACTATCAAAGCAATAGTGGAGTTTTAATTTTCTGACTAATACAGTATGATATAAAGCATACTAAGAAATACTATCTTAACCAATAGTAAACATAATATAGTAGGTAGGCAAGATTGTCATTATATTTGGATTACTCATATTACTAATACAAAAATACAATTGTGAATACAGTATCACTCAATATAAACCAAAATTTCTTCTACATTAACCAAAAGAAACTAGAAAATATAATAAATTTATAATAATAGTAAAATATTATAAATTTATATTTATAATAAATTTATATTAATGCTACTATAATTTATCACTTGATCACTTGACATCCTGTTACTCATCGATTTGCTTGAGTGGACACCAGTAATGTCTCCATTCATCTCTGTTGTGTTCTAGTGTAGCCCAATGGCATCTGCTCGCTCCAGGAACACGAAGAGCCTCAAACCGCTCATTCAGGTTCTAAACGAAGTCTGACCATCTCGTAGACATTTTTTTGACGTCCTGTGGAATCCAGTCCGTAATGGTTCTAGTCCAGCGGTCATCTCCAAATCCCATTACGTGTCCTGCCCATGTGATTTTCGATGCCTTGGCAAACAAGACAGCATCCCAACTCTTGATCATTGATTGAGGTCGGAACTCTGGATTCTTTCTCTCAATTGAGTGAAGCATGGTACTCCAAGCATAGCTCTTTTGATTCCTCTTTGGTAGACCACAATAGCGTTCTCATCCTGTTTTCATAGAGCCTAAGTCTCTGAGGCATATGTTAATGCAGGAAGAACAGTGGAATCAAAGAGATGTGCCCGGAGTCAGAGGTTCTTCATCCTCTTAGCTATTTCTT
>JAOXYA010000021.1:33132421-33155134 GCA_028565675.1 Sorex palustris | reverse complement strand
TGGTGGTGGAAAATGGGCACTGTTGGAGGGATGGATATTTGGTCATTGTATAATTGAAACCCAAGCACAGAGATTTGTAGGTCTACAACTGTACCTCATGGTGTTTCACTAATAAAAAATTTTAAAAAAAAGAAGACAGTCCAGTGTGATTTACAGCCCTTGCATCCTCAGTAACTCCTTAATTAGCTCAGCACCTATCATTCCCTTCCTGTCTTACTGTGATGATCCTGAGAATTTGGGAGAAGCATTTGCTATAATCTCTGGCAAAGTGGCTGTAAGCAGTAGACCACCTTATTTGGATTTAGTCCTCTTAGTATTAAAGATTGAACTGAGTGATGCAATCAGATATATTGGGGGCAAGGTGCTGATAGAAATAAGGAAGAGCACACATCTCCCTGGTAAGTCTGCTGAAAATCTAAGGGCTGCTCCTTTGTATATGATTTCCTTCTATGACCTTGCTGAAAGTAGAATATAGAACAAACATGATGGCCACATCCTACCTGTATTGCAAACCTTAACACCCAAAAGGAGAGAGAGAGAGAGAGAGAGAGAGAGAGAGAGAGAGAGAGAGAGAGAAGGGGTGGCAGGAGGGATACTGGGAACATTGGTGTTGGAGAATGGACACTGGTGGAGGGATGGGTACTTGATCATTGTATGACTGAAAGGTAATCACAAAGTTTATAAGTGTGTAACCATATCTCACAATGATTCATTAAAAATTTTTTTAAAAAATTTAAATTTTTTTTAAAAAAAGAAAGAAGGAAGAGGGTTAAACTGTGCAAGCAACTTGCCAGTCCCATGGACATTTTCAGGGTCATCTTAGGTCCAGGAATCCCTGTCTCCAATCCCCTATTTTTCCTACTATACCATCTGGGAGAACACATGGAGAATTAGGAGACATCTAAACAAGAGAACCTGAAACCTAAGCTTGATGATAGATCTTCCCTTGTCTAAATCTTTCCTCCATATTTTTATTCATGAATTATTGATTACGCCTGAAAATCTCTACTCCTCTTTTTTTAATCTTACATACTCCAACTCATTACATCGTGCACATCTAATATTTTACCTCTTCTCTAGAGATCTTCATGAGGACATTAAATCTTATATTTTACTTGTAGTTTCATCAAAAATAACAAATATAATTTTATCACTCATGTCTGCCTCTCTCATTAAATTGATACACTATTAATCAAAGTAACAATTTTATTAATTTTATGTTTCTTGCCCTTAGAAGAGGTTCTTTTGTGTAATTAGTTTGAAACAATTGCTGAATTGCTGGATGTCTGAATATTCTCTCTCCAAGTGACACCAGCTATAAATGACTAACCCATTTCCTTAACACAGAATTGATTCACTGTGTCCAGGATCTTTTGCATATCCAGTTCTCAACAAATTATACAACAGGGTTTTTATCTGGTTCACTAGATTATTAGGATATCAAAGGGAAAAAAATAGTTCTTGAGTCTTTGTTTCAAAATTCAACACAGCATTTGAGTTTCCTGTGGAAACATCTTAGATAAAGGAGTGAGTTATCTTGCTTAATCCTTTCTCCTTAATCATTAATCCTCACTATGACTCTATAAGCTCTTACCTTTTAAAAATAAAAGTAAAAGAGAAATCATTATTAATAGCATTATAAGCCAAAAAATAAAATAATAATTTTAAAATAATTTCAAAAACACAGGTAACAAAGAAACTGAGACTTCATGAGGTTGTGTAAACACAGCAAGCACATTATCAACAAGTACAGGAACTGAGAACAAGTACCCCAGCAGGTTGAAACCAGCAACTCCACTGGTGACCACTTTGCTACATTTCCTTCTAAGAAGTCAATATCCAGTTTTATGGTCACTACACAACTCATTTTTTTAACCACAGCTGGTATTGTCAGTATGCTCTAAAACATTAGTTTCCTACCATAAAATATCAGTCAACTGGAAAGCTCAGAGCATCTAGCTAATAGAATTTTTCTATTAACATTTTTGTAGTCATTCCCCCACCTTAGTAAGTACAGAAAACAATTGCGTTCTTACTTTCAATGATAGCATCTCTTAGACTCTCAATAGCACATTCTAAGATAACACTGGTAAGTCTTAGATGTACAGCTTTCCATCTGAACCACATCACTCTTGCCACCAACATTCTGATTTCTATCCAGTATCATCCAATTTACCTCCTTACCTACCATTAACCCTGGACTCCAATAACCATCATTATGCATTCAGAATTGGAAGGTTTGCTTTAGCACTGTTTTGTTTGTCCATTTGCTATGATTCTTTATAAGCCATATGAGCAATGTCATATCGCTGTAGTGCTGCCCATGCCCTGGAGTTGGTGATTACCCAGATCACCCAAACTGTACTCAGAGGGCCCCAGAGTGACATCTGGGGATGCCTGGGGAACCAAATAGTGCTAGAGATCAAACTAGGCAGAATCATCAGCCTACAAGGCCTGTGTCTTGATATCTGGCCTCTGTATATAACTGTTTCAATATGAACTAAAGAGGAAACTATTCGAAATATCAAATAATAATTCATGACCAGATAACTTTCAATGGTTTTCTTTGATATCATTGATGAATTATAAAATAGAGACATGGGAATCAGCTACCTAATGAAAATTTTCAGAACTTCACTGCACTGAGCAGCTTCATGGGATGTCATTTCACTGATGATTTATTTTCAGTCTACATCCTTTCCAAGAATGTCACCATATCTAATTAAGAAATACCCCTTTCATATTGAACTTCCTTCAAAGAGTTCTGGTAGAAGAACTCTATCTCCAGCTTTAACACTACTGACAGAACCACTCTTCCCTTTCCTTCGAAGCCCTATCCAATAGCAAGGACTATTGATTTGCTCTTCTTTTCCTTGAGACTTTTTCTGAAAGCACAAAATCCATTGGTAGTCCATTGGTTACTGTTTCACCCATGAGATGAAGCAGGGCAGGTGGGCGGGCGGGCACCTGTTGTAGCCAATGGGCTTGTGGTTGCAGGGCTCCCAGCAGTTGCTGCCCACCACGCAGCTCTCCACATAGTAGCCCAGCAGCTCCTCCTCCTGCCTCGGCCGATCCCACTGCACCACCACTGACGTCTTGGTGTTCCTCGAGGCCAGCACCCGGCCAGGTGCCGAAGGAACCGCTGCGGGGGCGGGGGGGGGGGGAGGGAACACATGGCAGCTGGAGGCGGGGCTGACCCAGCCCCACAGGAAGGTCATCCGGGGGTAGGTAAGAGGCAAGCTAGAACGGGAGGCCCGTCAGCCTCACAGAGCCAATCAGGCACCAGGACAGGGAGTGACTTGCACAGATGCCCCGGCCACAGGACAGAGTCCTGCCATTATGGCCACTGGGTAGGGTCCTGCCATTATGGCCACGGGGCAGGGTCCTGCCGATATGGATACAGTGCTTGTCCTGCTGTTCCTAGTTCACTAATTCTGAGAGGGAACACAGAGTCCGATTCAGGACAGAGTTTGGTCAACATCACGGGCCCTTCAGCTATTTCTAATCTGTTTCCTAACTTCACAGAAAGATGATGAGCTTTGGAGAAATGTCAAGGACATCTGGAGGACCAGTGTGCCCTGTGAAAAGGACATCTCGAGACCAGGGGGAGGGCCAAGTGGGCCGAACACTCACCCATTGCATCCTGCACCTGGATGGGGGCCGTGATCTCTGACGGGTCGCTCAGGCCGTACTTATTGGCAGACAGAACCCGGAACACGTAGGGCTTCCCTTCGGCCAGGTCAAACACGGCATAGCGGGGGGAGCGCACGGCCATCTGCGCGTTGACTCGCTGCCAGCTCCCGCTGCCCACCACAGACTGCAGGACAGGCCAGAGGGGGGCCACATTCACATGTGCACACATGCACCCCAAGGCACTGCCCACAGGCAGGTCTACCCTCTCCATTCTATGCCATCTGTGTGCTGACCACACCACACCGAGTGCCTGTGTGAGACCATGTGTACATGTGTCTGGGTGTGCCCGAGTCTTTGTATGTGAGTTTCTGTCCACACGTATGTGAGTGTGTCTATGTATATAAGTTTGTGCATATGCATGTGTCTATGCATACAAATATGTGTAACTATATAAGTGTGTGTATGTGGTATGTGTGTGTGTGTGTGTGCACGCATGCAGAGTCATGAGAGCCAGCTTCTGCATGTCTGCTGGGATGGAGGGGTCTGGCCTGGAGGTTCCTCTGGTTACTCAGGGGTGTGAGCCAACTGCAGCAGCAGCCTCACAGCTCTGAAAGCTGCTGGACAGCCAGGCATGGGGACTGCCCAGGGTGAGGGAAGGAACCCTCACACTGGCTGGGGACAGGAAGGAAGGGGCCTGCTGTGGCCAACCTCCCCCAGGCCTGGTCGTGGCTGGACTCCTGCTGGCTCCCTGGCCAGCTCATCAACATAGGGCTCAGGGCTGGGCCCTCTTCTGTGGCCCCTGAGGTAGAGTGAGTGTAATGGGGAACAGAACGGAGCGGGCACCTTCTCAATGAAGTACATCAGGGGGGCCCTGCCACGGGGCATGGGCGGCTCCCAGCTGAGCACCACGTAGTTCCTGCTGATCTCTGACGCATGAACGTTGGTGGGGGGGCCCGGGAGCTGGACGTCACCTGCAGGAGTGACTCAGTGAGATGTGAGGAGTACCAGGACCGCCTCCCCAGCCCACTCACGCCGGATCTGACCACAGTTCCCGGGCATACTCAAACCTCAGGTGTGTGTGTGTCTGTGCATGCATGTGCGTGTATGTGCATGTGCGCGCGTGTATGTATTGTGTGCATGTGCGCATGTGAGTGAATGTGTGTGCGTGTGTCGTGTGTGTATGCATTTGTGGGTGCGTGTGTGCGTGTAGGTGCGCATGTGGGTGCATGTGTGTGCATATGTGTGTGTTGTGTGTGTGTCATGCATGAATGCTCATACGGGACGTGCCATGCTCAGCCACCCCCGTGCTGGGGTCTCCGTGCTGGCGGAACAAGACTGAGGACAAAGAGGAGCTCGGTGACACTCCCGGCACGTGTGTGCTGAGGCCGGCCAGGAGGAGCCTCACAGGCCTCCCCGCCGGCTTCCGTGCACAATGCTGCGGCTCCCACTTAGATTAGCACATGATTAAGAGTGTCCCAATGTCCCCGGGACACGGCTGAGCCCAACACTATGTCCAGTTGCTGGCCAGGGACTCTGCGTATCTGAGGAATTCAGGAGCCACGTGGAAGCATAATCAGGACAGGGTGAGTGTCCAAGCACAGCCACAGCAGCCGGCACGCAAACAGGAGCTGGGGCAGCTCGGGAAAACGCCCCGAGAGGGCCAGATCGGGCAGCAGTGGGGCCACAGACACCTGAGGGAATCGGACAGACAGACAGACAGAGGAGGAGGAGTTCCAGCACGGCGCAGGAGCAGCATGGGAGAGACAGAGATGGGCTTCTGTCTCGTGGGCAGCAGCTCTGAGGCCCCAAAGTCAGCAGAGGGCAGGGGGCTGCAGAAGGTCATGGAGGGCTGGGAAAGGGCGCAAGTCTCCTGCAGAGCCAAGGACGGAAACCACCCCATGCCCCACTACAGAGGGGCACCCGACCCTCTCCCTAGGCCGGCCACTCTCCAGGGAGGCCCAGCCTGTCCCCAGGCCTGTGACCCAGAGCTGGTCAGGCCAGTTTTCCCGCCTGTACCTGCACACAGACAGTCACTGACCACACGAGCTCCATGCTTCCTCACGTGTGCACACACCCGGCTCACGGCTGCACACACCCCTGCTCACGTGTACATACACCCCTGCTCATGGCTGCACACACCCCCCTCATGAGTGCACACATCCCCACTCACGTGTACACACACACACACCCCTATTCACATGTACACACACCCCTGCTCACGGCTGCACACACCCCCCCCCACTCATGTGTGCACATATCCCGGCTCACGTGTACACACACATCCCACTCATGGCTGCATACACCCCCCCCGCTCACAGCTACACATGTCCCTGTTCATGTGTACATACAACCCCGCTCACATGTGCACATACCCCTGCTTACGTGTACACACACACCCCACTCACGTGTGCCCATATCCCCACTCACATGTACACCCCACTCATGGCTGCACACACCCTGCTCACATGTACATACACCCATGCTCACATGTGCACACACCCCCGCTCATGTGTACACACACCCCCGCTTGTGCGTACACACATCCCTGCTCACGTGTGCACACCCCTGCTCATGGCTGACTGGACATGCAGACCAACCTGAACCTAATCCTGCCTTTGGTTCTCCAGCATGAGGGACCGGCTTCCCAGGAAGTGTAGCACAGGAAGCCTCTCCCCAGGCCAACAGGAGGTGAGAGAACCCCTGGACCCAAGGGCCGAGGAGATAGCCTGGGACCCTCGGACGGCCTTGTCCCACCCGGAGAATCTGAGCGTGAGAGCAATGCGTAGCTTCCCATGGAGCCCTGCAGTGGTCCTGAGCAGAGCCTGCCCTCTGGAGAAACCTCAGCAGGATGGGGGGTGTGACCGCAGGGAGGGCCGAGGGAGCTGACCATGAGCAGTGAGGGTCTGCGGGGCCTCCGGGCTCTGGCTCTCACCTTCCAGGTCCTCCTGGCAGATCACAATCTCCTTGTCCCCCTTGAGGCGGACGGCTGTGGGGAAGAGGGCAGGGGAGAGTTGGTGTTGAGCCCGCCAGCAGGGCAGGATTCTGGAAGGGTCCAGACATGAACTTCCGGTCTCTCCACCACCCCTCTGGAGTCCATCCGCTCAGGAAACGGGGGACGGACTCCCGACAACCTTGATTCCGGACCCCCTGGAGGAAGGCTGAGGCAGGATTCTGTCCAGGCCGCCCCCCGGGACAGGAGCAGCAGCCGTGCCCACAGGCCAGCGCATCCGGTCCAAGGGTCCTGCCAGGCCCTGAGGGCGCAGCGTGGAGACAGCCCTTGAGACTCTCGAGCACCTGCTTAGCTGGGACTGGACCCCCAGCCTGGGCAGGAGACGCCCCAGCTCGCCCGCAGCCCCTGACCTTGCAGCCTCCGGAGCTCGGCAGGGTCCAGGGCGGCCACGGCATCCGAGATGCGGGAAGGTCTGCTGGTGCCAGCGCTGTTGACGGCCCGCACGCGGAAGGTGTAGGAGCGGCCCTCGCAGAGCCCCGTCACTGGGTAGCGGCACACCTTGACGGGCGTGTCGTTGCACTGCACCCATGTGTCCGTGCCCACCTCGCACCTGCCGGCACACAGAACCCACCAGAATGTGGCTGCCGTGTCTACGCCAGTGGCTATCAGGCTGTCAAAGAGTGCAGACTAAGGAGCAGCAGGGAACACTATATGTTCGCCTCATATAGATATCACACAGCACAGACAACATGCATGTGTGTGGGGGGTGCATGCACTCATGAGGCCTGTGATTACGCAGGATGTGTACAGGGAACCAAGTGGTTAATACTTGAAAATACACAGAGAGGGGGCTGGAGCCATAGCATAGCGGGTAAGGTGTTTGCCTTGCATCCAGCTGACCCGGGGTTCGATTCCCAGCATCCCATATGGTTCCCCAAGCACCGCTAGGAGTAATTTCTGAGTGCAGAGCCAGGAGTAACCCCTGAGCATTTCTGGGTGTGACCCAAAGAGCAAAAAAAAAAAATACACAGGGGCAGGGGAGAGAAAGAAGAGGAACAATGAGAGAGAGAGAGAGAGAGAGAGAGAGAGAGAGAGAGAGAGAGCGAGCGCGCTGGGATTTAACAATGAAGAGAGACAGAGACACAGCAATGAACAGAGAAAGAGAGTGCGAGAGAGATGGGGGAGAGAGACAGAAAGGGAGGAGGAAGGGAAGGAGGGAGAGAGAGGGAGAGAGTAAGGGAGAGAGAGAGGGAGAGGGAGAGGGAGAGGGAGAGGGAGAGGGAGAGAAAAAGGAAGGGAGGGGGAAGGGAGAAAGGGAGAGGGGGATGGAGAAAGAGAATAAGAGAGGGAAGGAGTGAGTGAGGAAGGGAGGGAGAGAGGGAGAGAGGGACAGACCGAGAGAGGGAGGGAGGGAGCACGCAGTGGTGGAGATGGCGCCCCCAGGGCCCCCTGAAGCACTGGCTGAGGCAGTGAGCAGAGGAAGCCCCTGCCTGTCATTGGGACTCACCGGTCCACGAAATAGCCGAGCACAGGGCTCTCATTGATGGTGTTGGGCGGCTTCCAGGAGACGATGACATAGTCCTGGTTGGCGTCATGGCACTGCAGGTCCATGGGTGCACCTGGGGCACCTGTCACCAGCGGGTCAGCATCTGGGGACCGGGAGGGTGTCCTGAGACCCTGCGGCTGCTGGGCCTCATGGCGGGGCCCTGTCCACGCACACCCCACACCGGCCAGGACAGGGCGAGGAGACCCAGGGGCTGCAGGCTTTGGCTCAGTCTACAGCTCTCCCTGTCCTAGCCAAGGTGGAAATACGCTGCCTCGTGCCATGACGCCCTCTGCAGCTGTCACGCACATAAGCACGCTCATAGACATGTAGTCACAGGACGTGGGACATGACGCCATACGTGATGTGTGGTGAGGTCATGTCACATGCATCATAGTATCATAGGCACCTGCGACACATGACGTGTTGTTATATGGCCTGCGTTACGTGTCATCACATCACATAGGCATTAGGCCACGTGCTGTTTCATGGCACGTGATGCCTCTCACACAGGCACGAGGTCATGCGGCCGCGCCATCAGGTGGCCACAAGGTGTGTGAGCGCACACAGGGGCTCTCCCAGTGGCCAGAGGTGGGGCCGGTTCATGAAGGCCAGCTGAAGGCCAGGCCCAACCCACACTCGACTCAGACCTGGGACCTGCCGGCCACCTCCCTAGGGTGCCCACACCGACCTCCTCCCGGCCATACCTCGGACGAACAGGAAGGCGCTATGGTCAGTGACACCGCCCCGGGACACGATGCGCAGCGTGTACAGACCCTCGTCGTCCTTGTGCAGCTGCCCGAAGGACAGCGAGGCCTGGCCCTCCCCGAAGAACATCTTGGTCCACTTGGACTCCTGGAGAAGGACGTCTGCAGGGACAAGGGGCTGACCAGGCCACGCCAGCACTTGCGCCTCTGGGAGGCGGGTTCCTGCCATCCCTCATTTCCACTGCCTGCCCCAGACTAGCCCTGCCCACCCTGAACAGTGCCCCACCCCCACCTGTCCCACCCCCAATGCTGTGCCTGCCCGGACTCAGGCCTGGCAGACACTCACCATCCCGGTACCACTCGGCCCGCGGCCGCACCCGCTTCAGGTCAGGCGTCACCAGCAGTGTGCACTTGAGGGTGAGGGTCTCCCCCTCAGTTCTGAAGGTGACCCCGAACTTCTCCAAGAACTGGATGTCAAAGTGGGTGTGCGGGACCTCAGACGACAGGGGCACTGTGGAGGGAGCCAGAGTGAGGGTCCCGGGCACAGCCATGGCTGCCCGCACCTCCACCTGGGAGGATTTAGGGTTGGCTGGGGAGGGGACACTCACAGCCAATGGGGAGGCCCACGGAACGCAGCGGGTCCTCGTCCCCATGGAAGCCTGCGAGGAGGGAGAGGAAGGACAGTGAGCCATACCCACCCTACCCAAGGTCATGCACTCACTTCCAACCCCTGACTGATACACAGACCCCTGACCTGGGTTACACGTCACCTGACCCCGGGGTCACATATCACCCCTTACCCCAAGGTCACACACCACCCCTGACCTGAGGTCACACATCACCTAGACCCTGAGGTCACACATCACTCCTGACCCGAGGTTACACATACCCCCGACCTGGGCCCCCCAAAGGCGCCTGACACTCACGTCTCACCACCACGGCTGCCTGAGTCGACACCTGTCCATGCCCGTTGGTGGCAACTGCGGAGTAGGTGGCCGTGTCATCGAAGTGTGCCCTAGGGAGAGGGAAGCATGTGATCGTCCCAAGAGGCTACATGGCCCAGCAGCCCCAGTGGCCTCCCTTCATGGACACTTCTGCCTGCCCTGAGCCCAGGATGTCTGGGGCTCTGGTCTCAAGGGGAAACAGGTCACCTGCGATTCCTGTTTCCTGCAGGACAGCATCACCCTCACCCCCCACTGTCTGCCCACCAGGGTCCTCGTGCTCAGCAAGGTCCGGCCTCCTGCTGACCAGTCCAGGCAACTCACACTGCGGGTATGGGAGCTGCCCTGGGGGCACCCCCACTCCTCCTACTGGGACACTCCCCATCTACCTCTAGCTTGGACATTTCCCCAACTGGGATACACCTGCAAGGAAGAGGGAGCTTCCCCTGCAGAGAGGGAGGAGGGAACTTCCCTGCAGGGAGGAGAGAGTCCCCTGCAGAGAGGGAGGAAGGAGAGTCCCCTATAGAGAGTGAGAAGGGAGTGTCCCCTGCAGGGAAGAGGCAGAATCCCCTACAGAGAGGGAGGAGGGAGCTTTCCTGCAGGGAGGAGGAAGAGTCCCCTGCAGAGAGGGAGGAGGGAGCTTCCCCTGCAGGGAGGAGGCAGAGTCCCCTACAGAGAGGGAGGAGGGAGCTTCCCCTGCAGGGTGGAGAGTCCCCTATAGAGAGGGAGGAGGGAGCTTCCCCTGCAGGGAGGAGGAAGAGTCGTCTGCACAGAGGGAGGAGTGAGCTTCCTTGCAGGGAGGAGAAAGTTTCCACTGCAGGGAGGAAGGAGAGTCCAGCAGGGAGGACCAGAGGGTCTCTGCAGTGCCCAGACAGGGCCTTCCCCAGCTGACTGGCCTGTTGAGATGGCCAGTGTCCGCGCCTTAGCACAGCGGAGACTGTCAATGACCCAATTAGCACTTAGGGCTTAACAGAGGCTCAGGGCAGGGGCTGGGAAGGCCCTGACTTAGCAGGCCCAGAGCGGCCCTCTGGAGCACTGGAAAGCCCAGAAGCCCAGGGGGGTGGGGGAACGCAGGGAGGGCTCCGCAGGCTCACAGAGCCCTGTCGGCACCTGGGACCCGTTACCAGGGAAACACGAGGGACTGAGCACCCCTCCCTCAGGGAGCATCTTGCAGAGTTGGGCGAGGGGCACAGGAAACAGAGCAGGCAGCCGGCCCTGGCAGGGTCAGTGGCTGAAATGACCTAATGGATCAGTCTAGCCCAGAATGGCGCCTGAGAGTGACAGTGCCAGATGGCATGACCCTGCCCCTCCCCCTGCTGGTCCTCCCCCTCCAAGATACCCTCCCCCCTCCCCGGCCCAGGCTGCCCCCACGGTCCCCTCAAGGCAGCTTCAGAGGCAAAGGACTCCCTGTTATGCCAGGCCCGGTTTCTGCTCAGGGTCTGTGTTGCTCTCTGTGGGGCCCCGGCTGGGCGGAGGGGAAGGGCTACTGTCCGTGCTGGGGCGGGCACAGAGGGTTTGAGGCAGGAGCATTTGTCAGGCATCTCAGGCCACCAGGCCCGTCGGTGGTGTTGGCACTAGGCTTGCCTGTTTCACCGAGAATCATAGCCGAGCTCTAAAAATAAAGTGCCCATAGTCCCCGGCAACGGACACTCGGCCCGGTGCCCGCACCGTGGAGAGCCCCAGTAGAACCCTCTGCAGAACGGGCTCGGTGAGTCCCAGGGCAGGTTTATGAGCTTATAAACGAGTGTCAGGTGCAATGGGAATGCAGTAGGCAGCAGCACTCGGCATTGCTGGGCCGTTGGGCCAGGGAGTATTTATGGGGACGGTGTCACTGCGGGCTGCACGGCCCCCGGCCAGCACAGGCGCACGACGCTGTGATCTGATCTGCTGACAGCGACTCAGCACCGGAGCCGGGCAGCTGACGGCAGCTGTCAGGGCCGGGCACTGCTCTGGCCTCTACTCTGTCCCAGGGCAGGAGCAGGGGGACACCCCTCAGCCCTGCCTTCCCCTCTCATGGCACCAGCAGGGGTGGAGGCGAGACCCTTCCCCTTTTGAAAGCAGCCACTGCTGCCTCAAGGTCCCTCCCTGAAGCACCCCAAGGAGCTGACACCCCTAGCAGTATGCGCCTCCCAGCAAGGTGAGTCTTCTCCCATGCACTGCCGTCCGGGGCCCAAGACACTGTGCATGCCTGCGCGCACACACACACACACACACACACACACACACACATGCTCACAAATGCACACATATCCACACGCGCACACACACACACATGCAGATACACATGCGCACACACACACAGGCAGATGCACACACATACATCCACACACCACACACTCACACGTGCACACATGCACCATACACACGCACACACACATGCACACACAACACATGCATTCACGTACACATGCACACGCATTCACACACATACACTCATATACAACGTGCACACTCACACATGCACACATACACACACATGCACTCACACATGCACACATACACTTACACTCATACACGCATTCACATACACACACACACACCGCACACTGCACATGCACACAGATACTGGAAATCCAGGATTAGTCTCTAGTCTCTGAACCACGGGCAACAGGCTGGGGCACCCCTAAAGGATGGCAAAGGGACACTGTCCCTCTCCTGAACCCCACCTCTATCCCTGCAGCACCCCCACCCCAGCTCCACAAACTGCTCTCTCCCTGTTCCACACATCCGTCAGGATGACGACAGGACAGAGAGACATGCAGGGAGGCTGACTGTCCCCACCCCTGAGGGTGCAGGATGCAGGGTCCTCTGGGTGCCGCTCAGGGTGGGTGGGCCTGGCCAGCTCCTGACCTGTTGATCTGCAGCGTGTGCACTCCATACTTGCTGTCAATCAGGTACTTGCCCGGCTCTGCTGCCTGGCAGATCAAGTTGCCGTCTTTGTACCTGGGGAGGGAAGGTGCCAGGAGGAGCAGTGGGCTTGCATGCTGGCACCCTCATGTCTCGTCCCGCTCCACCCCAGCCCGACTCATTCTCCCAGGGAACAAAGCCCCAGAGCTGTGTATGCAAGGTTACTCGGGTAATGAGCTTGAATAAGGAGCAGAGTTCACCTGTAAGCAAGGTTACTCGGGTAAGTACAGTTACTCGGGTAAGGAGCAGAGCCCCTGTGGAAGCACCATTACTCGAGAAAGGAGCAGAGTTCATCTGTAAGCAAGATTACTCGGGTAATGAGCAGAGGCCCTGTGGAAGCACCATTGCTCGAGTAAGCAGCAGGGTTTGCCTGTAAGCAAGGTTACTCGGGTAAGTACAGTTACTTGGGTTATGAGCAGACCCTGTGGAAGCACCATTACTCAAGTAAGGAGCAAGGAGCAGGGATCACCTATAAGCAAGGTTACTCGGATAAGCATGGTTACTCGAGTAAGGAAAAGCAACTGCATGGAAGCACAGTTACTCGAGTAATAAAGGCCATGTGTAAGCAGGGTACTCAGGTAAAGAGCAGGGCCTTCGAGGAGGCCTGGCCACTTAGGGAATGAGCCAAGGCCACATGCAGGCACTGGTGGCCTCTGAGCAGCATCAGCCCCGGGCACTCACCACTGCACCACCGGGGTGGGGTAGCCCTGCACCGTGAAGCACAGGGTCACCGACATCCGCTCCCACACCGTGTGTGAGCGCAGACGCACCAGGATCTCGGGGGCTCTGCCCATCCGCTCCTCGAAGCCAAAGCTGGACCTTGCCCAGCCCAGCCTGTCGTCCACCTGGCGAGGACAAGGGCGTGAGGGCTGCCGAGGGTTCCTGGGCATATGGGGGATGGTGTGGCTCCACCCACGCCCCCCCACCCCACGCCCAGTCCTACTGAGAGCTGTCCGGAGGCTGTGTATCTGTCCAGCAGGTCCCGGGCCTGGGCGCGGGCCAGCCCCATACTGTCCTGAGCCTGGGCCAGCTCGCCCAGGAAGCGCCGACGCTTGGCCTCACCATAAGCTGCCGAAGAGGACCTGTACCTGCAAGCAGAGACCTCGGCTCTAAGACCCCAGGGGGCAGCATGTGGGAGGGGGCTTCGCATGGGTACAGGAGAGGGTGCCGGGCCCCGGGCCTGCAGGGTGATCCATACCCTATTCCAGGGGCCCTAGACACCCACCTGCTCACATGCTTCAGGGGCTCCAGAGAGGCCCTGCCTGCCGTCCTCCAACCCCAGAAGCTTTGGGAAATCCCAGAGGCTCAAACCCAGACTCCCATTCCAGGGAGCTAGAGACAAAGCACTAAGCCTCCTCCCCAGAGCGTGAAAGCCAGGTTGCTCGGGCTGGGGGCAGGGCAGAGGCAGGGGCAGGAGGGCCTGGCACAGTCACTGTCCCACATGGACCCACGAGCCCTTGGCAATAATGGGCCAGGGGCGGGTCAGGAGCACGAACCTCAGGGACCACCAGAGACCAGAGACCCCCCCAGGGACCACCCACACCCATGCCCAGACCAGCCTGGCAGCCCCCACAGTCCCTCTGCAGATCTTCCCAGGCCTCCTCAGAGCCCGGCTGCTCCCTCCCGAAGAGACGTCTCCCCGCAGAAACCTCTGCCGGCCACCCAGGCCTCACTGCAAGGCGCTTAGAGCCCGACCCAGGAAGCGTCTTCATGCCCTGTGACCGCCTGGTCCCTGAGCGCTGGCCCACTGACCTCAGCAGCTCAGTGCCCTGCCTCCATCCGGGCACAGCTAATAAACATCCACTCCTGCACCTCCCAGATAACTGCCTATTGCCCACCTGGTGCTGGCCACTGGCCTCCAGGAAGGGGATGTTCAGGACACCGGGAGCTCTGGGGCTCCTTCACTGGCACGGGTCCGACTGCTCTCTGCATCCATGTGGGCCCAGCCAGGGCCTCCCAAGCTGCCCCCAGTCTCTGCTCGTGGGGTCCCTCCTGTTTCCAGGGGCCTCTGCATCCCAGTTTCCCCTCAGATGCCCCTCTGCTGCCCGCCTGAGGGACGCTGGGGTCGGGCACTGGGGCTTTTGCTGTAGCACCTGGGCACCTCGGGTGTAGGCAGGGATTTCCCAGGTACCTTCCCTCCTGCTCATGCTCCTCCTCCTCCTCCTCCGAGGCCTCCAGCCGCTTGGCACAGACCCTGCAGGTGGCCCCTCCTGCCGCGGCATGGCTGGATGCTCGCTGGGACACAGCCTGGCTGGACGCTTGCTGGGCAACAGCTTGGCTTGATGCTCGCTGGGACACGGCCTGGCTGCTTGATGCCTGCACGGAGGACGACCGGGACGAGGCCCGCCTGCTGCCGGGAAGCCACGGGGTCAGGAAAGGGCGAGAGCAGCACCCCCTGCGCCCGTCCAGACATGCACATGCACACGCAGACCCGTGCACACACATGCGTGCACCACTCATGGGTCCATGCACGGGGTTCAGATCCATGGGCACACAGCTATCTTGCCTGGCACATGGGCGCACACACACCATCTCACCTAGCACATGGGCACACACACACCCATCCCACCTGGCTGGTACACAGGAGCACATACACTCGTCCTGCCTGGCACATGGGTACACACATATCCATCCTGCCTGGTACTGGGCACATGACTATCCCACATGGCACACGGGCGCACACACACCCCATCCTGCCTGGCACATGGGCACACACACACTCATCCTGCCTGGCACACAGGTGCACACATACTCGTCCTGCCTGGCACATGGGCACACACACCCGTCCCTCCTAGCACACGGGCACATACGCTTATCCCGCCTGGTACACGGGCACACACACCTGGTCCCCCTGGCACACGCACACACAACCGTCCCGCCTGGCACAGGTAGTGCACACATGCACACATGAGCACACACGCTTCTGCACATGCCCATCCAAAGGGAAGCTCCCGGGCCGAGCACAGCCCTGCTGGCTGCCAGCCTGGGCTCTGGTGGGGCTTAGCTCTATCTGAGGCTGCTGGCGGGCGCCCCTGCCAGTGTTGGGCCTTGTTTACTGAAGGGATGTCAGCCGGCTGCCTGCACCGTGACGCCTCTAAATATAGAGTGTCAGAGACGTGGGCGAGAGCTCTGGGAAGAGGAAAGACCTTCCATGGTGCCACCAGGGCGGGCTAAGGGGGACCCCGGGAGGGGCTTGGGGATCCGAGTCCTGCCTGGTGGACTCACTCAGACACTGCCCGGGCTCAGCTCTGCTTCTCCCTCCCAAGCCCTATTGAGGCCCCGGCTCTGGGGACTCTGGGAGAATCGAGGTGGGAGGACGCCCCAGGGGTCTCAGCTGCAGGGGACAGGCATGAACAGGGGTGGTGGGCATGGACAGGAGTGGAAAGGAGTGGAGAGAGGTGGATGGGCATGGGCAGGCATGGCTGGGCATAGGTGGGCAGGAATAGGAGATGACAGAAATGGACTGGAGTGGGTGGGCATGGCTGGGAGTAGGTGGGCACTGGCATGAGTGGACGGGCATGGACAGCATGGGAAGGCATGGACAGGAGTGGACAGGCATGGACAGCATGGGCAGGAATGGGCAGGCTGTTTGGGTTTGGCTGAGTATGAACAGGTACGGGTGGGCACACTCATCCACAGGCCCATGTGGGTCCAAGGCTCCACCCACCCCGGGGTCCAGCTGTAGCACTGGGAAGTCGCCTCACCTCTTGGCAGCGTACTCCTCTAGAAGGTACCGTGTCTGGACATGGCGGTAGGACTGGTCAAAGTGCTTGTGCCGTCTCTGGTAGAAGGGCAGCGCCACAAGCGACATCTTGGGGCTAACCTGGATGGAGACGGGGCACAGGTGGGCATGGCCCAGCCCCCCTCCCTTGGGCTGTGGGCAGCAGGAAGACCGGCACTGGACTGAGCCTCCATGGGCTCATGCTGTTTGGGACCATGCCCTGGGGTACTCAGAGTACCCTCCTGGCTCTGCACCCATGGCAGGGTTCAGAGAGCCACACGTGGTGCCAGGGACTGAACCCAGGTCGGCACATGTGGGAGGCAAGAGCGCTGCCCACTCTGTCGCCAACTGCACCGCCTGCCCGGGGCCCTTAAGGCCTATGCACAGAGCCCGGGTCCCAGGCCCACAAAACGTGTGGCTGGATGACAATAATTCAAATAAAACATAAACAAAAGCAAAACCCAGATTCACGATGCAAAGAGACACTGAGGAGGGGAGACAAACCACCTCCAGCCTCACCACTGGTGGACAAAGGGGGACACAAGGCGGAGACTCGGCCCTCATCAGTGGGACCCGCGGCTGGACTCTGGGAGGCCAGTGGACATCGCCTCGGACTGGCATCCCCCCTCTGTCCCATGCCTGGAATTCCAGCCACACGGTGCCCGGCCCTGTGCCTCACTGCTCATGGCCAGGCGGGCACTGGACGGGGTCATGGCAAGGGAGAACCCCCTGGGGCCTAGGCTGTAACTCCAGGGCCTGAGTCATAATCAGGGGCTGTGTATCGAGGACGCAGACACTCTGAGCCATTTCCCACGCATTCAGAGTGTCCACTGCTCTCACCTGCACCCAGCGAGGGCCGGCGCTGGGCCCCCGAGAGGCCCACAGGCAGGCGGGCACCCGACCCAGCATTGAGCTTCTCTCTGTTGGCATTTCCTGGCAAGGCAAAAGGCCCCAAGTGTGCCAGGTGATATGGGCGGGTTATCTGGAGCCACTGGGCTGGGGCAGCTGACACCCAAGGTGGGGGACACGCACGGGCATGACCCCTGCTCTCGTTTCCAAGGCGAGATGGCTGGAAAGGTCAGCGGGGCCACAGAACAGCTGGGAGATGTGTGCCCGGGCCTCAGAGCCCAGCCCCGCTGACCCTCACTCTGCCCTCGGCGTCCAGCCCCTCTGACCCCCACCCTGCCCTGAGTCCAGCCCCACTGACCCCCTCATTCTGCCCTCAGTGTCCAGCCCTACAGACTCACCCTGCCCTTGGTGTATAGCCCCGCTGACCGCTCACCCTGCCCTAGGTGTCCAGTTCCGCTGACCCTCACCCTGCCCTCTGTGTCCAGCCCCCTCTAGGCACCTCCCAGAGCCCTGCAGACACGTGTGTCCAGCTGATCCCACTGAGCACCGAGCCCCAGAAACATCCAGAAGCACCGTGCTTAGAGGTGCACAGCCACTCCCCTCGTGGGGCCACTGTCCCTTGTGCCCAGCTGTCCCCCACGCCGAGGGCACAGGCGTGGCCGATGCCCTGCGACTCTGTAACTGGGGGCGCCTGAAAACCAGCATGAGGAGGTGCCCCTCTCCCCTGGGGAACCTGGCCCACCCCCCAGCCCTGGAGAGTCCTGTCCCTGAATCAAGGCCAGGCCAGGCTGTCCACTGTGCCTGCCCCTGCACCTGCCCCCTCCCCGGACATTCCGGAACCCTCCTGACCCTCCTGAGACTCCAGCCTTACGACAGCCAGTGAAACCCAAGCCGGGCGGCTTAGCCCTAATCCCATCCAGGGGGGGGTCGGGGAACCAGTGCCCTGCACCCCACCCCGAGGGCGTCCCTCTGGGGAGCAGGTCAGGGCCGAGCCGTCCCCTGGGAGGGTCAGTGTCTGAGCCAGAAGAGCAGCCCAGGAAAGGGCAGGTTCCCACGAGGGTCCTTGTAGAGGAGGGACCCCACCAGTCCTGCACTGAGCCCGGCCATACCAACTGGGCCCTGTGCTGAGGACCGTCACACACCCGGGGGTCTCCCCAGCGTGTCTGAGCTATGTGGACAGGGCCAGGAGCTCTGTGAGCCCTGAGTTCTGGCCACATCCAGGGAGGTTGAGGGCTGGGCTTCATCCCTGGACTCCCCGGCTGTCAGCAACTGCCCGAGTGAGTTTGTGGCAGTGACCGCTTCCCCGCAGAGTTCCTGCCTCTATGGCCCCACAGCTGGTCCCGGCGTCCTGATCCCCACAGTGGGAGGGGGCAGTGGGCAGCGTTAGGAAGAGCCTCCAGCCCCACGGCAGGACCAGAGAACTGGTAGCTCATAAAAGCCTCAACAGGACAAACCACAGGCTGTGTCCCCAGGGAGAGCTGGGCGGGAGGAGGGGTCCTGGGCACCCCACACTTGTACCCCTTGAAGGACACCTCGGCACTTCCGGCTGCCCCTGTCCTACGGGCTGAGCTGGGCAGCACCAGGAGGCGTCCTTCCTGGGGAAGCTGTGGACGTGCCCACCCGCCTCCCGTTCTATGGCGGACCACCCCATCGGACAGACACACAGACACCTGGGCAGCTCCGTCCTCTGGCCCCGGCCCTGCTGCTCCACCTCGGCCCCCCAGTCCGGCCACCCCACCTCTCCACCCACGCCCCAGGCAGCTAGGCCTCCCTGGAGCAGACCCACCGTCCGGTGTCCACAGGCGGCTTCCCCAGCTTCTCGAGAACAGCGGACAGCAGCAGAGAGTGGCCGCGCCCAGACTGCCAGGGGTGCCAGGGCAGGGACTGGCCGCTCCCGCCCCACCCAGCGATGGCCGAGCACAGGCTATTTTTAGCCAAGGCCACTGCCTCCTGCATCGATCCCACCAGCCTGGCCCAGGGAGGGAGAACCCATGGGAAGTGACCAGAGGTGCCTGCAAGGCGTCCCCAGTGACCAGCTGCCTGCTCGGTCCTTCCCATTGGCCCCCTCACAGCCCCGCTGCACCCTCACCCTCCCCTGACCCAAGCTCACTGCTCTCCAACCTTTAGGGTGACCCTCACATGCACACACACACACACACACACACACTCACACACATATGCACTCACACACACACATACTGACACATGCACACACCCAGACATAGACACACTCACACACCGCATGCTCAGACATACACCCACAGACTAACAGTGCAAGCTCACACACATGCAGACACACACATACACACACCCACACATACAGACATAGAGACACACTCACATACATATACACATCACCCACGCACACCCACACATACTAACATACGCACACTCGCTAATGTCACACCCTCAGACATATAGCCCAACATATCACACACTCTGAAGTACACCCACACAAATAGTGCAAGCTCACACGCACACACACACACACACACACACACACACAGCGTCTGCTTACAGAGCTCTGCGTCCTGCCCACCATCGGGAGCCTAGGGACAGGACGAGCTTGTGGGCTGGTGGCTGTGCCTCAGTGGCCCTGGGCTGGGCAAACAGAGCTCAGTGCCCACTGCGGAAGCTGCTGCCCCTTATTTTTAGGTGCCAGCAGCTCTTGCCGGGCTCTTGTGTGGGCGCGGCTGCGCAGGCTGTGGCCCGGCCCCACATATGTGCATGTATAAATAACAGGGCCTGGCACGGGCCGAGGAGGGCCCGCGGATCACGCCCCCACAGCTATGGGGCCCCCACGGAACCCCACTGCCTAGCAGGAAGGAGAAGACAAGAACCTTCCCCGGGGACCTGCCCTGAGCAGCTCAGCGAGGCCCCACACTCACCACCGCTCCCCTCCCACTGTGGCCCACGGGGAGAAGGACCTCATGTCCCTCTTCTGTCCAGCAGCACCTCAGCCAAAGGTGCTTCCCTCAGGAGAGTGGCCCAGAGGCAGGTCACTGCCAGGCCAGAGGAGAGAGGAGGATCACTGCACAGGAGAGCCATCGGGGACCCAGGGACAGTCAGGGACAAAGGGACACAGGGACCAGAGACTGGGCACACCATGATGAGACATCAGTTACAGATTTGGGGCGTAACGCTGCAATGTGGCCACGGAAACCTTCCGTGGCTAGAGTCCCTAGGGCAAAGCCATGTCGTGGGAGATCTGTGAGATCATACCCTGGGCGTCCATCAGGATACTTGGGGGGAAACAACCTACTTCAGGCCATCTCACTAACGTGTCTGTCCCGTCTCAGAGAACCAAGTTCTAATGTCAAAGTTTCACCGCCCACCTCAGTCCGGCCCTAACTGGGGGCTGGATTCCCCCAAACACTGGTGTGGGCTGCTACTCACAGGCTCAGGGTCAGCACAGTGACCCCACATGTCCATCAGGAGACTTACTGACACCTGCTCTGATGACCAGTAGAAGGGTTAAACACCACTAGCATCCAGCGACAAACGAACATTCTCACAGTGACTCACTCACACCTTCCGGCTGAGCCGCCGGACCTCTGTCCCTACATGCCTGGCATGCATAGCCGATACCCCCCAGGGACTGAACAGGGGTCATTTCTGAAATGCAGATCAGTTTAGCAGTAGCCAGACACTGACTGGACAGCAGTGACGTCCACAGACGCAAACCCGGGCCAGAGCAGAGCTGCACAGCTTTGCGTCTGCGAACCCCTTTCTGCTGGGCTCCGAGGCTCTGCCACCCTCGGGCAGCGGGTGGTCTTTGAGCCAGCTCATACTCCACCTACAGAGCCCCTGGGGACACTCCGGAGGGCCTCCTGCAGGGCTCTGCACCACCCCTGCCCCCACACTGGCCAGGAGGAGACAGGCACTGTGTGACACAGATACCCAAAGGGCACCAAAGGGCTCTGCACAGCAAGGCAGGGTGGTCAGCTGAGCCACGGCTCCTGGACCCCCAGTAGCGTCCACGGTAGGGTCCCCGGGCAGCCTCTGAATGCCCCCCATGAGTGTCCCCCACCGTGGCAAATTAGTGTCCCCTGTCATCCACTAGGTGGAGCACTCAGCACAGGACACAGTTTTCTTAGGCTCCAGAACCCAGCACTCAGCTACAGGAAGCGACTCAGGGGCAGCTGTGACTGTGAAGAGACGAGGACCACGTGGCTCCAGTGGCCACCGACACAGACTCATACCTGCCAAACCTCCACGTGCACAGCACCACATGTCGAAGGAGGTCAAGTGGTCACCTATGTGCTTAGAACTCTACGGACGTGTGTGCGTGTGTGCATACACACACATGTGCTTGCAGGGTTGTGTAAATGAATGTGTGTGCACCCACGCCCTGTGTACTGTGTAATGTGTGCTTGTTGGCGTGCATGAAGAAGTATGTTCACTGTGCTATGTATGCATGTCTATGTATAGTGTGAGCGCACTGTGTGAATGTGTTCACATATGCAGTGCATGGGTGCCCTATGTGCGTGTAGGTGTGTTCTGTGTGCATTCACATGCATGTTTCATGTGCTGCTCTCATATGTCACATGCCTGTGTCTCGTGTGCTATGTGTAAGCACATGTGCGGGTGTGTGCCTTGGTCTTACCTGGGCCTGGACCCCCATGGTGCTGGTCCAGTCTCTGGAGGCTGTGGACACTAACTCCGCCCACGCAGGCAAACACAGCCCCTAGCCCCCAGAGGGAGAGTCTACAGCCAGCAGGTGTTGGCGCCGCTGCAGGCTGTAGTCCTCGCTGGGGTGCAGGCCCGCCCAGGGGGTGCCCAGGTGCCAGGGCCATGTCCTCTAGCACCACGGGTGCTGTGGGCATCGAGGTTGGCCGTCTGCTTTCTCGTAGTGGGTTGGCTCTGGGGTCGTGTGTCTTCCTTGTGCGTGGCCAGGGGTTGGTTGTGCCGGGGCAGGCCCAAATGGACCGCCCGGTTCGTGCCCCCGGACAGGTATGCAGTGCCCAGCAGAGGGGACTGGCAGTGCCCAGTCAGGGCGGGAGAGGGTCAGTAAATCTGGTCACGGCCACGGAGGTCCGAGGCACAGAGCTCCATGGGCTCTCGGGGATGAGCTGGGGCGCGCGTGGGCGTGGGCACAGGCACAGCCTAGTCGTATGTGGGCGTGGCCTGGGCGGTTACTGAGTGTGGGTGGGCGTGGCCGTGGGCGGTGACTGGGTGGGGACGTGGGCGCGGCCTGGTTTCCTGTGGGCGGGGCCGTGGGAGTGGTGGGGGGCCCCAGCTGCACAGGAAGCGGTGACTCAGACCCACACCCGCTTCCAGCCTGGCGGTCTCCAAGGAAACGGTTGGGGCAGGCGCTTAGGGAGAGACGGGCTGCAAGTAAACAAGGCTGCCAAGTGAACCCGCTGGGACGCAACAGACAGAGGGGGAGGGGAGGAGGGGCAGGAGGGACAGTGAGGGGAGATGGAGGGGGATGGAGGGGCAGTGGGGGTGATGGAGAAGAG
>JAOXYA010000021.1:33105009-33126000 GCA_028565675.1 Sorex palustris | reverse complement strand
CTCCCCGCGCGCTCCCCGCCCGGGCCCAGCGCCGCGGCCAGCAGGCGCGCGCGGCCGGCGCGCAGGCGGCGGCGCAGCAGCAGATCGCGCTCGGCGCCCGACAGGCGCCCGAAGACCCCCGGCTCGCGCAGCACCTCCAGGTAGTGGTCGCTCATGAAGCGCAGCGCCGTGTCGCGCAGCTCGCCCAGCCGCTGGCGCTTGGCGGCGCTCAGCACGTCGTAGCAGTTGTCCAGGCTCAGCTGCGCGGCCACGGCGTCCGCGGCGCGCTGCGCGGCGCCCGGCAGCTGCAGGCGGCGCGCGCCGGCCACCAGCTCGGCCACGTTGTCGGGCCGCGCGCCCGCCATGCGCCCGCTGTACGCGTCGGCCAGCAGCAGCCGCAGCGCCGCGAAACTCACGCCCCGCACGCGCAGCACGTCCCGCGACGCGCGCGCGCGGAAGAAGTCGGAGCGCGCGGCCAGCACCGCCTTGTGCGCGCGCAGCCGGCGGCCGGACACCTCGATGACCAGGTCGGGCTCGCCGTACCCCGGGCCCACCCCGGGCGGCAAGGGCGCGGGGTCTGCTGGGTCCTCCTCCTCCTCCTCCTCCTCGGGGGTCCCGAGCGCTCCCGGGGACGCGCGCCCCTCCTCCTCCTCCTCAGGGGTCCTGAGCGCTTCCGAGGGCGTGTGCTCCTCCTCGGGGGTCCCGGCGGCCGCGCTGCTGCTCACCTCCCGCTGTGTCTGCACCACGCGGCGCGGGGAGGGCGGGGAGGCCGCTGCGTCCTGGGCCGCGCAGGCCCGCGACTGCGGCGGGGAGCCGGGGCCGGCAGTGAAGCACAGGGACGCGCGCAGGCTGCAGGGGGCGAGCGCCGGGGACGCCGCGCGCTCCCCCGCGGCGGCCACTTCCGCAGGCTGCGGGCTGAGCTCCCCGGGACTCTGGGAGGCACCGCCCGCGCCCCCGGCGCGCTCCCCAGGGGCGAACGCGGCCCCCGGCTCCAAGCTGCGGTCGTCCCCGGGGTAGAGGACACAGCGGGCCACCGGCGTCTCCATGGCAGCGCCTCTGATCGCCTGCCCCCCAGCCCCACCCCACCCCACCCCCTTGACTCAGCAGACCAGGTTGCGGTCCCCGGGGTGCACCTGGCCAGAGCAGGCTCCTCGGCGTGGGGGGGCCCCTGTCCCCAGAGGGGTGCGTCCCGCTACAGTGGCTGAGGATCTCGGTGGGGCTGGAGGGCGGGGCGGTGGGCTTCGTTCCCCCACAGACCCTCCTCTTGATTCTACTGGCTTCTCAAGCTCAGCCCCGCGCCAGGCTGAGAGGCTGCTGGAGGGTGGTCGGGCGCCCCCTGATTTACGCCGCTTTGGTCAGGAGCCGCTTTGGGAAGCCTTTTTTGGTGCCTCCTGTTTGCGAGGACGAAGGGTCAGCTGGAGGATGTCTGTCCTGTGTCCTGGCATCCGGCCTGGCTGTGCGGGTCGGGGAGCAGGGGGGGACCCTGCTGCGGGCAGTCAGGTGTGGCGCGGGGCGGGGTCCTCCTCACCATCCCCAGGTGGTCTCCGCCGGCCTCCACAGGAGCTTCACCATCCCGGGCGCCTGCTGGGAGACAGAGACAGGCCTTGGGGTGTGCTGGGCTGGGGCTGACCCCGGGTCTGGCTCTGGTGAGGGATGGGTCATTCCAGCCCGGAACCCAGGGTCCCTCACACCGCAGACCTGAGCTAGATGGGGGCACACTCGTGGTCTGGGGGCTTCCTGTGCGATCTGGGAGGGAGGGCCAGCCAGAGTCCTTGGCCTGTCCCTGCTGCGTTTTGCAGTTGTTGCAAACTCGGCTCTAACAGGGCTGAGCCTTCTGCTCCCCAGCCCGTCCCCAGAGCCTGCCAGGGAGGTGGATGTCCTGGGAAAGGGTTCTACCTGCCGAGGGCCCTCTGGTCACCCAGCTGTGTGTCCTCATGCCAGAAAGCTGCCTGGAGATTCCCAGCATGGAAGGGGCAGCAAGGCGGGGGTGGAGGTGGGGTGGTCAGAGGCTGCAGGTCCCCCTGCAGGAACATGGGCAGGAAAGTGCCCCGTGGCACCGTGCCTGCCGTCCCCACCTGTGCCAGGTCCCTTCCTAGAGCCTAGCACATCTGTCTCTGCGTGCAGGCTGTGTATGTGTGTGTGCGCGCGTGTGTGTGCCTGCACGTGCCCCGTGGCCCCTCCTGCCAGTCTCCTATCAGAGCACCTCACGGAGGCCACACATTCCTTTGCTGCTCCTTGGGCACTGGTTCCCTCCTTCCCAGACGTCCTCTGCTTGGCTAGCTCTGCAGAGGGCACGGTGCTGGTCCGCATGGCCTAGCCCATGACTCTGACCCCACGGTCTTGCGCCGTGGCCAAGGGAGCAGTAGGGGCAGAGGCACGGGCCAGCGCTGGGTTAGTTGGGGAGCGGCAGGTGTGAGGTCAGTGCAGGAACTGTGTATCCACCCCCTGACCATGCCGCTCCTCCCTGCCCTGCACTCGGGGCGTGTGTGTCCTGCCTGCCCAGTTTGTGTCTGGAGAGATTGGAGTGTTCTCTCGTACCCAGGGCCACTGGCACCATCCCCACAGGGTCTCTAAGTCTGGGTGGACTCTTGAGAGGCCTCAGGACAGCCTGTCCACCCAGTCAGCAGTGCTGGGGGCCTGACCTCTCCCACTCCTGGCTCTGCATGGAGGCTAGGGCTCCCGCCTTTGTACCTGTGCAGCCCCCGTTACCAGCACCTGATAAGGACCCGCCAGGCCTGGCCATAACAGCACTGTCCCTGTCCCAGCTTCTCCCCTCCCCACAGGAGGAGGATGTGAAGCTAGGCGGGCCCTTCTCCAGGAGTGCTAACAACCTTCACAGCTCACCCAGGGTAGATGGGGGCCACGTCGCCCCCCCCAACAGCCCTCCAGAGGTGGTCTAGTCACGGACATAGCAGGGGTGGGTGGGGTCTGATGGAAACAGGAGGTGGTTCGATTCCTGGCCTGCTCCGGTACCTGAGTCTAGAGCCATTGTCCCCCACCAGCCATACTCAGAGGCTGAGCCCTGACCCCCAATTCCAGGGTGCACTGTGCACTCGGCACTGACCGCACCTTCCTGTACGGTGTGTGCAAGCAGCTGTGATGGGGTCACTCCCGTGCTGAGGCATCAGCTCAGGAACACTGCTGGCAGGCCTGGGGTCAGGGGTCCAGCTCCGCCCAGAGCGTGAGCACCTTGGCTTGTGATAACCTCTCAGCAGCACTGACGTGACCCGCGCAGCCCCACACACAGTGACCTCACTGCTATGGGAAGTCGCATCCATCTTCCCCAGTGTGGGAGCAGTGACCACAGGCCCAGCGGGAGCACCAGGGTGTGACTCAGCAGGCCGACTCTGCCCCCCCCCCACCAGTAGAGTGCCCCCTGCAGGTAGGACTGTGGGGCTGCAGGGGCTTGCAAGATGCCCAATGCCTGCCCTTTCCTTGCCCATTTATCCCCACAGTTGTTGGATCTGGAGGGCAGCAGACAGAGGTGGGCAGGGCAGTCTTTGCTCACAGCCCTTGGGAGCAGGAGGAAGCAAGCAGGGGTGTGGGAGCCTGCCCTGGGCACAGCCTATTTGGGGAAGCTGCTTGTGGCTTCCTGAGGACGCGACAGGCTGGACCATCTGTTCCCTGTCACGCTTGGCTGTGTCTCTCCTGGCTGGGAACACCCCCTGCCTGCGGGCTGGCATGGGCACAGGGGCCTGCCTGAGTCAATGCACACAGGTAGCCCCCACCCCTGGCTCCAGCAGCTCCTCAAGGCACACCTACAGGCGTGGCCTGACACACAACACAAAGGCCACTTCAACAAGGCCCAGCTGGACAGCCTGGTCAGCAGAAGGGGGCTTCACAGCTCATGCCCTTCAGCAGATGGTGGTCCCTCCCCAGGAGCCCAGATCCACAGACCCCTGCTGCCCGCTGGCTCCGAGCAGAGGGCCCCTGGCTGCCGGGGGTTAGGGGTGGGTTGTGGGGTTAGGGGTGGGTTGTGGAGTGTACGGTGAATACCTTTCGTAGCTTTGGTCCCACCAGACCAAAGACCCGGTAACCTGAAACCCCGGGTATCTCACTGAGACACACCTTTCTAAGGTGGGCTGAGAAATATGTAGCAACATACAATTTGAAAATGGTGGTGGCAAGGTGATGGTGGTGGGTTTGGTGTTGGAATATTAAGTGTAATAAATTATTGTGAACAACTTTATAAAAATAAAATTTTAAAAAATTATCAGTGGGTCCCTGTAAGCATGATATCCACACTGCAACAACCAAACTTTAAAATGTGCCTATTGGAGGCTGGAGGTGGGGAAAGGAACCTGGGGACGTTGGTGGAGGGGAAGGGACACCAGTGTTGAGGTGATGTTGGACATCATATGCCCAACACTATTATGAACAATTCTAAATCACGGTGCCAGAATCATGAAATAGACGATTTAAATGTGTCCACTGACTGCCACTGTTTTCGTCAGCGAGTCATCTATACAACCGGCTGAGACTAGAGACACCATGTGACCCTCAAGGGGCGTAAGTGGGTCAGAGCCAGGCCACGGTCCGGAAACTCCCTTCTCAGCCTCCTGCATGTCAAGTGCTGCCAGCTGGGCCCGGGGGAAAGTGAGGCCACAGACACTGTCACTGGCCAACTTGCTTGGACACGGGCTCCACTCGGCCTATGTGAGGCCCCACAGTAAGCCAAGGGGACTCCCAAGTTTCAGAGTCCAAGTCTTCGATTCTGAATCAGGGTTTACGCCAGAAATGTGTCCATGCTTACATGCCGTCAGCAGACTTGGCCGGGCCCAGATCCCAGCATCTCTTGATGCCCAGTGGAGGGACTCTGAGGCAGCCCTCCAGCCCAGCAATGGTGAGAGATGTGCTTCTGAGATCTCTTCGCTACCCCCAGCCCCCAGCCCCCAGACCAGAGCAGGTCCCACCCCCTCCTCACTGGGACCACGACTGGGGTTCTGTTCTGGCAGTGGCTGAGCTGGTCCTGCTGGGTTGGTGCAGAGGGCCTGTGGTGGCAGAGAGGGGGCAGAACATCCCGTCCCCCCCCCCCACACACACACCTGGCTCAAGCACTGCCCTTCTGGCCCAGATGCAGCAGACACCCACACTGAGAGTGGCCAGAGTGATGGCACAGTGGGGAGGGTACTTCCTTTGCACACGGAGGACCCAGGTTTGATCCCCGGCACCCCCCCGCCATTGGTCCCACCAGCCAGTCAGGAGTAATTCCTGAGGGCAGAGCCAGGAGTGACCCCTGAGCAGCGCTAGGTGTGGCCCCGAAACAAAAAGAAAGAGCCACTCAGGGTAAGGGAGCCTCTCCTGGAGTGAGGAGGTGCCCTCCCCTCCATGTGCTCTGCTGGGGGGGGAAGGGCAATGGCTGGACAGCCTTGCAAGGTGCATCTCTGGGACAGCCCAAGGGCCAGTGACAACAGTGGCAGACGGCCCCTCTGGTGGGGCTGTGAGCCCTCGAGCACCTGAAGGCCCCAGAGAGCAAGGCAGCCAGTGCTGGACGGGCAGCCTCGGCAGTGACCACAGCTAGCCACACTTGACGATGCTCAGGGCTTCCTCCTCGTGGCACACAGGGGACCATAGGGGATGCCGCGCACTGAACACGGTGGCCACATCTGAGGCAAGTGCCCTCCCCCACTGTCCTTGTGCTCTGGTCCCAGTGACTGCAGCTTCACCCAGGTCTGAGCGTCTGACCGCTCCTGACCACACCCTGGGAAGAGCAGTCTCTGAGGTGGCCAGATGGAGAGAGGCCACAAAAGGGGACACAGAGGGGCAGCAGCTTCAGAGACCCCACAGGACCTGCCCGCCTGCCCTCCTATGCCCCCTCAGCCACTTCCTTGTGGACGGCGTGTCACACCCCACACCACTGCCCTCAGCCCAAAGCTGGGGGCTTTCCGACAGAAACCTGAGCTGAGGGAGCAGCCAGGAACTGGTGTGCTGCTCACTCTTGCGTGAGCCCACCCCTCACCCACTCCTCTTCCCCAGGTGAGCCCACCCCTCTCCCCTGCTGTGAGCCCACCTTCACCGTGGCTCTCCCTGGGACCCCCTGCAGTGCTCACCCCTTGCCAGTGGCCAGGAGCCAGCCTGGTCATCACCTCACTGCCTACCAGCAGCAGAACAAAGTGAGTCCACAGTTCTCCCGCGCTGGCCCTCTGCGGTCTGGGCCACTCCTGCTGGGCTCCCGGAGTCTCAGTCTGGAGATGCCCGTGAGCCCGGCTCCCTGGAGTACCTGCTGGTGCCAGCGGCTCCTGCCCCCGCACACACGTGCTGTTTGGAGAGCGCCAAGTAGGCTACCAGGCGGGCAAACCCTTCCTGCAAAGCGACCTGGGAGGAGCCTCCAGCCTTTGTTGGCTGCTCTGGCCTCGCAGTGACCAGAAGAGCAAAGCCTGGGGCATAGGGTGGGGCGGACTGGACGGGCACCCAGCCCCGTCTCGCCCTGCCCCGTGTGCGCACGTGGACCTACCGCCCCCCAAGCCCCCAGACCTTGGCTCTGGTCGCTGGGTGGGCGTCCCGACCGCCCGTTTGCGGAGCTGGCGGGAAGGCGCGGAGGGGCGCGGGGAGAATCCTAATGCCAAGGCCGGTGAGCGCGCGGCTGGCACAGGGACAGACCGAGCAGCAGCACCTCGGCGAGGGGGAGGGACGCGCCGGGAACAGCGAGAACCCCGAGCGCCTGGGAGCCGGCGGGCATGCGCAGGAGATTCAAACCCGGTGGAAACCAAGCGCCTGGCATCGATCTGTTCTCGCTCCTTCCCCCGGAACCGAGGGGGGCGGGCAGGGCTCGGCCTGACCCTGGGCGGGCGGACACCCGAGCCCGGAGGGGACGCGGCCCGGGGCGCGAACTTGAGCCTCCGAGAGACACAGCCCCCTCCCACGCAGGCTCTCGTCCCCGGTGGGAAGGAGACGTTGGACCGGGGGTCGCAGCGCAGGCCCGCAGCTGCAGGGGCGCGGAGAGAGGGGCGAGATCTGCAGTCCCCAGCCCCGGCCCAGGCCTGGAGCCCGGTCTCTCCCAAACCCCGCGCCGGACTCCGCAGGGTGCACACGTGGGCTGGGCGCATGGATTCGGGCCTGGCACGGTCCAGCCGCGGCAGGTGACCCGGGCCCGCCCCTCCCAGTTCGCCCCCCGCTCCCCTGCCTCCCCCCTCCAGGCGACCCCTACCTCGCCGCTGCGCCTTCGCGCTCCGCCGGCGCCCCCGGATACCCCGGAGCCACCAGGGTTGGGGGTCTGCCTGCAGTGCGCATGCGCTAGGGCTCCAGCCCCCGCACCTGTGGGCGCGCTCGGGCCAGCGGCCGCCTCCGTGCACCTGTGCGAGTGCGGGTGTCCGCGCCCGGAGCGCGCCGGGGACTCTCCTAGAGGAGCCGGGAGGAGCCGGGAGGAGCCGGAGACGCGCCGGGCGCGCTCGCAGCGCCGCCAAGCCCAGCCCAGCCGGGGCGGGTCGACCCCGCCGGGAGCGCGCGCCAGCCCGCGAGGCCCTGGCGGGGGTCTCGGCTCCTCCCGGCCCTAGTGGGGAGGCGGAGACACGGTGTGGCGGCGGGTGCCGGATCAGGCCCGGCTCTCCCGGCTGCTCCTGCCCGGGGCTCGAGCCTCTCCGTAGACAGGCGTGGGGGCGCGCTACCTGCAGCTGCGCGCGCCCACCCGCTGCAGGATCCGCCACGCAGACCCGCGCGGGCTGATCCAGGACCCCAGGCCCGAGGCTTAGAGCGCGCGCGGGGAGCGAGGCATGGGTTTGCGGGGCGTTCGTCCCCTCCCGCAGGGTCTCCGTTGTTTCTTGAAGTTACTGCAAACGTATTTTAAAGTTCCCGCGGCTCAGCGCCACCATGCATCCTTCCACAAAACACTGAACTTTATTCAGTCCTTGCAAGAGAAGCTTCACCCGCCCCCCCCCCTCCATCCAGCATGCACTGGGCACACTGGTCACCCCCACCTCCAGCCACCGCCACTGGCTCCTGTAGTTGGCTCACTTTCTGCTCCCGGACATCCCATCTACACTCAGCCCTCAACCAGCATCTGCGAGGACCGGAGAGAGAGTACAGGGGGTAAGGTGCTTGCCCTTGCATGTGACATCAATCCTCCACAGCACAGACCATCCCCAGAGCAGCTCCAGGAGTGATCGCTGAGTGCAGAGTCAGGTTAAGTACTGAGTATGGCCAGGTAGGGACCCCACACAAAAATAAACAAAAAAACACTTGAGGAATGAAATCTAAACAATGGACTGAAAATACCCCTACAAGAGGCAGAGATACAGCACAGGCAGAGGGCACTGGCCTTACACACTGCCCACCCAGGTTTGATCCCTGATACCTCATATGGTCCCCTGAAATCCCCCACTCCCCGACCTCAGGAATGATGCCTGAGCACAGTAAGGAGTAAGCCTGAGGAGTAAGCGCTGAGTCCTGCCAGGCATGGCCTGAACCAAAAACAAAAAAAGAAAAGTGGTCCTCCCACCCGGATCTCATCCCGTAGGCGGAGAAGGAAGTGCCGACTCCTTGCAGACTTGAGATGTTTGATTTAGAACAGCCTCGCCCAGTGTGGTCCCTGGAAATGCAGGGCAGTGCCCCCCACGTGCAAGTGGGGTTCAATCTAGCTCCAGGAGTGCTGACCTTGGGGAGAGCTTTGCTCGGGGCCACTCCTGGCTACTATCCCTTGACACGATGGCCGCCAGGACTGAGCTGCTTCCCGCACGAGTGTGTCTCAGAGAAGAGGCAACGGCTAAGAGTGTTTTCACAGAAATGGCTTTATTAACGGAATGAGTCAGCCGCCAGCTGTGGCCAGAAGCCGGGACCGCTGCTTTCACGTTTCTCACATTCTGTGGAAACGCTTGTTTCTGCTGCAACATTAGCGCTTTAAAGGCGTTTGTAAAGTGCTGAAGAGCCTCTCGAGGCAGGATGCAATGCAGCCCGCTCCAGAGAATGAGGGATGGCATAGAGGGGCGGTCACCTCCCTGGCCCTGTCCCACGCCAGCAGGGACATACCACACTGACGGACGAGCAGTGTCCGGGGTGAGGGTCAGTGCCAACCCCCACCCCTGCGCCCGCCCACAACTGCAGAGACCAGCCCAGGGAGCAGCCTCCAGGCACGGACTCAGCCGCAGTAGCACCATAGGCTGCATTTGGTTCAGACATGTGAAGCATAGATAATATACCAAATCATTAATGGTTAATTTTAAATAGAAAAACACGATATAAAAATATTACTTTGTTAAAATATACAACCCAGGCCCGAGACCCCTGGAAAATCTTGTCTGTTACGGAAAGGAGGTGCCTCCCCCTCCCCCGCACATGTGTGTGGTCCTGGAAGCAGGAGGCCCCCGGCTGCACAGGTGTGTGGTCCCAGAAGGAGGCCCACACCCCCCTACCCCTCTGCACAGGTGTGTGGTCCCGGAAGCAGGTGCCCCCCTGCACAGGGCCACAAACAGAGTTAAAAGGCACAGAACATAAACACAGGTACAGGACATCTATCCAACGGGCCTGCAGGCAGGGCTCTGCTCCTTCCTCCTTTGGGGTCCAAGAAGGACGCAGCTCAGGATGCACCACTCAGCCCTGGGCGTCCACACTCAGCAGTGAAGCTGCCACACCATCAGGCTGGAGGCCAGCTCCTCGGGCCGCTGCTGCCGGCCCCTCCGGCTCAGCCTGCGGTGGCCCTGGCCCCCACATGCCACCAGCACCGAGCTGGACCGTGCCCTGCGCCCCCGCCGGCCCCCGCTTGGTGGCCCCTGGGGCTGCAGCAGGAGGTCCCCGAGGGCCCCGTCCTCTGGCCGCAGGTCCAGGGAGCCAGAGCCCTGGGAGAGGGTCAGCGACCCCGAGGACGAGGAGAAGCCGCCCCTGAGCAGGGCGGGGCCTGGCGAGCCCCCCAGCCACACAGCCGTGTCTGGGCTGGCAGGACCCTCCGGGGGTGCCTCCTTCGGCTCCTCACCCTGGGGGTCCGACGGGGGTGGGCTGTCCGGGGGACGCTCGCGGTCCTTCTTCAGGGTAGCACTGACCTTGAGCAGGAACTTGACAGGCCCACTGTGTGCATGGTAGGAGACCATGCCCCGGCCTGTGGACGGGCCAGAGGGGACAGTGGTCAACGACTGACAGCCACCCACCCCACGTGGCCAGGCACCAGCTGGGCAAAGAGCCCCCACAGTCAACGTGTCTCTCAACAAAGCCTAAGGCTCTGCGGTCCAGCGGCCAGCACAGACAGGCCACGCGGCAGCTTCTCCCAGCCTGGGCAGGGCTGGGATGGGATGGACCAGTGTGGCAAGTCCGAGACGCTCGGAAGCGCGGGCTGCTCAGGGCTCCCGTCCCCCAATGCCACACATGCGTCTGCTCACCTGTCACTTTGGGGATCCCCTGCAGGCGAGGGACAGGCAAGGCCACCACGAAGCCCAGGCTGGTGCCCACCATCAGTAAACCGTGGCAGACGAGTAGGCTGCTGACACACAGGTGCTGGTGCCCTGCGAGGGGACGCACTTAGGGTGAGGAAACGCTGCAGGGATGGATGCCACAGGGCCCCGCCCAGGAGGGCACGGCTGGCAGGGGCCACCGAACAGAGCACCGAAGCCACAGAAGGAAGCGGGCAGACACCCCACCCCTCACCCCTCCCTGGGGCATAGGCACCCCTCACACCTCACCCTTCCCCGGGCACAAGCACCCCCACCCCTACCCCAAGCACAGGAACCCCTCCTCCCTCCCCCCTCCCCAGGGCACATGAGCACAAGCACCCTCACCCCTCACTCCTCCCTGGGCATGGGGATACAGGCACCCCTCACCCCTCACTCCTACCCAGGGCACAGGAACCCCTCCCCCTTCCCCAGGGCATGTGGGCACAAGACACCCCTCACTCCTCATCCCTCCCCGTGCGCATGGGCATGGGCACCCCTCCCCCTCTCCCCTCCCCAGTGCACAGGCACCCTTCCCCCTCACCTCTACCCATCTCAGCCTCTCCAGGGCATACACCTGGGCACGTGGGCACAGGCCCCCTCTCCCCTCCCACCTCCTAGGGGCACGCAGGCACCGGCCCCCTTCTCCCTACCTGGAAGCATGTGGTGGACGGGTGTGGCCACATTGACATCCTGCAGGTGCTGCAGCGTCTCTGTGTGGAAGAGGCGCAGGGTGCACCCCACGGTGAAGGCAACCCAGATGCCCACACCGGCAATGGCCATGTGGGACACCACCATGCCTTCATCCTGGTGGGCCTCCAGCCGGCTCTGGAAGCAAGACAGACCAGAGGCCGGGGATGCTGGGGCCAGCAGCACAGCCCTGGTCCCCCGAGCAGTCCGCATGCAGACAGCCTTCGAGCAAGCCATGCACCTGGCCAGTGGGGGCGTCCCTGATCCCTTCCCTGCCTCCCGCCCAACCATGGCTGTTCAGTGCAGTGGGCAGATGCTGATGCAGAGGGACAGCTGGCCCTGGTCAGGCCGCTGGCGCCCGAGTGTCACTGAGGGGCGAGGGATGGCCCAGAGCTGGTGGGAACCCGGTGACCTGCCCCCAGCCTGGACGTCGTTCCCTGCTCGGCCTGTGGTCCCAGGGCTCCTGAGTGCTCTGCAGCAGACAGGGGAGGGCAGGCAGCTCCCCCTGCCTGGTACTGCATGCCCAGGGCTGCCCACCCAGAGCGGGAGGGTTCGGAGGGGCCTCCCTTGGGCCTGCACTAACCTGCAGACCCTGCCCGGAACCTGCATCTCAGCCTCTCCAGGGCACACACCTGGGCACGTGGGCACCTGCCCTGCTCCCACACCTGGGGGCAGGCCTTGCTTCCCATTGGGCTGTTCCTGCTCCTGTTTTCTACCTCACCTCACTCCCCAGCCCCATGTGTTCCTATGACTTGCTCGCCCGGGGTTTCTGCCAGGCCCAGCAGCAGGCAGACCAGGTGGTTCCAGATCCCTGCGTCCCAGCATCCTCTGGTCTGTGCCACATCCAAGGCGGCGCCCAGGAGCTCTGGTCCCTGCCGGGTCGGTCACATGACTGTCCACGCACTCCTGACCTGATGCTGACCATGGGGACCCCGTGGGGAGGAGGAGCCATGAGCACCCCCTATCATGGGGGCACAGTGCTCCCCCAGGGGGGTCCTGGGCTGCCAGGCTTCTTCTCATGTGCCTCCCAGTGGGTCAGGGGTGTCCACCCTCCCTCAGGTGTCCACCCTGCCTCGTGCTCATCTCAGAGATGGCCGTGGCTTTGCAGCAGACGCACTTCCAAAGACTGCATGTGTCTGCACCAGGGAAAGTGCCGAGAGTGGCACAGGACTTGCTCACCTCAAGGGCATGTGTTCCCAGGCCAATCAGGGCCACCTGCCCGCCACATGCGGCCCACAGCATGTCCTCAGTCAGCAGCAGGCTCCGCACCGGCAGAACGCCCAGTGCCACCACCTGCCTCGGCTCGGGGCTCCAGGTCCCATCTGAAAGGAAACATCTCTTTCACTCTGTGGGAATTCAGCTCCTACAGGCCACAGGCCATTCCCCATGGAAGCAATCTGCCCCACTGTGGCCCCCAGCGGCTGTGGGAGCAGCGGGGGGGGGGGGGGAGGTCGGCAGGGAGGACGCGCAGCACCAGCCTGTGAGAACAAGGAAACTGAGGCAGGACTGGCCTCGGTGGCAGATGGAACAGTCCATTCTGGGAACGTTCCAAACACTGAGCGCCAGGAGCTCCTGCTGTGTCTTCATAAATCAGTGAGTCACTCGGGCCGGGGTTCTGGGGACCTGCAGCCAAATGTGTGCGGCTGCGTGGGACCAGCGTGACCCCGTGAGGAGCGGCACAAGCCTATGCCGGAAACCAGTCCGAGACACAGTCGGAAAGCAGCTGCAGTGCGACTTTGGCTGTGAGGAAGTTTCCAGTCAAGCTGGCCAGAAAGCAAGTGACTACATGAGAAAAAAACAGGGCTGAGCACCACCAGGGAGCTCCGGGCCTCGCGGGTCCCACAGGACAGCTGAGAAGACCAGCAATCTCCTCAGGCACCACATGACCTGGAAATGCTTTTATGCTGAAGAATGAGGTCACAGAGGTCATGAGACAAACAGTCAGAGGACAGGGTCCTGGAGGAGTGTGTGGTCATGTGGTAAACAGGTGTCACAAAGTCAGACACCCCCCCACACACACACACCCGTACACAGATAATGTACATGAATACACCTTGCACATATATAGTCACATACAGACACACATGTGCACACAGGCATGCACACACATATTCACAATGCAGCTATGTACACATGTGCACACAACATATAAGCATATGCATGTATGCACACAGGCACGTACACAAGTGCACACACAGACACACACAAAAAATGTACAGAAAGCCCACATACTCAGGCAGATACACATGTGCTGTCACAAGGTCATATGCACATGAGCACACATCCCCTCACGTGGTTAAACATGCACACAGACATGCACACACAGGTGCACACATGCCATCATGAGCTCAGACACGCACATGTGCTGTCATGGGTCAGACACGCACATAGATAGGCATACAGGTGCTCGGCCTGTGGACTCCAGCGGCTACAGGGGCGCATAGGGAAGGGTGTGTCCTCACCTTCGGCTCTGGCGTAGACGGCCACCGTCCCGTTGACAAGCCCCGCATAGAGGCCGTGCGGGGTGCAGGCCAGTGCCATGACCGAGGACTTGTCAGGCGAGAAGAAGAGCTGCAGTCGGACCTTCTTGGCACCCTGCCTGCTCTTGTAGGTGGAGATGCTGCGGGGGAATGTGGCTGGTGTGTAGGCACCCGGGCCACAGCAGGGCTCCTGCTGCCCTCAGGCACCCATGTTCTCGAAGACAGAGCTGGGCCACGGGGGAGTCACGGCTTCCCCATGCCTGCTCAGGGCAGACCCCACAGAGGGCCCAGCACTAGCTCCCGGCCCCAGCCGCCCCCTCCCTGGGATAGCACAGGACCAGCTACCTTCCTTCCTCTGTCCCCAGGCAGATGGTGGGGCCGGCGGCAGGGTGGGCGGCCGTGGGTGTGGGCTCGGGGCTGGGAACGTACACCATGCACAGGATGCGAGACTCCACGTTGAAGCACTCCAGGACTTTGGGGCTGGAGTTTTGGAATGAGACGATGGCGACCTGCCCCATCTGGCCGGCGCAGCTGCCGACCTGCAGTGAGACACAGCAGTGGACGCCACTGGCTACTCCGCCCTGCAGGCAGGCCCCTCGCCAGCTCCGGGCACACACCCATGCTCCCCCGACCCCAACGAGCCAAGCAGATGGTTTCCCAGAAGCAGCCGTGCTGGCCACCCCTGACCCGTCCATGGGCCCGTCCCTACATTCCAGCCTGCAGGGGGGGCCGCCCTCTGAGCAGCCCCATGGATGAGGACTCTGGCAAGAGATGCCCAGATGGCAGACGCGTCCAGATGGCAGCGGCCTGAGCAGGGAGTTGGGGAGGGACACCTGGGCACTGGGAAGCCGCCCGAGCAGGGAGTTGGGAAGGGACAACTGGGCACTGGGAAGCCCAGAGCTGCTCTGGGGTCTGCTGTCCCTCTGCCCTTCAATTCCAAAGCCATGACCCCCATAAGCTCACCCTGTTTGTTCCTACGACAAAAACCAGCATCATCTTTTGGGGGGCCAGGGGCTAGCATGGGAAGGATATGAGGGGAGACGGAAAGCTCAGAAGTAGGGGATGGTGGACGGGCGTGCACAGGACGGGGTTCCAGACCCAGGGGAACAATCTCCCTTCCTGACCTGACCCCTGAGCCAAGTGCTCTCCTCGTCCCCGGGCACTGCAGGGAAGTGTCACACCAGGGGCCCCTTTGGTCCGGGCAGGGGACGGCAGCTTCTGGGGGTAGGTTGAGAGGGGCCTGGGGAAGGGATTCGGGAGCTGCAGCCCAATGCTGGCAGGGCCAGAGAGGCCACGTTGGGAGTTCTGGCACCATGTGCTGGTCCAGGCCACTGTGAGCAAGGCAGAGGGGAACCAGGAGCCCCCGCGGGGTGGAAAGTTTCCCCTGCAAGGCTCCTGTCATGACTGACCATGCAACTCGGGGCCACGTACCCACAGGAAGCCGTGGCCGGAGGCAGGCATGTCTGGCTGGCTCTCGCCCAGCGGTTCAGGGTTGTAGACGGCACATTCGATCTGCAGGGACACACAGCAGCTGAAGATGGACCTCCCAAGCGGGGCGGGGACCCAGGTGGATGGCGGGGGTGAGGGGGTGCGAGCGGAAGCAGGCGTGTGAGCACGAGCTGCAGGGTCTGAGGCTCCCGGGGTGTCCGGAAGGTGCTGGGCTGTCTGGGGTCTCACAGCTCGAGGAGCAGCAGTGACCTGTGACTCAGAGTCACACACTGGGCGGGGTGGCACCAGGCATGGTGCGGGCCCCCCGTGGGGACATGGCAGGGAGCGGGCAGGCCACACAGTGCTCTGGCCTGCTTGAGCCATGGGCCAGGGGGAAGAGCAGCCCATGGCCCAGTCACCTTGAAGTCCTGCTGCTTGGCCACCGTCACAGGCACGTGCCCCACCAGGAGTGGGTGTCTGTCCTTCTTCATCTGATTCCCGTCATCCTCCACGCAGAACCAGCCCAGGTGGTTGTCCTCCTCTGCAGGAGCAGCAGGTGAGCAGCCGGCCAAGCGCCATACTCCCTGCTCCGCACGGGGCCCACTGTCCTCCCACGGACGTCCTGCGCGCCCTGCTGCTGGTCCCGCCCTGTGGGGTCCCTCCGGGAGGGACATGGAGCCTCTGGGGCACCCTGGTGCTTGCTGGCTCATCACTGCTCAGAGCAACGGAGAAGATGAACGGCAACAGGGCCAGCACTCAGTGGCCAGCATGAGGTGAGGTGGGCAACACGTGTCTGAGCCCGCGGCACCCACCCCAGCCCTGCGCCCTCTGCCCTCCGCCCTCCCACAGCTGCAGCGAAAGCAAAGCAGGGGTGAGCACCAGGGCACACAGCACGCATGGTCACGCACACACAAGCATTGTGCACTTACACTGGCAAAATCACACACACACAAGCACTGTGTGCACACACAGGCACAGTCATACACACACAAGCACCATGTACTCACACTGACACAGTCACACACACACACAAGCACCAGGCACACACACAGGCACGATCATATACACACAAGCATCATGTACTCACATTGGCATATTCATGTACACAAAAGCATCATGCACACACACTGGCATGGTCACACACACACAAGCATCGTGCACACACACTGGCACAATCACACACACACACAAGCACCAGGCACACACACAGGCATGGTCATATACACACAAGCATCATGTACTCATACTGGCACATTCATGTACACACAAGCATCATGCACACACTGGCACAATCACATACACAAAAGCATTGTGCACACACACTGGCACGGTCATACACATACAAGCATTGTGTATTCACACTGGCGCATTCATGTACACACAGCATTGTGCACACACACTGGCACAATCACACACACACACACAAGCACCATGCACACACACAGCTGGGGATGCCACAGGGGTGGGGGGGCAGAGAGGAGAGGTGGAGAGCAGAGGTCCGGGTGCAGGAAAGAGAGCCCAGAGAGCCGAACACGGGAAGCAGAGGGGACGGGGTCCTGAAGGAGCAGTTGGGGGCGGGGGAGGGTAAAGAGCAGAAAGGGAGGGAGGAGGGGCCAGGGATGGGGCAGTGCTGACCACCACAGTGGACAGGGCAGCTCCACGAACAGGCCAATGGAAGGGGCAGCTGCAGAGGCCAGACTGAGCCTTCAGCAACGTCCACCTCTTCATGCGACCCGGTCGAGCCCTGGAACAGTCTGTCAGGGATCCCGCAGTGCCCGGTGGGGGCGGCTCACCCAGGCCCAGCTTGGCCGTGTGCAGGCTCTGCAGCCAGGACGCCTTCACCGCAGGGCTGAGGGTGTTGAACTCGGCACTGAAGAAGGTGGGACGCCCAGACCTGCAGGGATACAGGGTGGGTGTGTGGAGGGCAGACACTTCCAACTCACAGCGCCCCTGCCCTCTCCCTGCTCTCCCCCAGCCCACCCCCACAGCCCCAGCCCCACAGCCCCAGCCCTCTCCCGGCCCTCCCCAGCCCCTCCTCACTTGTCAGGCTTCCCCGGGAGCTGCAGCTGCAGGCGGCAGCAGGCGGCCGCCCGGATGTCCTCTTCCTTCTTCAGGATCAGCCGCCGTAAGCCTGCCGTCCAGTCCTGGGCCACTGATGCATTGAGGTTCTAGGGGACACGCGGCAGCGATCAGCTTCGAGGATGGCAGCCCAGAGACGGCATGGCAGGCTTGGGGGCTCCAGGGGCAGAGCACAGCACAGCACCCAAGCTAGCCACCAGCCCTTCAACTGGCGCCCGGCAGAGACTCCCCCAGCCGCACTCGGGGTTCAGGGGCCCGGGAACAGAGTGTGGGGGACATAGGCAGGGGCTGGACTTGGCCTCACCTGGTAATGCCCCCGCAGGGTCCCGATGAGCTGGGAGATCTGCCCCAGCACAGCCAGGTCGTGAAGAAGGTTTTGGAGGTCCCGGTGCAGCTGGCCTGGTCCCACGGAACCCCCGCCTGTGGGCAGACCAGGACTGCACCCAGGGGTCCCAGCCATCCCAAGGGCCCCCACCTGTGGGCACTCAGGGATCCAGGGGACCCGCCCCCAGAACCCAGAGCTGCAGCTACTAGAGAGAGGCCACGCCCATGGCCAGAAGCTTCCAGAATCCCACAAGAGTGGGGAAGCTGCAGGACCAGCCTCACCTCCTGTGTCCCTGCTGGGTCAGTCTCCCAGAGCAATGTCCCCTCCCCCACAGGCAGGCTGGGCTCGGCCAGCAGAGACTAGCCCCTCCCGACTCTCTGCTGGCTGACTGGCAGCTAACGGGACGGGGGGGACTCTGCAAAGTCCCTCGGTCCAGTGAGCAGCACTACCATTTGTTTCATACCCTGCGGTGGGACCCTTGCATCTCCAGGAATGACACACCCAGCCCATCCATGCTGGCTGCCCCCAACCCAAGCCTTGAAGCTTCCCAGGACACTAGACAGCAAAGGCGCGTGAGGAGGGCAAACCCCTCACCCTCACGCCAGGGCTGGGAGCCGCCCAGTTCAGGGGCTCAGGCCAGCAGCTGCATCCTCTCATTCCCATCCCTCAGCAGAGCTGAGGGGTGCTCTGGGGGACCTGCAGGTTCTGGGGTCCACAACAAAGCCCTGCAGCTCAGCTAAGCCATACTTGCTGAGTGCCGGCCCACGGGGGGACTGCCAGCTGGGAGGTCTCGCACTCACACTCACACTCACACTCGCATGCTCACTCATGCTCATGCTCACACACACAGGCTCACACTCACACATTCACCCAGCTCATACACACTCACATTTGGATGCTCACTCCTGCTCACACACATAAATTCACTCTCACACTCACACACTCACACATACTCACACTCACACTCACACATACGCTCACACTTGCAAGCTCACCCAGCTCACACATGCTCTCACACACACACTCACACTTGGACACTCACTCATGCTCACACACACACTTGCACGCTCACCCAGCTCATACATACTTGTGCACTCATGGTCACATACACACTCACACTTGCATGCTCACTCATGCTCACACACTCACGCTGGCACACACTCATGCTGACACACATGCTCACTGATGCTCACATACTCATGCTGACACACGCTCACTCGTGCTCACTCACACTGATGCTCACACATGCTGACACACCAATGCTCACACACTCATGCTGACACACGCTTACAATCACACACTCACGCTGATGCTGATGCGCACAGGCTCACTCATGCTCTCACACTCACACTTTCCCACTCAAGCTCACACACCCATGCTCACACTCAGTGCTTAGATCTCTGCCTATGGACCCTGAGAGCAGCAACAGGTCAGCAAGGACATGGGGCACTGGGTCTGGGTCCCGGCTCAACACAGCCATAGTTGGGCCCTCAGCAGAGCCTCTGCAAACTCGCCCACTAACACTAACAGGAGCCCCAGCTCCCCGAAGTGGTGGGAGGGCACAGGCCGGGCAGGCCAGCATGCTCACAGACACCATCACAACCACCACCTGTGTGTGCCCTTCACTCCTGAGCAGAACTGGGCCTGTACCCCCACACCCGGACACAGAGCCCAGTCTGGACAGAAACAGGATCGCAGGTTGTGAGCCCACCACTGGGGGCAAACAGAGTCCATGATGAAGGCATGCAGCTGCTTGAAGGGGGACTGCCAGGACACCCGGCTCTCAGACACCCCCGATCTCAGATACAGTGACTCACAGACACCCTGACCTTGAGATAGTAACCCACAGACACCCCAACTCTCAGACACAGTAACTCACAGATATCCCAACTCTCAGATACAGTACACAGTGACTCACAGACATCCTGATTCTGACACAGTGACTCACAGACACCACGACTCTCAGACACAGTAACTCATAGACATCCGGGCCCTGAGACACAGAACTCACAGACACCCAACTCTGACACAGTAACTCAGAGATATCCCAACTCTCAGACACAGTAACTCAGATACCCAACTCTGACACAGTAACTCAGACATTCTGACTCTAACACAGTAACACAGACACTCTGACAGTAACTCACAGACACCCCAACTCTGAAATAGTAACTCACAGACACCCCGATTCTCAGACACAGTAACTCAAGGACCCCTGACCCAGACATAGTTAACTCACAATGGACTCTGCCCCATACCTGCCCACATATGGTCCCAAGAGCCCACACAGTCTACACCTGCCCTACGCCTGCCTCATGCCCACGCACACCTGCCGGTTGGGACGGAAGTGCCACTTACTGGGCTTGGCACCAGCCTCCAGCAGCAGGCTCTCGTGGGGGTGCTCAGGGGAGCCCCGGCCGTGCTCTCCAGCGCCTTCGTTGCTGGTGTACTCAATGGGCTCCACATGCCCCAGAGGGACGCTCCACTTGAGCAGGTACCTGTGGCCAGGTGACGTGGTGGTACCGCCATCCTGTGAGCTGCAGGTGAGGCTGTATAAGTGTGGGTACACATCCAACAGTAGGCCCCAGACCTCTCCCCCGAGACCCTGGTGAGGCAGGGGTCCCACAGGAAGCACAAGGAAGGACAGGGATGGAGCCTGTCCCCACATCAGCCCGTGTCAGGCCTGGCAGCACATGTGTGTTGGCTGAGACTCGTCCACAGACACTGGCTTTGCCATGATCTCCCACGGGGACAGGCCCTGGGAGATCATGGTGAAGCTGACCGGTTTCCTTGGGAATCTGACCAAAAGTCTGCAAACACTTCCCAACCCCCAAACTCCTTCTGGCTGAGCTGGCGGCCGTCACCTCCCTGACACCTCTTCCATCCTTCACCTGCCCCTGGGTTCACACCTGAGAGCTGGGCCCCACCCTGCAGACTGGTTCACATGGACATGGGCACACGTGCCCAGGAACAGGAACCAGCAGCTGTTTCAGGGAGGCGGCAAGGGTGAGATGGGCTGATCTGGAGCAAGGAAGTGGCCCAGCCATGCCCTAAGAGCAGCAGGTCCTAACAGGGGAGCAGGACCGCAGGGCGGCCGCCTTACCGGGCGCTGACAGTGGCGCACATAAGCACATCGTTGAGCATGAAGAGTCGCCGCTCCTTGGTCTTCAGCATCTCGCCCCTGTCGCTGTACACCGTCTCCACCATGTCGTCCGAGCGTACCAGGTAGCGGCTGCCGGTGCTGAGGAGCTGGACATATGGGGTCAAAGGGGAGAAGATGAGGAAATGGCATTGACGTGCCATGTCTGCCCCCGGGAGCACGGCAGCCAGGTGGAGTGAGAGGCCCGCCCCACAGCCTCTTGCACTCAGCTCTGCCCCTGAGATGGGAAGGCCAAGGGCCAGGACTTTCCTCTGAGGGGGCAGTGGATGGAGGGGGCCCAGGTGAGCACAAGGCACAAGGCACAAGGGCAAGCGGGCAGCCACTGCCATCCACCTTGGCCAGCACAAAGCACAAGGACTAGGATTTCCTGAGGAACTGACATAGCTGGTCCTGCCAGAGAAACACACACACACACTCTTTCACACACACACACACACACACACACACACACACACACACACACACACACTGATCCATCCTACCAGTGGGTGGAGCTGGGAC
>JAOXYA010000021.1:33090788-33104909 GCA_028565675.1 Sorex palustris | reverse complement strand
GACACGCACACACCTTCTCACACAGAGCCACACACATTCTCACACACTCACATAGACTCACACTCTTTCGTACACATACAAGACACGCACACTTTTTCACACACAGATTCACACACACTTTCTCACACACTCACACAGACTCACACACACTCTTTCATACACATACAAGACACACACACACTTTCTCACACACAGACACACAGAGGCAGACTCTCACACACACACTTTCTCACACACTCACAGACTCACACATTGAGACACACACACTCTCACACACAGACACAAGAGACACACACACTTACACACCCACACTCACAGTGACACACTCACACAGAAACACACTCTCTCACAGTCTCACACACAGACACACTCACATGCTTTCATACACACACACACACACGCACACACACACACATGACCCTCCTGGCACTGCTCCCTGGTGCGCACCTTGTTCAGGTAGCGCTCGTTGGCCGCCTTGGCGATGCGTTTCATCTCGCAGCGCTGGTCCGCGTCCCGCTTCCGCTCGTTCAGCTTCTCTGCCAGCGTCTCCAGCTCAGTCAGCGCCATCTGCAGTGGCAGCCTGTCGGGGTGGCCTGGGCAGGTGTGCTTCAGCATGTCCTGCAGGAGGGCCAGGGGACACGGGCAGTGACCGATGGGCAGAATGCAGGTGGTCACTTCATGTTGGCTCTGAGCGCTGGAGCAAGGTGATGCCAGGAAAACAGTTGGGGAGGCGCCCCCACAGCCTGCCCCCCCCCAGCTACCCCACCAAGAAGGCACCCCCAAAGTTTCCCCACCAAGGAGGCCCAGGGACTGAGCAGCCCCAGACTCTCGCAATCTCCATCCACTGTCCTGGGATCTGAGAGCAAGTGTAAGGAGGCTGGTGGGCACCCTCAGCTTAGGACCTGAGTCCAACAGAAGCAGGGTCTGGGATGGCATGCACCCGGGTTGCGCCCCAGGCCAGGACCCCTACCTGCAGCAGAAGGATGAACTGGGGGAACCTCTGGATGGGCTTGGTCATCAGGCTGTAGAGGGTGGTCCGGTCAGGGCTGTTCTCCTGGCTCTGCTGCGGGCACAGTCCACACTCACTACCCCGCATGACAGCAGCACCCCAGACCCACAGAAGGTTCTTCCAGAACTTCATACCTTGGCATTAGCACTAGAAAGTGCTTCTGAGCACACCTCCGTGCCTCTGTCACCTCAAACCCCTCACCTACCCTCTACCTCCCCACACTCTCCAGATCTCACACAAATACCCAGGGTGACGTGTGCGTGTCCATTTGAGAAGGAATCTCATTCTTCCCAGGAATGAGTCAGACACACTGTCCACAAGTCACCACACACAAACCAAAACCACAGACCACACAACCACAAACCACAACCAAACCATCCACAACCATGTGATAACACACAGACCACAAACAACTACAGAGCACAAAAAAACATAAAGCAGTAACCACACACAACCACAAACCAAAACCACAGACCACAAAACCAACAAACCAAAAACAAACAATCCACACCCACAAAATAACTACACACAAACCACACACAACCATGAGCACATACCAAGACCACACAACCACAAACTACAACCAAACTACCCACAACTACATGATAACACAGATCACACACAACTACGGAGCACAAAACCACAAAGCAATAACGACACAATCACAAACCAAAACCACAGACCACACAACCACAAACCACAAGCATATCATCCACACTCACAAGATAACTACACAGACCACACACAACCATGAGCACAAAACCACAAACCATGTAACCACATAACCACAGAGATCACACACAGCCACAAACCACAAGTAAACCATCCATAAGCAAAGACATAGGCAACCACAGACTAAAACCACAGACCACAAAATCACAAGCCACTTAGCCACATACAACCACAAACCACAACCAAACTATCCACACTCACATGGTAACTATACATAGACCATACAAAACCACAGACCACACACACACACACACACACACACACACACACACGAAAACAGAGGCAAGGGATAACCACACAATCACACACAACTTACACAACACAACCTGACCACATGCCACTAAAACACAGTCACACACAGACCGCCACACAAACTGAGGCACCAACATGCCCACCTAGAGCAAACCCTACCGAAGGCCCTGTGGGGAGACATGCAGTCACCCCTGATTCAGCCTGCTGCCCACAGTGGGGGCTGGTGTGGTGTGTGTGATTGTGTGGGGGGAAGGCAGGGAGTGGCTGGGGCTCACCCAAGCGTCAGACCAGGGTCACCTCCCCTGAAGCCCCTACACCTGCCCCTCACCTTCAGGAACTCCAAGAAGGCGGGTTTGGTGGCACACGTCTTCTTGAGGATGGCCACAGCTGAGCTAAAGTTGTTCACATACTCACTGTAGGCGTCCAGGACCATGGATTTGGAGAACTGTGTGAACACACCAGCAGGCTAGTAAGAGGTAAGCCCACCGCTGGGAGATTCCAGATCGACCTTACAGTAGGATCCTGAGAATGCCAGGTGGGCCTGACCCTTGACCTATGCCTGGAGAGTCCTGGGTTTGAGCTCTGCCTTGACCTGGGAATCGATGGTCGGAGTCTGGCAGGTAGACCTGACCTCTGACCTGGTGTGGGGTTGTGGGAGCCCGGGCCTGACCTCTGACCCCAGTGTGAGGTTCTGGGATTCAGGCCTGACTGCAGGTGTCTGGCTCATCCAAGCCAGTCCCAGCCCTCAGCCCATGTGGCCTGCTTGTAAAACCCGCATCTGGGCTCCAGGACAGGAAGAACAGGGGGAGGTGACTCCATCTGCAGGCTGGCCCCTGGGTTGGGTCAGGCAGCTTGTATGAGCTGGTATGAGCCGGAATGCTCAGGAATGAGCCAGAATGAGCAGGATGGGCTTAAACAAGGCCTCCATGTGTAACAAAGGCAGGGCTGGGCCCAAGTACCATGAGGACACCATGGGGACCCTCACAGAGACAGCAGGGCACCCATCCCTCACCACAAACCACACGCCCCTCCCAACCCGAGCCCACCCTACGTAGCTGCTGCTCGCACCGCGGCCCCCCTTCCCCCGCCCTCAGCATGGAGGTGGCTCCGCTTTACCGAGGCCACAAAGACGTCCCCGATCATCTCCACCGAGTCCCACTCGGCCACGCGGCTGGCCAGCGCAATCTGGAACAGGGAGTGGCACTGCAGAACCTCCTTGACCCGGTGGAAGATCACCTTGAGCTTCCGCTCACTCAGGATTCGAGGTTCCATCTGGGACAGCGGCTTCTCGTAGTGCTGCGGGAGGGGATACCAGGCTGAGCCTCACACGCACACACCAGAGGACACGGAATCCACGCATGTGGACACGTATGGGAGATCACACAACACACAAGCACACCGGCACACACATGAGCCCACTGCACGGTGGGGCACGCGAACATGCATGTGCGCCCACCACATACACCACATACACACACACACATACACACACACACGCACACGTTGATACACGTGAATACATGCAAGCCCACAGCACATATGTGGGCACACACAAGTCCACCTGACATACGCAAACACATATGCATGGGGATCCATGGTACATGCACACAGCACAGGCACGCACACGGCACAGGGCACACACGCATGGGGAGCCACAGCACAGGCCGGGAAGACAAAGACACTCAGGTACCTCCAAGATCCTCTGCAGGGAGTCCACGTAGTTCTTCTCACTGTCCACAACAGCGCCCAGAATGTACCTCCTGACCACCTGTGGGGCGGGAACACAGAAGGAGCTGCTGCAGGAAACGCCTATGGCTTGAGGGGGTGAACGACATTGGGTCTGGCTTTGTTCTCATGGTGGGAGAGATCCAAAGGCCTTCTAGGTGTGTGCCAACAGCGGGTGCGGGCACACACGTCGCTGCTCGACCTACGCACAAATGAGGACTTGCAGCAGGAACAGGGGGATGCCCACACTGAACCAGCTGACCTCCCACTGTGGCCAGGCAGGAACCGTGTCCAGGAGCGAGCTGGCTGGACACAGATGCTTCCTGAAGCCCCTGATAATGGGAAAGAGGCTGCAGCCATGGGCACTGCCTCTGCCTCCCTTCCCAATGGGTCCAGCATGGCTGACTGCAGCCTGCTCAGCTCGCAAGGGCGGGCACTCTCCAAGCCTGAGATTTCTGCTGACGGGTTCTGGCCCATGAATGGACAACAGAGCCCAGGACAGACGGCCAGCACTGCTGCCTCCAGCCCCACCCTGCACCTCCTGAAGGCCCCACACTGCCCCCTAGTGTGCGGGAGGGCACGTCCCCAGAGGGCACCCCAGAGGGGCCGACTGTAGAGCCCCTTCACAGAGCGAAGACCAGGGCACAGGCACTGGTTCTACCAGCTCAGAGGTGACTCGTGTGTCATGTTGAAGACCCTGCGGGTTGGGGGGGAGGTGACTTAAAGACATAATGGGGGCCAGGGGCCTGGGCACAGGCTCTTCCATGCAGAGGCAGCACACAACCCCAAGTAACCCCAAGCACCTCGCCTGGGAGGGTCATGGGAGAGGCCCCTGCCCTGAATTCCGCTGCCCTGGGGGCCCTGTAACAAAAGGGTACAAGTAACAACGAAAGGATTCCCAGGCCCCTGCAGCTGTGGGCCAGTGGGCTGTGCAGTGGGGGACACAGTACCAGGCACACAGAGCACCTGAGCAAGTGGCAGGAGCACTTGCTGCCTGCCTGCCCGCACCCTCCCGCCCCACCCCCACAGACCCTCACCCACCCCCACACCCTCTCCTGCCCAGCTGAAGCCATGTGCCTGCTGTATGTGGGATGTCTGGCACCACAGGGAGGTGGGGTGGACTGAATAGTGCCCTGTCCTCTGGCACCAATCACACTTTCTAAGGCCATTAAGCTGAAGGCCTCGAGTCTCTGAGATGGGGCCACCCTGGAACGCACAGCTGAGGGGGGCTCAGACCAGTGGTAGCAGGTTCTCCCCAGAGGTGGGCGGCTCAGGGAAACGGGACAGCCCACAGCGTCCAGCACCTGCTGCTGAGACAGGCCCTCGGGCATCGGGGTGAGCACGGCCTCGGGGTGCTGGCACTCCACGTCGATGAAAGGATTCTGCTCCTCGTCCAGGCCGTCTCTGGGGTCTGCAGTGGGAGAAGCAGCGTGGGACTGTGCCCCGTACCGCTCCCCGCTCCCCACACACATCCCCCCCCCCCACCCGCCCGAGACATAGGCAACATTGGACGCTAGGTCTTATCACGCAGGGCCTGCCTGAGCCGTATCACAATGTGGCGAGGCCTTAGGCCGGACACTCCCATGAAGGGCCCAGAGCAGCCGGGAGCAGGGATGGTACTGGGACGCACACAGGTCCTTCCCGCTCTCCTGGACTGTCCCAGGGACATGTCAGGATGCCTCAGCCTGCCCCTCGCAGGCCCCACCCTCCAGGAGATCCCAAATTTCTGGGGCAAACCTGATCTCCAGGGGGGCAGAGATAAGGCAGTGGTGGGGGTGCTGGGGTGCTGGGGGTGTCAAGGGCACTGCACTGATGGAGTGAAGAGGGTGAAGGGACGCGGGGAGATGGGAGCTCAGGGGGTGGGGGCTCGGGGCAGTGATGGGGGCTCGCCCAGGGCTGCTGAGGAGCAGCCACACCCCTCCAGGCCCCTGGGCGGGTCAGAGAGGTCAGTATGTGCTGATTCCAGGGTGGGCCTCCCGGGCTGCACCCTCCAGGGACAGAGGCCTAGAGGGACCTAGTGTGAATGGATTCCCATCAACTGCCTGTGCTCCCCACTCACTCCTCATGCTCCCCCACTCACTCCCCCTGCTCCCCCCCACTCACTCCCCGTGCTCCTCCACTCCCCATGCTCCCCCCAAATATTCCCCATGCTCCCCCACTCACTCCTCGTGCTCCACCCACTCACTCCCCATTCTCCCCTCACTCTCATGCTCCTCCACTTACTTCCCGTGCTCCCCACTGCCCGTTCTCCCCCCCATTCACTCCCCGTGCCCCCCACTCACCCCGTGTTCCCCCCACTCACTCCTCGTGCTCCCCACTACTCCCTGTGCTCCACCCCACTCACTCCCCGTGCTCCCCCCAAATACTCCCCATGCTCCCCTCACTCACTCTCGTGCTCCTCCACTCACTTCCCGTGCTCCCCACTCTCCGTGCCCCCCCACTCACTCCCCATGCTCCCCATTCACCTCCTGTGCTCTCTCCACTCACTCCTCGTGCTCCCCACTACTCCCTGTGCTCTCCCCACTCACTCCTTGTGCTCCCCACTACTCCCTGTGCTCCACCCCACTCACTCCCCATGCTCCCCCCACTCACCCCCCCGTGCTCCCCCACTCACTCCCTGTGCTCCTTCCACTCCCCATGCGCCCTTCATTCCCCCCACTCACTTCCTGTGCTTCCCCCACTCACTGCCCGTGCTCCCCCCAATCACCCCCGTGCTCCCCCCACTCACGCCTCATGCTCCCTCTACCCACTCCCCGAGCTCCCCACTACTCACCTTACCCCCGTTCACTTCCTGTGCTCCCTTATTCAATCCCCATACTCCCCCCATTCACTTTCCTTACTTTCCCCCCGTCACTCCCCGTGCTCCCCCATTCACCCTTGTGCTCCTCCACCCCCCATGCTGGCACAGACCTTGGGGCAGCAGGGAGTGGCTGCGAATGAAGGAGCGTCCCCTGCGCACGGCAGCCTTGGTCCTCTCCAGCCCATCTTTGGTGCCCTCCTTGGCGGCCTTCACCAGCTTCTGCATCTGTGAGGGGGTCGTGAGCTGGTGCCTCTTGTGTCGGCCCCCAAGGTCAGTCCCTCACTTAAAAGGACACTGTCAAGTGCTCTGGGTCAGATGCTGTCCATGGAGGGGCCTGGGGGCGCCTCCCACCACAGGGACACGGTCACCTCCCATGGCCCAACCGGCCTGCCCCAGCCTCAGCCCCTCGGCCCCAGCCTGGACTCTGGCAACCGCCATGGCACATTCTTGCTGCTCCCACCCACACTGGGAGTCCCTGCAGCTACCCTGCTCAGCCTGCACCCACACCCCCCAGAACTCCCACCACGCCTGCACCCCACATGTTCCACCCCTACACGCCTGCACCCGCACACGCCTGCACCCGCACTTGCTCACACTCCACACACACACACACACACACACACACACACCCGACACAACCACTCCCCCACACGCCTGCAGCCCCACCCGTGCCTGGCTCAGCCCCTCAGGGTCTGGGTGCTGCCTCCTGCGCTCCCCACCCACCCACTCACCACCAGAGTGCCCCGACTCCACACCGCAGACCCCCACGGCCACAGAGGGAAAGAGCCGGGGGGCACGGCCCTCCAGGCAGTGAGCCTGGGCTCTGGGCTGTGTTTCCCTCAGCACTGGGGGCCTTGGGGCCGTCACACCCCTGCTCAAGCCTGAGTTCAGTGACTCCTCCCAGGACCTGGCTGACCTGGAACCTGGGGCTGCCCAGGCCAGGCGAGCACGGCAGTGAAAGGCTCGGCCCTGACCCTCCCCCAGCAGCCTCTGGCCTCTGCCCTCCCTCTGCCTCCTTCCCTGGCTCCAGGCCAGCAGCAAGAACCCATGGGAGCACTTGACAGGGCCCTTTTGAAGCAGGCCGGGCCCCCTCCAGTGCGTGCGTCCCGACGGAGCCCCAAGGGAGGACAAGGATGGGACACGCAGGCCCAGACACCATCCCCGGGGCCACGCCAATGTCTTCAAAGGGGATGGTCACCCACTGTGAGCCAGGCCACCACCCGCACCGCCGCCGCCACCGCCGCGCCGAGAAGCCCTGCACCGCCCGGCACGGCGAGGCACACGGGGGTGCAGAGGGCTCCGGGCGGCAGAGCCCGGCTACCTTCAGCTCATGCTTCTGCCTTAGCTGCTGCATCTCTACGGCCGCCACTGTGCTCGCCATCAACTCTCTCACCCTCCTCTCATAGTGCTCCTTGAGGCGGGCCAGGTCACGGGAGAGCTGCAGCAGAGACCGGCCACTGAGCGGGCGCTTGCAGGCCTCACGCAGACACGTGCCGCAGGCCAGACATGCAGCCATGTGCCACAGACAAAAGGACACACACAGACATACAGGGAAACATGCAGACAGGTGTCAAAGGACACACACACACACACACACACACACACACACACACAAACACAGATGCACACCACAGGCCACAGTGCCACAGCGCCCTGAGCTCTCCCCATGGCCCTGTGTGCTGGGAGCAGGAGAGGGCCTGGGGGCAGCTCAGCTGGGCTCCCTCCCCTCACCTGAGGCTCGCCTCAGGGCAGCTCTGCCCCTGGACCCTCCTGAGTGGCCAGGGAAGGGCAGTGCCTGCCCAGGAGGAACTGCCCACAGCCACATGCAGGGGAGGGAAATGGCAGGAAGCCCAGGATGGCCGAGTGCCGGGCCCATATGACGCCCTGCTGGCATTGCCCTCACGAGTCCACTCTCTCTCTCCCTCTAGTCACATCCCAGCTACTGCGGCCCACAGAGGCGGCCAGCTGAACCTGGCTCGGGCATGGGCTGGGAGCTGAGCTTTAGCATCCCCTTCAGGCTGGGTCAGGAAGGAGCTCTGGGCTGTAGACAGTCACCAGGGTCCAGAACCAGCTTCACAGGGCCCCAAGCTCTCTCTCCAGCCCCCTCTAAGCACCCTGATCCCTGAACCCTCTTACACAGACACACCCAGACATGTACACACATGTGTACACACAGAACATATACCATGTCCAGGTATTGTACAGATATACCATGCCTTGTACACATGTACATGGCACCCTTACACGCATGCACGTGTACCAATGGGCCATACACGACACCCGTGCATCTATGCATGTCACACATCATGCAGCTGAGGGCTTTGGTCCTCATGTATGCACAGCACACATAGATAGGCACCACAGCGTGCATGAACACTCCATGCAAAATACACAACGCGCACGTCACACATGCTACACATGCACACATGTGCAGACATACCGTGCACCTATAAACACGTGCACACAACATGTGCCCACACACATGCCTGTGTGCGCACATGAAACCACAGTACATGTCATAGACATGCATTTGTGCACACATGTGTGCACACACACACACGCACGTACAGGTTTGCCACACATGCTCCCAGGCACAGCCTTCACCTACGGGCCCCCAATTACAAGCACAGACACACCTGAAAACACACACAATGGTGTGTACACGCACACGTGCACATATGAGTGCACGCGCACGTGTGTGCATATGCACAGTCTAAAGAAGCGGATCGGGGGCAGCTGAGGGCTTTGGTCCTCTTGTCTCCTGACAATTCTGCACGTTTCTGGTGAAGTGAATTCTCCAGCTGGGGTCCTGTGAGCGGGACAGGGCCTCAGGAGCAGAGATGTGCACAGCCCGGCAGGGCCCTCTGTGGGGGCACATGTGCAAGGACAGCAGGGCCCGGCCAGGGCTGGGGGCACGGATCACAGCAGCATCGCTGGGATGAGCACATCCCACGCACAGAGCACGAGGCACAGGGCCATCTCGGGCAGCACGACCTCGGGGCCGCTCCCCAGACCCCCCTCCCCAAGCGTCTCCTGTCATCACAGTTGGGCGAGGGACACCCAGATGCGGGTGAGGCAGGGCTGCACCCACCTGCTTCCTGTGGCTGCTACGCAGGAAGGAGCGGGGAACCCCGTGCCGGCACTCGGAGTCGCTCTGCTCCTCGTAACTCTCGAACTCGCTTGAGCTCCAGCCGTAGTCCACAGAGCTGTTTCCTCCTCCGTCTCCGTTCTCCACGTCATCGTACACCATCTCCTCTGCATGCACGCCAGCCACAAGGAGAAGCAGCAGCATCAGGACCCCACTGAGCGGGGGGCTGTGAGGGTTCCCCCCGCCAAGTCTATGCTACTCAGACGGGCACCAGAGGGATGACCCAGCACCCCCGGGCCTGAGAACCCTTGGCCGAGAGACCCCAGTAGAACTGTCCACAAGGAAAGCTCTCCTCTCAACAGGAAGCGTCACTCTATAGGCGGGACAGCTGACAGCAACACCAGGACGTGAGCAGCCGGGGGGCTCCACAGCCAGAGCAACACCCAGACGCGAGCAGCGAGCAGCCGTGGGCCCATCAGTGAGAGCCGTGAAGGCTGCTCTCGGGGCTGAGAAGGGCGAGGCCCACAAAAGGTGCTGGCATGTGTCCGTGGCTCGTGGCTCCTGGCCATGTGCCCATGGAGGGCCTGCAGTGCTGATGCTACTCAGGGCACCTTCCGTGCAGACCCCGGAGATGGGACGTCACACTCTCAGGAGAGAGGAAAACAGGTCCATCCCCCAGTGTGTGGCCAAGCTTCAAGGCCTCAGTGGAGGCCTGTGTCAGCTGCAACACAATGCGCAGTCCTGCTCCCAAAGATTTCTACAGCCTGGAACATGGCATGTGGCCGCCCCACTGGGACGTTCTCTGAGTTTTTCCCTCTGTTCCGTGTCTGTGCGCCCTGGGCTCCGCCTCTGGCCTCTGCTCCCACCTGCCCATTTTTTCGCTCTCAGGGGCTTTAGAGGCAGCGCGAGCGGCCAGTTCAGTGGTGACAGAGGAGCACAAAGGAAGGCAGGGCCGAAGAGATGACCCAAGGGTTAGCGCTCATGATCCAGAGTCTGTGCATGAGGCAGAGTCTGTTCAACTCTGGCACTGCCTGGGTCCTTAAGCATCCCAGGACCTCCCCTCAAGTCTTGGCCAGCTGGCCGAGGTCACCAGAGGACCCCTGGGCCTCCTAAGGGATGGGGGCTCGAGGTTGGGGCAGTGCTCATCCTCAGGGGTCCCCGAAGCCAATGCCCAGAGGCAAACCTGGTTCTGAGTCTGAGTTCTCCCTCGGAACATCGTCGTAAACAGCTTCCTCAGCATCTGGAATAAAGGGGTAAGGCAGGGGTGGGGGTCACACAAGGCCCTGGACCCTGAGAGTGTCAGAGGAGGCACAACTGGTGCTTTCGGAGTTCCAGGGCTCTAACCGCCCCCAGGGACCCCCGTGGGTCCAGGATTTCTCATGTGGCAGTGTGTGACCTGACATGGCCCAAGGTCACCCCCAGAGAGACGAGGGCCTGGAGATGCAGTGCTCGTCCTCCTTCGTTCTGGGGCCCAGGCCCAAGTCCTGAAGTGCCCTTGGCAGAGTGGCCTGACAGAAGCCGAGCTGGGCTGTCGTACCCTGAGACGCAGAGATAGGCACCCACGGGGAGGACGCCCAAAGGCGGCCAGGGAACGGCCAGACTCTGTGGGCCTGAACGGGGAGACCAGGGGTGCCCCGCCCCCAGACACGGGACTGGCCAGGGAGCATAGGGGACGTGTCCATGGCTTGGAGACCTTGCAGGGATTCCCACAGGAGCTGTGCCCACAGTGGCTCCCTCCGGGGGCCATGAGGGGCAGGCGGCAGCGAGAGGAGACAGGGCGACCCCGAGCAGGTGTGTGTGAGGGGGTCTGTCCACCCCACATACGGCCATGCTGCACTTACTGTCCATCCACGCAGTATTGGCTGGGTCAGCCACCCACCGGGCCAGGGCGTTGTCCTCCTTGGCATTGTCACTGGAAGTGGATCAGGGGTGAGCAGTGGGACAGTCGTGCACCTGCTGTGTCCCCCACCCAACACCCCCTGACCCCAGGGGCTGTACCAGAAGCTCTGCCCAGTGTAGACACCTGCGGCTTGGTGATTCTGGGGGTTGAGGAAATGAGATACTGGGGCTGGATTTTGTGGTATGGGTAGGAGTTTGACCAAGTGGTGGGTTCTCTGGGTGTCTGGGTTCTGCTGTATGGGTAGGAGTCTGACGGGTGTCTGGAGCATAGAAGCACATTTGTGAGAAATGGCAGGGAGGAAAGAAGCCAGTCTGGGGGCTCAGGGGCTCAGGACAATCATGACTCAGACTCCTGGGCTCCACCGTAGGTCTGAGGGACCTGCAGGGTGGCTTAGCTATAGCATTTTCTGACACTGGCCTGGCCGAGGTTCTGCCCTGCGGCGCCTGTCGTTCAGACTCACACCTCGGTGGGCGTAGGGGCACAGTGGGGGTGACCCTGGGGGCCAGCAGATGCAGCCCTGTGCTCCATCCACATTAGATACACACCTGGATGTCAGACCCTCGGAACAGAGAGACTCCAGCTGGCCATCCACTGCCACTTCTGGGGCTTCTGCCAAGAAAACAAAAAGGGAAGTTGATTTGTCGTCACCTGGGCCCCTGCCGGCCCTCCCTGCGGGCCCCAGGACAGCCGAGCCTAAAGATGATCACCAGAGACTTAAGGCTCTTAGACGTTCAGGAAATGCAGCTGAAAGAGGATCCCGATAAGCCCAGCGCTGTGGGGTCATGACACTGCCAAAGGCTGAAAAGGTGCTGGTGGGTCAGGAAATCAAGCGCCAGGATCTCCCCATTCTCTCAGTTCTCACGTGGGTTGACCACGGGAAAGGGGTGGGGGAGTTTGACTTCTTGGCATCCTCAGGAGATTTTTCCAAGGAAGAGTTAGGTTTGGGATGTTCGATAGGGAACTTTTCCTTACACATACACATGCACACACGTGATAATACATACATGCATATGTGTACACAGGTCACGTGCACATGTTCACACATGCACACTCACACGTTCACATATATGCATGCTTATGCACACACACACAAACCCTCAGAGAGCCGACAAAAGCCCCAGGGCACAGCGCTAGAGGTCCTGATGGACTGGGGCATGGACATGGCATGGACGTGGCTCCCGGAACCAAAGGCACGTGGCAGTCTTGAAGGCCGGTGTCCACCCTGTCCCCTCCCCGGGACCAAGTCTCAGGAGTATGCTGGGAGCCCACCTTGGTCGTCGCATGAACTGGAGCGCAGGAGGACGGGACTGGTGTAGGCAGGCACGAGCGCAGGGAGGCTGCAGGGCACCGCATAGCCGCAGGGCACAGGCACCGAGTACCCGCTGGGCACAGCCACGCCGCCCTCCTCGGACACTGCAGGCTCTGGGGAGGGGGGTGCCTCCCCCTGGAAGGGGCTGATGTCAATGACAGAGTAGGGGTTCACTCGCGGGGGGGCCGCAGCTCTGAATTCCACCAGTGCCCCCGTGTCCGGGAGGGGCTCGGCTCCTGGCGGGGAGAGGAGACATGCAGACCCCCAAACAACCTGGGGACCCCAGCCCAGAGGACCCCAGCCATAGCAGGCGTGCCCACAGTCCCCGGGCCTTGGAGGGATTGTGCTATGCACAGTCCACAGGGCAGGGGGAGAGTGTGGGACATCGGGCGGGGTCACGGTACACTGGCCACCCTGCAGCCAGGTGGGAGGATGGGGCTGCAGGTAGGTCGCCCCCCCACACACACGAGGGCTCCCCGAGACACGGGAGCAGCCCGACCTCTGACGCTGCCGTTCTTGGCACCCCAACATCCAGAAGACCCCGGGGGCCCACGACTCACGGGCACTGGCAGCAGCAGGGTCCCCGCCTGCATCTTCACGTGCTGGGCTGCCTGGGGCGGGTCTGTCAGCTTCCGGAATCTCATCCCCACTGACCCCCTCTCCTTGCTCCCCCTTCTCCTGCTCGTTGTTGTTGGGGTCACTTTCCGCTCTGTCACCTGAAGGACAGGAGAGGATGGGGGGGGAGGATTCAGCAGGGTCAGTGCCCACAGCCTACAGGACCCTGCAGGGGGGACCACTGCATCGAAGGTCATGGGGGTGGGTGGCGAACTATGGTGTCAGGGGACAGCCACAGCAGGCATGGGCAGTCAGGGGCCCTGCCCAGCCTGGCTCTTCCCCCTGCTGTGGCATCTCAGTAGCTCACCTGTGAGCTCAGCGGGCAGCTCCGGAGGGTCCATGGTCCCAGTCCTGGACGGGACACAGCCCTGTGGGAAGAGAGATGGACCCATCACCTTCCCAGGCCTGGATACAGCGGCAAAGTGTCAGCCAGGACCCATTGCAGGAGCCACCTGGCCCTGCACTCCTCGGGGGCACCCACCCCTGCCCTGAACTCAGACCCTCCCTACCCCACCCCTGCTCAGGACTCAGATCCTCCCTACCCACTCCACGCCTGCTCTGACCTCAGACCTTCCCTGACCCACCCTTGCCTGAATTCAGACCCTCTCTAACCCATCCCTCCTCAGGACTCAGACCCTCCCATCACCCACACCCCACACCCCAGCCTGCCTCTGCTGCCTCTGTGGAAGGC
>JAOXYA010000021.1:33074575-33086886 GCA_028565675.1 Sorex palustris | reverse complement strand
TTTTGTATGCTCACACACTTTTTCTTACTTACTAGTGAAGTTGAACATGTGCCCCCCCCCCCCCCCCCCCCCCCGCAAAAAATAACAAATAATAGTGGAAAGTTAAGGTTCCTTCAACTGCTCAGAGGCCAAGCCTGGGAGAGGCAGTGATGGCCTGCGTCCCTCTGCATCTCTGACACCAGGGAGTGTCTAGAGTCCAGGGACACAGACACCACCCTGGACTCTTCCTGATGGGAGCTGCCTCCATGGCCGAGGCCCAAAATGCCCACAGACTAATGAGAAACGGAAGTGACCATCCCCATAAAGTCCCAGCTACACGTGCTGGGGTCACAGTGGGAGACGGGACACTTCCCTGTCCAGGGGGGATGTGACCAGTGTAGCAGGAGAGGATAGGGCGACCAGCACAGATGGAATGAGTGGGGACCTGGGGGTCAGCACAGAGAGGGAGAGGGGTCTAAGGCTAGCACAGAGGGGTGACTTAGAAATCAGCACAGAGGGGGTGGGGGACCTAGGGTTAGCACAGGGGAGGGGAGGGAACCTGAGGGGCCGTGGAGAAGCTCAGCTTGCGAAGGAGGCCATCCTCCACACCTGGAACATTCTGTGCCCAGTGGGGGCAGGGCCTGCCTGTGGAGGGGCGGAAGGGGCAGCAGGGAGAGGCAGATAAGCGGCCAGGGCCAGGGAGCAGAAGGGCCATTGTTCCGGCACAGGCTGCTTCTGTCCCGGCTCGGCCCACGCCTGCCCAGCAGTCTGGCTGCCGTGGGGGAGGACGTGGGACTCTGGGCAACGCGTGGGTGGGATTTGGGCTCCGGGTGCCCCAGTGAGATGAGACTCGAGGTGCCTGTTGCCCCCTCTCTGCCTCGTGCCCCCAGACCCCACAGGCACCAGGGAGCAGACGGACAGGGCCCAGAGCAAGAGGCCATATCTTGCTGGGACCCCAATAGGACCCCTATTCCAGACACCCAGGGTGCCGGTCTGGCCTGGGCAGCAGCTTCCTTCCTGCTGGCCCTGTGCTGCTGTGCCCAGCCTCTGGCCGGGAGACCAAATGGCCCCCAGGGTGCAACCTGGCTGCAGAGGTCACCACAGTAGGGTGCTGGGGTCAGATCCTGTCCCACCGCAGTTCTGGCGAAGTAGGGGGGGTGGGGGAGTACATGTTGAAGCATATGGGACCAGAGTCCATGAGGGAGCCCCAGGGGACCCCGCAAGGCATGGTGGGATCCAGAGACCCTTGCAGGGCACCTGGAAGTGTCCACACTACACCTGAGAGCCAGCTACTCCCCAACACCTGTCCTGGGGCAGAGGGGTTAGGATAGAGTCAAGGGCCGCGATGGAGACCCACTGCAAATGTTACTGGTCAGCTGGGCCTTTGGCCAGGACTCGCCATGGGAGGCAGAGACCAGGACCCACTGCTAAAGCAAATCCTTCTTGCCCTCTCCCTCACAATTGGACCCCATAGCCCCCGACCTCTCAGTGACTCAGGACTAGCCACTGGTTCCCTTGACACAAGCTACTGCCTGGGGACAGTTGCTGCCCGGGGACCCCTGTTGGAAGGGCCAATATTCTACAGGGCTCAGCCTCTGCTCTGGCCATGTGCACAGGGGCCCACGTGTACCCCGTCCTCTGGGTCATGTGCACGGGGACCCATCTTGACCCCATGCCCTGGGCTCCCTGCAGCAGGGCACCTTCAGGTGCCAGGCAATGGCCCCTGGGGCGTAGGAAAGCAGGTGGACGGCAGAAGTTCCTGGAAGGGACTGAGAGGCAGAAGGGCAGGCCCAGCAGGCTGACCCCTAGACAAGCTCCATCAAGAACAAAGACCATGATAAGAACATGGAAAGAGACGGCAGGTGGGGGTTGGGGAAAGGAGTCCAGGTGCTTCCAGTGGACGGTGCCCCACAGCCAGGGGAGAAGTCTGGAGCAGTGACCAGCAGGCCTGAGCTGCCTGACAGGGAGGAGACCCCAGGGACATGGGCAGACTGGCCAGCACTGGTCGCCACGGAAGGATCTGAGGCGACTACTGACCCGAGGAGGCGCTCCCTTACAGAGACGGGCCGTGTCCAGGGGTGTGGATACTGCAGGACATTGGCCCCTGTGGTCCTGCTACCGCATCCTGCTGTTGCATCCAGGCACTCTATGTCCCCCACGGCCTCCCTCCTACTCCTCAGTGTCCCGTGCAGGTGCCACCGGGGGCTGGTGGACGGGATGGAGGGTCCACTCCATGCCATGGTCACATGGGCACCCCAGCGGCTGGCAAGGCTGAGGCATTTCCTGCAGCGAGTGCCAACACCACTTACACCACCGGGGGGCGCCGGTGTGCAGGCTGATATGAGCCAGGCTGAGTCTCACCGAGGTGAGCAGAGGACAGGTCTGGCCCCAGCGGCTCTGGGCAGGCTCCCTGCAGGCCAGAACAGCTTCCTGGCACAGGAAGTGCCGCCGTTCCACGACCAGACGCCGCCTGTGAGTGCCCGTTGCATCCTGGACCCTGGTTCCCAGAACAGCTCCCAGGTGGGCCCTGCCGGCCAACCCATCGGGCCAGCGCCTGTGAGCACGGGGTCCTTAGCCGCTCGCCCCCTCTCCGTCTGATCCCAGGGGCACACAGCCCTGCTGTCCTGGCCCCTGAGGTCTGCAGGGCTGTGTGGGAAGAGGGCCAGAGTGTGGGGCCCGGTGCTTGGCCCATGGGCCTCATGGAATTCCCCAAGTGACTGCTGGGAAGTCAATTCCTTATGACGCCATGGGCGACATGCACTCACATACTGGAGGCCCAGGAAGCTGCCCAGGGGGAAAAGGGAGCCTGTGAAGCGGTCCCACCCAGCGCATACCTACGCTCAAATATGCCTGAATCCAGGGCTGGCACCCTGAGGTTGGGTACCTGAATGGCCTCCCATCCCCGGCACCGCAGGGCGCCATGAGCAGTGCGACCTCCTCGGGCCTCTCTGACTGCCAGCACCTCCCCTGGGAGATCCTAGTGGAAGGGGGCAGGTTGGAAAGGTCAGTCCTACTGAGGGTCCCAGCGGGTCTGCACAGTTTGTACCCCCAACGCAAGAATGGCACCCTCGGGGCCTGGCCAACTTCACGAACTTTATTGCACGTCTATCCGGCCAGAGGCAGCTCTGCCTGCAGAAGGGCACAGTGCAGGCCAGCAGGGCCAGTCTCAGGACGGTCTAGCAGGAGCAGGGGCTGCGGGTCGTCTCAGGGCTCCCATCGCGTCTGGACATGCCATCAGGCTGGACTGCACCAGGGATGGAGACGGATGTGACGGTGACAGATGGAGAACACGTGATCTCCACGGTCACTCGGCAGACTTTCTGCGGGCATTCAGAGGTGCTGATGACCACCGAGTGTCCACCCTGCCCACAGACACAGACCTGTCCATTCACAGCAAGGGGTTGGGGGGGGGCCCTGCAGGCTGGTGGCAGAGGGCGACCTGGTGCTCTCCCAGGCCTGCAGCCCAGCACCCCACACTGGCAGGAGCAAGTGGGCACCGCCTGCTTGAGAAGCCCACAGAGGAACAACCTTGGCATAGGCCGCTCGGGGGAGCTGACCAGGAAAATCTGCACTACTCCCACTGACCTAAGTTCTTCACCTGGACAACAGGTATGAAGATGACATTTCTGCCTTAATGCACGCTCCTTGGTCTAAAAAAATAAAACTCCCACCAGACTCCTGGCCAGCGGACCCTTCCCCGCCCCCGGGAATTTTGAGACCCTGGACAGTGCCACCCCAGGGAGGCCACAGGGTGGTGGAGGCAGGGACAGAGTGACATGGGCTCCCTGGCTCCACAGGACATGGCTGGGGGGATGCACAGGAGCTAATGGGGGCAGCTGGCCACGGCCGTACACGGGCTTGGGAAGGCAGGTCACGGGCTCAGAAATACTCTGTGGCTACGAGGAAATTAATACTAGCAAAGCACCCAGCGCAGCTCTCGCCGCCGGCCCGTCCTGGGCCCCGTGTGTGCGGTGGGCGTGTGGGCAAGGGTCCCGTCTGTCCTTCGCGCGGCTACTTCTCTTTCCTGGGGAGCAGCTGGCCGTTGGTCCTGTCAGGCCGGGTGCTGCTGGGCACGGGCTGCGCGAAGTTCCAGTCCACGGGGTTAAGGAGCTGCTGGGTCTTCTTGTGTGTCCAGTAGGGGTTGAGCACGGCCGTGAGCAGGCCCAGTCCCACGAGGAAGAGTGTGAGGTGCGGCCAGTGCAGACTCTGCCGCAGCCCCTCCCAGTGCTTGAAGCACACCCACCACATGTGGTAGGTGAGCACCATGCGGCAGTGGAACATGTGGATCATCAGCCACTGGTTCAGCTTCCAGAGCCGGGAGTCGGCCCAGCCGGCCTGCGGGCACAAAGGGGCAGTTGTCAGCATGCGTGGGCGAGGGTAGCACCCCACCCTGTCCACAGCACCCGGACCCCTGCAGGGACCCCCACTACCGTGGGGAGAGGCTCCCCTGAAGGAGAGCCTGCTCTCCTGGTCACCTCCTCTCAACCCTGGGAGAATAAGCAGTGCTGCCCGGGGCACTAGGCACAAGCAGAGGCTAGAGAGCAGAGGGCAGGGGGCAGGGGGCAGAGGGCAGAGGGCATGGCACACAGCAGCAGAGGCAGAGAGTGCAGAGCAGGACACGCCGGCAGAACTGCGCCTTTCCACACCAGGCCACCCAAAGCGTGTCCTCCTGTGTTCTGGGTGAGCAGAAGCACAAGGTCCTCCCTGTGCCGGCCTCCCCTGGGGAATCCCGTGAGGGTGCAGTGGCGGCGGTCACTGCTGAAGGCAGCTCACGCGAGGACACGTGTCCCACTCCCGTGACCAGTGAAGGCCATCCATCAGCTAACCCAGAAGGACGGGCCAGCAGCATGGGGTGGCCGTGGTCCCTCCCCAGGCACCAGGTCCGAGGATAGCACCTGCCTCGGTGAGGGTCAGTCTGGCCAGGGGACTCCAGCCCTGTGGAGGCAGCTACTACCTGCTCAACTCTGCAAGGAAGCCTCAAAAAGGTCAGACACCACCTCCTCGCAGTGGGTCCCCGGGAGGAGAGCTGTGCCTTCCTGCACTGTGGCTGTGACATCGGTGTCAGCTCACAAGCAGCTGAGATGTCCCTGCACCCTGGCTGCCAACAGCCCAACCCTCCACCAACAGCCAGACTCTCCTCCAGCAGTCTGATTCTCCATCAACACCCCGACTCTCCTCCAATAGCCTGACTCTCCACCAACAGCCAGACTCTCCACCAACAGCCCAACTCTCCTTCGACAGCCCTGACCACCATTAACAGCCAGAGTCTCTGCCCACAGCCTGACTCCGACAGCATCCTAACTCTCCACCAACAGCCTGACTTTCCACAACAGCTGGAGTCTTCGCCAACAGCCTGACGCGTGCAACTGGACCTGCTGAGATCCGTCTCAGCGGTTCTGGGATGAAGGGCTCTGCCCTGCATTCCTTCCCCCTTACAGGGGCTTATGAAGTGATTCCCATGTACATCAGGGCAGGAACTCGTACTCATTACTCACGACACACATTCTGCTAACAGTCTGGTCTTAATTGGGTGCTGGCTATCTATATTTCAGGGGTGTGGGGGTACCAGAGCCTTCACCGTCCAAAGTGAACAATGCAGACGTTTGAGAGAGAAACAACAGAGCCAAGTGTGAACGGCAGGAGAGTCTCACCCCATGGTGGGTAACGCAGAGGAGACTCACACAAGGTCAGAAGCAAGCAGCGGCCTAAGCTAAGCTAGCAAGACTCCGTGACCGAGGGAGTGAGAGCACGCTAACGCATGCGTGTTCTCTGGCAGATACACACCCTCCTGGGTGCTCCCCTCGCTGCTCTACAGAGGATGTGTGGCCAGCCTTAACAAGAACCCACACCCAGCCCTTTCTAAGATCAGGAGCAAGGAAAGATGCTCACTCTCACCCCAAGTCCTCGCCAGAGCACAGAGGTGAGAAAAACAGGCATCCAAACTGGAAGAGCGATAAAATTTGTTTCAAAAATAGCACCGGTTAGTATAGAAAATTCTTAAAAATTACACCTGAATTTACTAAAGATACAAGATGAGAAACTAACTCACAAAACTCACTGTGTTTCTATAAACTGAGAGTGAAGAATCCAAAAGTAAATTTGGAATACTTCCACACATCTACCACTAGGGTGAAAGTCAACTCAAGAGGTAAAAGAATTGTACACTGAAAATCACAACAGAGTGATGAAAGAAATAAGACACAAACAGACATCCTATATTCATGAAGTTAATGTTGACAAAATATTCGTTCAATTCAAAGTGACCTGCAGGTTAAATGCAAATCTCTATCAAAATTTAAAAAAAAAAAACCTTTTTACAGAAATAGGAAAAACTCTCCCATATAGAATCACAAACGATGATAAAGATCTAGCTTCACCCTGAGAAAGGCCAAGAAAGCAGGGGCAACACAGACAGACCCCAACGATATCACAAAGCCCTACGGTAGGGGACCCAGTGTCCAGAAATACACCCATAGGCGAGGAGTCGACTGGGGAGACGGGTGACCACCTGGGAACGACTGACACAGAACCCTGAGCTAACACAGGGCCCAAAAGTCACCGAGAGCAGGCGGACAGCCGTGACTGTCACGGCTGCTCCAATCAATCTGCTCCCGGGAGAACCAGGGAAGCTTTGACTGCTACGGGCCTGGCCTACGGTTTCCTGACCAGTCAGACAGTGCACACAGGGCAGAAACAGAGCTGGAGTGAAGCTTCACCAGCCTGCACAGCCCCGTCGCCGTGAAGGGCCGGAGAGGCCTGCGGACAGCGAGGCAACGACCTGTTAAGAGACTACCTTTAACACGCACGGGGGCCACAGGCCGAACAGAAGAGGCATAGAGTAAAAGTCTTTGTCCCAGGACCGGGATGGGTGGTTTTCCAAAGAAGACGTACAATGGGCCAGTCTAGCTAGGCAAAAGGGCTTAGTGTCCCTCTTCATGGGTGTCCCCACACCTGTCAGGACGGCTGTAAAGCAAAGGCCACGGCGAGGGGTAGCGGGGGGTGCAGGGCCGGGCCCCACGCTGTGTCACTGCAGAACAGAGCAGAACAGACAGCGGACTCTGTCTTCTAATGACAGGGTGCCAGTGCTCTAGGAGACCCACCTCCGGGTGTCTGTCCAAAAGGACCGATCCAGGGCTGACGTGCACAGCAAAGCTATCAGGAACAGCCAAGCTGTGCGAACAGCCTGGATGTCCACTGACAAGTGAAGGGATGAAGGACATGCAGGAAACACCGGATGGAGAAACTCTCAGTCCGAGAAAGGAATTCTTCACTATACAACCACATCTGCGCTCAGTGGAATAAACCAGGTCAGAGAAATACAGTTTGTTTGTTTGTTTGTTTCTTTTGCTTCTGGGTCACACCTGGCCGTGTTCAGGGCTGACCGTTGGCTCTGTGCACAAGGATCATGCCCAGTGGGCTCAGGGGACCATCTGAGGGCCAGGGTTAGTAGAGTGAGATAGTACAGCATATTCCCCACTGTACTGTCACTCTGGCTGCCAGAAGTACAAATACTCAACGATCCCTCTTACGTCAGATTATTAAATCATGTCACAGACTCAAAAGTGGAACGGGGGTTACCAGGGGCTGGAAGGAGAGAGGATGAGATGTTATCAACCAAGAGTCGTGAAGTTCCCATTGAACGGGACAGAGAAGCCTCATTCACAGTCTTCTACACACAGTCGGCAGAAACCAACTGTTCTCTTACAGCCAGCGGGCCGCACCGATGTCAGTGCAAAATAACAACCGAAGGAAGGAGAGAGTGTGTGCAGGTGAGCTGCTTACACAGGGGTGGGGCTGGAGTTCAGGAGCTCCCTTGGCCAGGCTGGGGTCAATCAAACTCAGGTGGGCAACATGCAGAGGCAAACACTTTATCGCTTCTATTACCTTTCTTGTTTTCCTTTTCCTTACTTTCATTTTATGAAAGTATCAAAGGAAGGAAAAAGACCATGTTTGCAAGGGCCCGTAAGGCCCATGGAGAGTTCTGATGTGACGGAGCTAGAAGCAATAATCCGATTTGCTCAGGATCTAGTGGAATCCGGCCCAGAGGCTACTGCTTCTGACTCAGCAGAGGTCAGTGGGGATCTCCGCTTGGCGCCTGCAGGACCCAGGCACGGGCAGCCCCCAGGTGGCACCACTCACCTTTAAGAGCATCCAGGAAATGCAGGTGAAGGGTGTGCTCATCTCCAAGAGCAGCGTGGTCATGGCCAGGTAGTGGCCAGCTTGGAGATTGACCACCGAGCCCAGAAACCCCAGGAAGGCGAAGAGGTGGTGGACCACCAAAAACACATCGAATGTCCGGAAGAAGAAGTTGGACGCGTGCACGGCGACATTTTCGAACAGGAAGAACCCGGTGGCCGTTGTGACGTGGAACCAGCACCAGTTCTGTTGGCCGCGCGCCTTGTCCGCCTGCAGCACGGGGTCCCCCAGCAGGGCCCAGAGACCCGCCGCAGAGCTCTGCACCCCGAACACAGCCCGCGTGGCTGCCAGGTCCCAGAACACCTTCTCCTTGGCCATCAACGAGCGGTAGGTGGTGTTCAGGGAGGAGGACAGCTGGTGGCAGACCACGAAGACACCCACGTAAAAGGCAAAGCCGGCGGTCACGAGCGTGGCGCGGATTCCGCAGGAAGCATAGTCCAGGTCAAAGATGCTCCCCGATGTCCCTCCATCGCTGGAAAGGCTCATGGTCCCAAAGGTGTGCCCTAGGGGCACCCACGGCCACACCGGGCTCTTGGCTCTCTCCTGCCCAGGACAGTCCAGTCAGTGTGGAGAGGGGAGCCTCCCGCACCCACCTCTAGCCTGAGGAAAGAGAGGACAATTACTTTATTATTATTATTATTTGAAGTAAAAGCAGATTTTATTTGGAGGTTTTTGAAGGAGAGGAGGGAGAGAAAGTGGGAGAGAGAGTGAGTAATGGGCTCAGGAGAGAGCCCGTACACACACCCCAGCATTAGACAGGAAAGTCCACATCTCAAGAGGGGAGATGCGGGCGCCACGTGTGCTCGGCCACATGGGCACAAGCAGGACATGGGTTCGGGCAGCTTATGTGCCAGGACAATTACTCTCAAGCGAAGCTACGACCCATCACCAGCTCACAAAAACCCTGCAGAGAACACCAGAGATCCCCCTCTGTGCATGCGAGAGGCCCAACGAGGCAGAGAACACCCACTGGCTGCTGTGGGCGGAAAGCAAGGCCAGCTGGCCTGATCTCGGGAGGAGGGGCACAGGTGCTGAGAGGGATGCAGGCCGGCCCTCCCGCTGGCCCGTCCACCTGAGGGCACCTTCCTTCTCAGCAGCCCAAGCAGAGGCACAGCTGCAGGGAGCACAGGGCAAACAGACAGCGCCAACCAGCCCGAGAAGGGCTGAAGCGTGTTCTTCTCCAGCCTCGTACAAGGCGGGTGGACGCGCAATGCCTCATTTCAGCCACGGTCCCGGGGACGCGGCCTCCACCCCAAGATCTGTGTGCCATTACTCACAGCTGCCAATACCCAGACATGGCTGGGGCGTCCTGTCGGGTTTGTGTTATGGCACAGGTCATTACCAGGAAGCCCAGTGCCCCGCACCCGTCCGACTCGAGGCCAGAGACAGCCGTGCAGATAGGCTCAGGGTGTCCGCACAGCCCTCCTCAGGCACAGAGGGGCTTCAGCAGCCAACTAACAGCGAGCACTGTCCTCTAGGAGGACCCAGACACTGCAAGACCAGCGCTGAGAGCAAGGATCACTCCACTGGTTGGAAGCCGGCCTCACATGCTGGGGGAAAAGGCATTTGGGATGGAGAAGGGACCACTAAGTAAATGATGGCTGGAAGGATCTCTCAGGAGGGGGGATGAGTGCTGAGAGTAGACTAAGGACCAAAAATAATAGCCTCTTAGTATTTGTATTGCAAACTATAATGCCCAAAAGTAGAGAGAGAGAGAGAGTAAGAAGGAAGGGGTGGAATGGGATTGGGGTAGTGGGAGGGACTCTGGGAATACTGGTGGTGGAAAATGTGCACTGGTGGAGGGAGGGGTGCTCGATCATTGTATGACTGAAACTTAATCATGAAAGTTTGTAACTGTATCTCATGGAATTCAATAAATAAATAAGTAAATAAAGAGTAAGCTTACTTCATTCCCTACCTCTGAAGAATGGATGAAACCCCACCCCAACTTTTATTTGGTGATAGGGACTCTCAGTTTTTGAGCACTTAAAAAGGGGTAAAGTTACCTTCTGCTTTCATCTTACCTCCTTCTGTGGCAGACAAGGGAGGGAAAAGAATAGGATGAGGGAACACTAGAACAATGGAGAACAGTGGACATTCTGGTGGAGGGAATATCCAGTTGTAGATATATAGGGGCTTTGGGGCTTCTGAGACTGGAAAGGAAGAAATTATGCTAGAATCTATCATATCTTTTGACTTCTTAATGCAAACAGCATCTCCCTCCCTAAAATAGAATTAACCAGAAAAGACAGTGGTCTCAGGAAAGTTAGAGCAAGAGTTGCTCCTCTAGATGAGCAGGTACATTACCAGGTGCAGAAACTGGTGTAAATATAGCAGCCTAAGCCCAAGAGACTGCTGATTTGTGTACTTCATAGCTGTCAAGAGATCTTCCTCCTTGGGTCCCAGGTGACAAAACACTCATAGACCATGAAGAAGAAAGGGAAGTGCAACTCCCCAGATGGTACAAAGAGTAGAGGTAGGAGAGAATTTAGCAGAGATCAATACAAAGAAGAAAATTCCAAACATGCTCAAAGAGAGAACTTTTCCATAGCATTCTCTCCTTTCCTCTTGGCCTCTGGTTCTTCTCACTTTCTCTCTTTTCCTCTTTCTCCTTCTCCTCCCTCTTTTCTTCTTTCCCTCCCTTGTTTTCCCCCTCTTTTTTATTTACTCTTACTTCCTTTTTCTTCTCTGTTCCTTTTCAACATTGTCCACAAAACACATACTCACAAAATAATTGCTTTTTTGTTTTGTTTTTATTTGGGGGTCATATCCAGTGATGCTCAAGTGGTTATTCCTAGCTCTGCACTCACGAATCACTCCTGATAGTGCTTGGGGGAGCATATGGAATACCAGGAATTGAACTCAGATTGGCCACATGCAAGAAAACACCCTACCCACTGTACAATCTCTCTGCCCCCAAACTTCATTTTTATGATCATAAAAAATTTCTTGTTCCATTACTACTTGGCAGCTCTTTTTATTCAGTCTCATCACTTCCTCTTAGAAGTCTTAATAACCCAGCTCTCCTCTGACTCCTGATGACAACAGTCAGGCAAGGAGAGAGGGGAGGCATGATGCCTCTTTACTGACCAACATCAGAGCACAGGATATTTAGATCTAGACAAGTATTCAAATTTCTCCAAAGATTTTTTTTATCCTCTGAGCATTTCACTATATAATTATGGTATAATTATCAGAACTAAAAATTCTAAGGAAAATGCAGACTCTGTAGTCAAATTACATACATTTGAATCCTGGCTCTTAAAAGCTGTGTGAGCCTGGGGGAAAACAGTTCAATCTCTGTTTTTTCATTTCCTTTTCCTTAAAATGGAGATAATAGAAGAGTTAAACTGCAGAGTTCTTAAGGCATCTATTTAGAGGAATGTCAAGTACAAGTCTGAATGAAATTAGACAACAAGTCTTCTAAATATTTTTAAATGATATCTCTGGCAGAAGACCAAAAATGCAAAGAACTTTAAAAGAAATTAGTTTATCCAATAAGTAATGAGAAGTATACAAGTATACCTGGAATTGAGTAGGTATAGAGGCAGCGGTTGAAACTAGCATGTGAGAAATAGGCAGAAGTCAGTGGTTTTCTGGACTTGGTAACACTTTTGTGTTTCATTCAAGGTCTGATGAGAAGCAACAGTCAGTTCTGAATTAATTTACATTTATGAAATGGTCCTTAAACTGTGAGAACAGAGGTATAGACAGACATACAAAAGAACATGCCCTGGGGGAACATCCCTGTTGCACCTGGTCTGAAAGAATGAAAATTATGGTTAGGATTAAGCATTATTTCTATTGTGAATTTCAGATTTAAAGAAAATTATCACCAATTGAATATAAAATGTGAAAAAAAAACTAAGCATGACCCTGAGGTTTTGCGTAACAGCAACTGGAACAATGGTAGTGATATTTATAGGGGAGTTATGGGTCTAAGTATATTTGGATTTTTGGCGGTGGTACATGCTGAAGGTTAAAAGATCTGTTTGGACGTGCTGAAAGAAGGAAGAAAGGAAGGAAGAAGGGAATGAGTGAGGAAGGAAGTAAAGAAACAAAGGAAGGAAGGAAGGAAGGAAGGAAGGAAGGATGAAAGAAAGAAAGAAAGAAAGAAAGAAAGAAAGAAAGAAAGA
>JAOXYA010000021.1:33058681-33074475 GCA_028565675.1 Sorex palustris | reverse complement strand
CTACCGAGAGTATTCGATATGCCAGACACAGTAACAGCAAAGTCTCCAATGGAGATGTTACTGGGCCCGCTCGAGCAAATAGATGATCAACGGGAGGGCCTTTACCTTTTATTCTTATATGCTAGTCAGACAAGGAGAGGAGAGACACACCCACGTCCTGCTGAGAGAGGATCTGTCCTAGGAGCGGCTTTCCCTGGGGCAAAGAGTTCTACCCCTATTGATTGTGACCACAGTTATGTGTAATTATTACCCCAACCCCTCCTGCTTTGGTATTTAACTGTACTGTAAGAGTGGGCTGGGGGATCAGAAGGAAGAAGGATCAGAACCCAGACTCCAGAGAAAGAGGATGAAGGGGGGATGGAGAAGTAGAATGAAGTAGCATGGGGGAGGAAGAAGAGGAGGCAGAGGCAGAGAAGAGAGACTGATGTGGATGGAGAGAGGATTGGAATAAACTGTGACTAAGACCAACTTGTCTGGCCCTTGTTCCTTCCTTTGCCTGCCCATCGCCATTGACCTCCCCGGGGTGGGGGAAGAAAGGTGAGACTACCGAACGCGGGCGGCAGGAGAGATAGAGCCACCACTACTGTGTGCATTGCCCCCTTCTTGAGTTTACACAGCTAGTCATGCAATCTCTCCCCGCACTTTCTGACGGCTGGTCATGCAATCTCTCCCTGCACTTTCTGACGGCTGGTCATGAGAGCCGGCCAGTTCCTGTTCTGCCATGACTGACCAGCTGCTCCAGTACAGCAGAGGCAATGAGGTCCTTGCCCCATAAGCCCAGGCTGATGACTCGGTGCAAGTGGAGGCTCAGGCGCTGTCCAGGAAGGTCTGGGCGAGGCAGATCCAAGGCCCCAGGACCAGAGGACCAAGAACAGACTGGCCAAAGGGTCTGATGTTAGTTACACCAGTCTGGTCATGCTAGCCAGCAGGCGAGAACACGTTTCTCTATTTTTGAGGGGCGAGGGAGGGCCATACCCAGAGCTACTCAGGGGTTACCCTTGGCAGTTCCTGGGGACTCGCAGCAGTTTGAGGGGGATTGGGCTGGGCTGACTGCTTTGCAAGGCCAGCAGCTGACCCTGCTTACAGCGCCTGACTCAACTGTGGTTTCTTAATCACACTAGCTCCCAGTGCCAACTACAGGGTTAAAGACACACGTAAGAGACGCTGGTCACTAGTGTCAGGCCGCATCTCGTCTGGTGAGAGCAGCAGCTGAGTTCCAGCCTGGGCTGGGCCCTGCAGGACCCTCCAGCCCCGGCACACTCTGAAGACAGTGTCTGGCTGAAAGATCAGGGACTGGCAGGGCAGATGCTGGACAAACAAGCCTGTGAACCAAGCCCAGACTGGGCCGACTGGCTCTGCCAATACAGGGGCACCAATTAGAGGGACAGGAAGGACTCTGACTGGGCGAGAACCTGGCCCAGCAGGGCTGGCTGGCTCACCTGTCACCCGGGGTTCTGCCCACAGCAGGGCGCAAGCCTGGGCTGGCTGGCTGAGCCATACGGGGACGGGGCCCCACTGAGCCTCCCCAAGGTGGCCCCTTCTACAGGGAAGTGCGCCCCAGAGCCATAGGACCTGGTCCTAAAGAGCAAGCCACAGGGAGGATCCACTTCCCCCGACGCCTGACCTCAGGCCTCTTGGTTCTCAGGGCAGCAGGGTTCTGGGTCACTGCCGTTTCCCAATCCACACACAGGACTTCCTGCTGCTCTCGAGGGGCCCAGGGACAGCTGCCTGCTTCCCGGCTTCTTGCTCTGGAAGGGGCATCGGCAGGGGAGCCTCACTGCTAACTTAGGAGGGTCTGCAGGTGACTGTGCAGGGGCACAGGCAGAAGCACTCGGAGCCACCTGCACAGATCCACACACGCGCGCACGCGCACACACACAAGCATGCATACACACAGTTATCTGCATGGATGCACACACACACATAAGCATGGTTGCGTCCGTAAGGAGGCACATGTTATGTACACAAACTCGTGGTTGCATGTACACTCGTGGTTACACACACACACACACACACACACACACACACACACACACACACACACACACACAAGCTGAGACCAGGGGTCCTGGCCCGGGAACCACCAACTAGCTGCCTGGTGCGCCCTTGGCTAGCCAACCCTGTGGCTCCGCCCCAGGCACGCATGTGTGTCCGAGATAAGGTCCGGGCGGGAACCAAGCCCTGGTGCTGGCCGAGGCCTGAGCCAGTCCAGCGGTCACGTGCTTGGCAGGGGCCTCAGGGACACTGTCCGGGGAGGGTCTAGGCATCAGAGGCCGGCAGGGCCAGGATGCAGCAAAGACCTTGGTCAGCCTGGGAGCCCTAGGTCTGCCTCCAGCCAGCCTATCCACCCCCGGCCAGCCCCTGCCCGCCTGTGACCACTGTCCGCCCCTGGCCAGCCTGTGCTCACTGCTCGTCCCTGTCCAGCCGCTCCCGCCCGGGCGCCCCAGGCCACCCCCTGTCCACCCACTCCCCGCCGGACGCCCCTGTCCACCCCCTGTCTACCCCCGCCCAACCTGGCGCCCCTGTCCGCCCCTGTCCATCCCCTGTCCACCCCCGCCCCAACCCCACGTCCGCTCACCTGAGTCCCGTCGCAGCAGAAGCCTAGCTGGCCCCACCCCCTAACCTCTGACCCACACGCCCCGCCCCGTCAGGCCGACGCCGCGCAGGCGCACTGGCGGGGGCAAGGCCGCGGGCCCAGGGGCGCTGAGTGCGCAGGCGCGAGACACAGTCGCCTGAGTGCGCAGGCGCAAGTCAAAAGGGGCGGGATCAGCGCGGGGTCCCGCTCGTCCCGCTGGCGGGAGACCCCGCGGTAACCGGGCATGTAAGCGCTGCACGAGCTCGGCGTTCAGCAGCCTTGCCCAGCCCTGGCCCTGCTGTCCGGTCTGCCCCCGCTGACTCCTGCTGGCCCCCGCTGACCCCACTGAGCCCCTGCTGGCCCCCTCTGGCTCTCGCTGACCCCACTGAGCCCCCGCTGGCTCCCGCTGGTCCTGCTGTTTGTCCCCTGCTGGTCTGCCGTTTGGACTGGTCCCTGCTGACCCCTGTGACCCTTGCCTCCTGCCTCCCCCCCAACCCCCCTCGCCCTCCTGTGTAGGGGCAGAAGCAACTAGGCCCCATCTGGTCCTGCACCTGGCCAAGGACCAGTGTGGGCCCGAGGGTGCTGGGGGCCAGGGGCCGGCCAGCACCCAGCCTGGATCCAGTGGCCACATGTGGGCGCTGGGGTGCGAGCCTGGGGTGGCTGGGATGACCTAGGACCTTTGTCCCAAGAGCACTTACACATTCCCAGCCCCTGAGCCACGTATCCTGCCCCCAAACCCAAGTGTGACGGGTGAAGGAACCCCAGCTCTAGAGCTGCGTCCAGCCCTGACTGCCCAGGAAGCCTTCTTGGCTCCAGGAGGCCCCCAGCTCACTTGCAGGTGATGTTTTCCATACTGGGGTTCCATCCAGGTCCAGAGAGTGATCAATGGTGCTCTGGCCTTTGTGCCGGCCCAGATGAACCTTGAGGCCCAGCAGAGCCTGACCGCCTGCTTGCTTACTCTGCTTGCTCTGCCCTGTGGGTTGAGTTCCCGAAGTCTGCAGGAGCCATCCCTCCAGTAACTCCTAGCCACTGCCCCCCCCCCCCCACTCACTCTGACCTCGCCCCTGGGGCGGTCTCTCCCTGCCCCCATGCTTGGCCCTCTAGCAGTTCCCTTCACCTGCCCTGAGCCATCTGTGATGACCTTGGTGAGTCAACCCCTTTCAGGAGGAGCGTGCCCTGAGGATTCTACCTGCTCACAGGGCAGGGAGGTTCCTGGCTGCTCTGGTGCTGACACAGGGCCTGGTGGTGAGATGCTGAGGATGTGTGCTGGATAACTTTGGTTAGTCCTTTCTCCCCTGTTGCAGGGAGCTGGGTTTACTGGGTTACACAAATCACAGTGCTCCAGCACACCCATTCCTCTGTTTATCTTTAACTTCTCCTTTGTGCTCAGCTTCCCCTATCTGTTAATCACGTACATCCCCAAATCGGAGCCTGTGACTTGTCAAGTCAGATTCTTCTAGAGCTCTGGATTTTATATATGCAAGTGAAATATTGCTTTTCTCTTTCCCTTATGTCCTTTGCATAGTTCACTTTAGAGCAGTGTCCTTATTTGTATAGACACAGGAAGACATTAATGCTATGCTTTTGTAACTTGGGAGTTAATTGACTCCGAATAATACTTAGTCCTGGGCATCTGTCATATTAAGCCTCAGTTGCCCTTAGTTCCTAGCACCCCATAAGGAGGGTCCTAATGAAGGGATTGGATGGACCCAGGGCAAGCTGTGAGCTACCCTGGCATCGAAAAGGAACAGGCCAAGCGCCATAAAACTTATAATAAGAGCACAGTTGTGGACAAACTCTGTCATGACCCAAAGAGAAGTGACTGGACAAGGAGTCTGCTGGAGTTCGGAAATACTAACTGGGCCTGAGGACTGTCGTTCTGGGATTAATAGTGAGATGTTCCCAGGAGAGTCACCCTGGGAACATATATCTTTGGTTCGTCCTCAGATATATTAGCTTAATATATCTCTTACTGTGTCCTTACAGAATGACTAGAAGGATCATTAAGAAGTCAACTTAAGATGACTGTTTAAATGGATCTGGACTAAGGAAAGGAGAAATACACCCTTAGATGGTATTTTGCCCTTAGGCGAATCTTCATGCAGGATAAGAATTTGTCCTAGGAGCTTCCCCCCCCCCCCCCAGCCAGGGAAGGGCTTTCCATCTGTTGATTGTACAACCACACCTATGTGCAATTGCTCCCCCCCACACACACCCCTTCATGATTTGCTCTATCACTAAGGCTGGGAGAGTGGGCACGGGGAGGAGGAATATAGGCACTGGTCACCCAGTGACTGGAAGGAGGCAGAGGGAGACTGGATGGAAATAAACAGCCACCAACCAGTCTGGCGGCCGACCCTGTCCCCTCCTTCCTGTGTCCATTGCCAACAGTGGGCTGGGGGTGGGGAAGCAGCTCATGGCCACTGAATGCAGCATGCGCCCTCACACTCTTAGACACACAGGCGTGTGTGTTCTCCTGGCCTGCTGCCCCCAGCACCACGCTGGTCTCTGCAGTCCCTTCCACACTCGTGTTCCATGCTCTCTGGGACACCCGCTGCACCATCAAAAGGTTGTTCTGCAAAGGGTCCTCCATCTGGGCTGGCTAGGGCCATCCCTAACAACCAGTGTTTCCCAGAAAGGCCATGACTGCCAGACTTCAGGACTTAAAGGCCAGGAGGGGCACGGCTGGAGACCCTATTGGACCTGTGAGCCTGGGTCTGTCTTGGTGATATTCAGAGTTCCTGGAGGCTGGGGCCAGCGTTCACAGTTGCCCAGCTCAGACCCACGGAAGTTAGCAACACATCAGCCATCCGCCTAGGAGCCATCCCACAGCCTCAAAGCCAGCCTCCCCCTCCCAGCGCAAAGCCAGGCACTGCCCCAAGGAGCCGAGCCTTCAAAGGCTTGGGCAAGGTGCCTGCTTGGCAGATCGAAATGCAGCACCTCAGCACAGCGGCGGGCTGTGAAACAGACTCACCGAGCATCTCCCAAGTGTGCCACCCGAGCTGCAGGTCAGCCATCAGGGACCACGAGCAGCCCCAGGAAGCTCCCGGCCCTGCCTTTACTCCACCTCCAAACAGTCCTGCCTGCTGCCCACGCTCTGCTTCTCTAGGGCCATAGAGGACCTGGGACATCTGTCGTCCCCGCCCCAGGCCCAGGGCTGGCCTCACTGCCGTCCCCTCACTGGGCCCAGCGCTTAGCCCGCCCAGCAGAGCTCCTCTAAGTGGTGGTCATTTGCCCTGCAGCGTGGGCTCATTCCAAACGGCCTGAGTCACTCATGCCAAAGAGATGCTTGTGTGCTCCCACGCGTGTGTGCTGTCCACAGTGACCCCATTCCTGCGTCCACACCTGCTCAGAGCGAACCCTGGCATGCAGGGACGTTTGCTGGAGCTGACATACACCCTTGGGAGGAGGAAACAGGTCCTCCAACACTCTTAAACAAAGGCCAGGAAACACCCCAAACACCACCCCCACTAGTGGAGGGAGATGAATGACACACGACAGAAGCCACCCGGGCCAGCCACAGTGCCCAGGATGCCGCATGCAGGTCAGGTGCTGCTCCTGCAGGTAGAGGGGTGCCCAGCCTGAGCATCTCAGCCCTCTGGGGCTGCCCAAAGCCCAGGAAGCTGAGGCAGAGACACCCTCACTCCGGCCAGCTATTTCTCTCTGGGCATGAGTGTATGGCAGGCCAGACCCTGGGCACTCTGGGTGACCTCCCCAGTGGCTTTGCAGTGACCCCTGAGTAAGGGCCTCGCTCCGGGGGGGGGGGAGGGAAGGCACCCAGTATGTGGGTGTCAGGAACACAGCCCCGCACAGGACAAGCCTGGTCTCTGGTGCGGCCCCTGGCCAGGGCAAGTGCCTCTGTTGGGAGGCCCAGGGCACAGCCTGGTGATCAGAACAAGCTCAGAGACGTGCACTTCCTGCCACTGCCTCTCACAGCCTCTGGCTCACTGTCCTTGAGGCTCATGGGCTCCCAGAGGCTGGATCTCCTGTTCAGTATTCACCCTGAATCTGTCACACCCATGCACAGGAAAGGCTGGGGGCGGGTGTCTGTCACCCGCAGGGCTGTGGGTTACAGCCAGGGAGAAGCGTCAGAGGGGCCTAGGTCAGGCCACCAGCCCCTAGGACATGCTAAAGTCAGAGCAACATCGACGTGTAAACACTGCTGGGGCCCTGGCTGGTCCTTCCGCAAATCAAATTGCTCTTTGGAAATAAGAAAATACTTTGGAGCCAGTTGGCGAAGAGGGCGCCCCTGGGGAGTGCCCCCGGTCCTCAGGCACTCCTGCTTCTCTCCAGGACTCTGCACGCATTAAGCAAACACTCAGCCGTGCCACCCTCAGCGGGTACTCGACGGGCTGCTGCTGTTAGCCCTTTGATTGTTACAGATGGCTGGACACTCCATCTCCGTTTGCTTTGTGTTAAAGGCGGGTCCCTGCTGAAGGAATTAAGTTCTTAACTGAAGTGCAAAATCAAGAATGAACTGAAGAGGAGACGGGCAGGACTGCCGAGGTTGGTGTCTCTCTCCTCCTTCGGAAACACCGCCTGGGTAGTGCCAGCTCTTCACCCACAGCTGGCATGCACCAGCCAAGGGCATGTCCAGGTCCCCAGCTCTGGTTGCTCTGCAGACACTGCCACGATCACGCCCCTTTGCAGTGTTTTATTGAGCTCCTGACAACGTCTCCGCTCACAGATGCCCCAGTATCAAGGGCCTCAGGCAGGAGCCGGTAGACACTTGTGGGGTATATAAAACTGGGGGTAAGACGGGGGTGGGGGGTGGGAGGGACAGCAGCTGCAGGCAGGGGAGGGGCTCCTGAGTCTGAGGGTGAGGCTGGCCGTCGGAGAAGCCACGGGAAGCAGCGTTGGCGCATTAGCTAGAGTCTCTGCAGGGTTCCGGGGGGTGTTAGGGGGTGTGGATCCACGGGTGCTCCAATGCCATGGGCTCAGCCTGTGCTCAGTAGTCCTGCACAGCAGTGGGGGGATGGGCCCGGGGGGCGGGCCGCCTGCCGCTACCCCCAGCCCCTTCTTGGGGTGCTGTCGAGGGGTTTCCTGGGCAGCAGTGGGACCCCGGGAGCCAAGTCCTCTGAGCACTGTGGGCTGTGAGCAGTGGCACCGAGCACCGCCCATGTGCCCGAACAGTGGGAACTGGGGCATGCACACTGCTTCCTGACAGGCCACTGAGGAGCCCTCAAGGGAGCAGCTGACTTGCTCCCCCGCCCTGCCTGCCCACACTTCCCTCCTTGTGACCCGGACGGTAGGGTGGGGCATGACTCAGGGTCACGGGCAGACGCAGGGCCTGGGGAGCCCCTGGGGTCCCCCCCACCTGCCCTGGGGAGCGCGTGAGGGGTCTTGACGCAAGGCTGCCCGGGCGGCTTTCTGGGGGAGTCCCTGAGTCACAAGCCTCTGGGGGCAGAGCCAAGACCAGCACACGGTGAGCTGAGTCTGACGCCCCAGGCAGGTCTTCGCAAGAGTCAGTGTGGGGGCTGGGCTGAGCCACAGTGGCAGACGGGTTACCTGGCACACGCGGGCACAAAAGGAGAGGGCCGGGAGCGGGGAGAGGCTTGGCTCCTGGGCCAGCCCTCGCCCGCCCCGCAGAGCTCAGCCAAGCACTGGCCCTGTGCCCCTGCCAGCTCACATCAGGGTCCCATTGCCTGGCAGTTGACTATTGCCAAAAGCCCCACCTCCAGGGGCCGGTTTATGAGCCACCCACCCCGGCACCCACCCACCCACGGCCTGTTGTGATGGCGGCTGTATTCAGGGGAACAAAGAGGGTAAGAGTGCCCGGGTGGGGGCGGCAGAGGCTGACCCTCTCGGTCCAGGCTCACAGAGGCCGTCTCCGCAGCCCCCCACGCCACGGAAGCCAGGGGCATCAGAGTCTGGGCCACAGGGCGGCTCCACCAGGTCCTGTGGGTGCTGCCATAGGGAAGCACTGCTGCCCAGGCCCACGAGGCTGGCCCAGCCCCCAAGAGGCCCTGGGTGCCATCCCTGCAGGAGCCCCCCTAGGACTCAGTTTGCCCTCCCCGCAGGGAGCGAGGGAAGCGGCTCCCACGGAGGGCCCTGCTGAAGTCTCTTCTCTCTGCTGGGGAGAACTCACCTCCCCTCTCGCACCTCCTGTGCCAGCAGGCAGTGCCCAGCCAGGTGGCCCTCAGCTGGCACTGCATAGGCCCCTGGAGGCATCCAGGCATGTTGGCGCCCTCTGGTGGCTGTCCCAGGCCCTGCGGCTCCCTGCCTCCATCCGCTGTCCTCTCCTCCTAAGCTGGTGCCTGGGCAGGGGGGAGGGAAGCTGGTGCCTGAGCAGGGAAGCTGAGCACCGGGAGCCCGGGGGCCCGGAGGGGCCAGAGGCTGCCTGCCCGACACAGTTCATGGCTCACGGGTGCTGCGGTGCTCAGCTTCCCTGCTTCCAAGCCATGCAGCCTCCGATGGTCCCCCAAAATTCCGGCGAATGGAAACCCGGAAGACAGGGAAAGCCTCTGGAGACCCCATCTGGCGGGGGTGGGGTGGGGGTGGGCACTGCCCTCCATTCTGGCCGCTGTGCTATTTGCAGTGACCTAGAGGAGCGGGGGGCTTGCTCAGCCTGAGAGCAGAGGACGGGGGTCGGCCAGCATACCCCCCTACCACTGGCCCCTATAGCGTCATCATGCTTCCAGACAGCAGCGCCCCTGCACACTCCCTCACCTGCCTGCTCCAAAGGCGGCCCCCCAAGTCGGAACTCCGAGCACTGGGCTGCACCACCGCCCCCGCCCCCCGCCAAGGCTCCTTCTAGGTGAGTGGGGGCAGATGCTCACAGGCCTGGCTCACCCTGGGACCCACCACAAGCTGCTCCAAGCCAGGTAGGGCCACGGGGCGCAGGAGAGCTCACTGCACGCCTGGACACTGGTCCCACACCCACACCTCACGGCCAGACCAGGTTGGGGCTGGGAAATGAGCTGGCGAGGCACGGTGCTGGAAAGAGCTTTAATTCTCCGTACATGTACAGCAAGGGAGCATGGCTTATCCCCGGTGCTCCCGCTGACCCCCAGCCTGGGGCCATCCTAGTGCACAGACTGGGGCACAGGAGCAGCTGCCGGCACCTTCTTTGGGACCTGCTGGGTGTTGCCGAGCCGTGCCGGGCCCCCTCCACCCAGCCTGTGGCTGCTTTAAGTCAGTTTGCTCACCTGGGGGTGGTTCGGGCCAAGGCTTTGGGATTTTAAGATAAAAACGAGTCTAAAAAACATAAAAAAGTAATCCAAATCCAGGGGTACTCTTGTTCAAGTCAGAATCAGAGATCCAGGGTCTAAAAGGAGTCACCGTCTGATTTTCCTGGGTCCTTGCTAGAGGTTTCGTACAAGTTCCTGGCCAAGAGCTGCAACACGGCCGTTGGCTGATGCGTGTCCTCTGACCTCCGCGTGTGAGCCAGGGGAGGGCAGAGGGCAGAGGGCGCACGCTGCTCCTCATGGCTCACTTCCGAAGAGCAGATTGTTGCGAGTAGTACATCGTGTTTAGGATCTAAAATGCCGAGACTTGCACATACATTTGATTTGAACATAGTACAGTGAGTACAGGAAGAAGCATTGTTTTTGTACACTACTCAGGATTTAGGTATTTATTTAGGTAGAAAAATGCTTTGAATACTCTGGGGAAATAGGATTCATTTATAGAAGAATATTTCAGGGATATTTTTTTTTTGCATTTTTCAAGGATATACATTCGTACTGATTTTTGCTTCCAAATATATCTTAAGGCTGTTTGGTAAAATATATACCAGATATGAGGCTTAATTTACATGTTTTGTTCTTACAGGGAATTCTTAACTACTTGGCTTTAAAAAAGTAAAACTCTGAAGCTAAACATGCTTTAATATCGACGGTGCCCCCGTGAGCCCCATGCTGAGAGGGGCGGTGAGGAGGGGAAACCAGGTGGGGACCACCTGGCCCTCCCCATGGGCAGCGGCCAGCCGGCTTCCAGCCACGCGTGAGCCGGGAGCATCTTAAAGTGCGAGGCAGGTGAGGAACAAGAGTGGGGGTCCCGGGGTGCGCTCCTGGCCGTGCCCCACCTCCGGCAGCAGCAGAAGGAAGCTCTGGCTTTGGAGTGGGGAAGCGTCTGTCCAGCTGCCGACCCGCTTCGACCCTGGGTCCCATTGAGCCTGCGCGTCAGGGAGCGAGTGGCCAGCTGGACGGCGTATGCCACAAAGCGGGGGGTCTGGGTCTGGATGAGGCCCCCATCTCCGTCGGTGCTCAGCGGCCAGTGGGGGCCATTCCACCAGCTTCCTCCCACCCTGCCCCCACTGACCAGTGCCGGCCGTTTCCCCCAAGAACGCAGGGTCCTGTAGCCCAGGTGGGGACGGTCCCCCTCGGCCCATTTCTGCGGCCAGCAGCACCTCCCCAAACCCAGAGCCTGTGTGGAGGTGCGGCCTGCTTCCCCGCAGCACACACACCCGGGCTACGGTTTCTTGTTCTCTGACGGACCCTGGAACCAACAGGCAGAGCAGTTTGACGCTGTATGTACACTGAGTCCCACAGACCTGAACTGGGCGTTGGGCGGCGTCTAGGGCCCGCCAGGCCCTCTCGGTGCATGGACTCGACCCCCTGCTCAGTCCTCTGCAAGTGCCCTCTGCTGGTGCCCGCAGCCAGAGCTGGGCTGGATGCTCTCGTGGTGTAGCCGGCTGGCAGAGCAGCAGGAGGCGGTGCTGGAGACACCACGTCTGACCTTGGCCCTGGCACCAGAGCTTCGGGGGTAGCTGTGGGGCCGGGAGGAGGCAGCCAAGGGGCTTTTCTTTCTGCACATTAGGCACCTTCCACAGGGGGAATGATGACTCCGGAGGGGGCCTGCAGGAGACGGCCCTGAGTGGCCTGATCTGTTATTCTTACCTCTAATTCCACACACTCGATAAAAATAGAGATAACAAGGGTGACCTGGGTCGCCTTGGACAGAGCCTGAGTCGGCATCCCCACGCCGCTCTGCCCGTGCCAGTGTGGACAGCGCCCCCCCCCCCCGGGGCAGACGTCCACGCCGGTGCAGTGGGGGCAGCCTGGCCGGTGTCTACGGCGCCAGGAGCAGGCAGGAACGGGGCCCAGCCTCAGAGGCGCGTCTGCGCCTCGGGGATGTAGATCTCGATGCTGTCTGCCCGCTCCGTGGCCGAGTTCTGGCGGAAGGAGGCCGCCCGCTTGGCCGCCATCAGCCGCCGCCGCGCCTCCTGGCGCTGTCTGTCCGGCAGGTCCAGGGACTTCTCTCTGGTGATGGGAGACTTGCCTTTGGGGGGCTTCTTTGGTATTGGCGGAGGGACCTTTCTTTCTTCCTGAAAAGCAGTGCAAGGCAAATTCAGGGACTGAGGGGAGCATCAGCAACAGACATAGAAGGGAGACCCTCTCCCCCGAGCTCAGCTGTCACCCCCTCGTCCACACGCCCCGATCCTGTCAGAGGTGACTGTGCAGTCTGAGTACAGCACACACCCGCCCCTGCACATCTGGGTGCCGTGCCCCACAGCCTTGGGTTCTAAGGGCACACACAGACCATCATGTGGGCCTTACTCACAGACACCCCCCCTCAGGTGGGCCCTTTTCCTCCTCCCTGCCCGTGGGTCCCACTCACAGACTACCCATGGGGGTTCCAGGAAACTACTGTCACGTGTAATTATGTACCTTAACCCCTTACCAGGTATACAGATGTCTACATGCGTGCACTCGCAGATGCTGGTAAACACATGTGTGCATGCCCCAGACATAAGGCACTCGTACACCCCTGCACACACACCATCTCTGCAGCATGCAGATGTGTACATACTCAACAAGCACACAGGACAGACAGCCTGTGCAGGACACACATGTGTCTGCACAGCAGCATGGCCAGTCCCCACGGGACTCACAGCACGTGTGTGTGTGTGTGTGGGGGGGGGCACATGGGTGGATCAGGACACGCACAGTCAACTAGTAGCTATTTCTGGGCCGGTCAGTGCCATGGTGGTAAGCTGTGGCCGAGGGCTAATCCTTAGCCCCTGCTTCCCTCATGGCCCCCACACCCTTTGCTGGCCCTGGGTGCCAGGAAGTGGGCGGCTTGGAGCACTGCTCACACACATCCCTGGGTGTTCACTTTCCCATTTCGCGGAATGGGTGATGACTGTCCAGGAAAGCCCGGTGCTTCCCAAGGACGTGTCTCCAAGGCACTGAATGAGGCCAACGGGACAAGAGCCAGTGGGTGCTCACACCCTCCCAGTGTGGCGTGCTCGAGGCAGACAGACAGGTGTACACCAGCCTGCATGAGTGGAGACTTCCTGGGGGCACCCTGAGACCACCCCCCAAGGGCAGGGGTGCTGTCCCAGGGGAGAGGAGGTTGCCATGGCCTGGGGCTTCACGCTCAGTGACAGTCACTGCACAGCACTGTGTGGATGACTTGGAACCCCAACTATGGACACGTGGAAACACATGACCCCAGAGATCTGTAGCTGGTTTGAGGCAATGTGGAGTCCCTGTTTCTGTGTGTGTGTGTGTGTGTGTGTGTGTGTGTTGGGGGAAGTGGTGCAGGGGATTATGTAGGGGGCTCTGTAGGCGGCTGTGTATGTAAGGGGCTGTGTGTGAGATGGGCCGTGTATGTGAGGGGCTATGTGTATCTCTGCGTGAGAGGCTGTGTCTGTAATTGTGTGTCTGTGTGTCTGTGAGAGGGCTCTGTGTGTGTGTCAGTGTGTGGGGATGAGGAGCTGTGTGCGTGTGTGTGCATATGTGTGTGTGAGGGGGCTGTGTGTGTCTATGGGGGGACTGTGTCTATGTGTGTGTTGGGGGAGTAGTGTGTGTGAGGGACTGTGTGTGTGAGGGGCTGTGTCTCTGTGTGTGTGTGATGAACTGTGTGTGAGGGACAGTGTGTCTGTGTGTGTGAGGTTCTGTGTGTCTTTGTGTGTGGGGGTATGGAGCTGTGTGCGTGTGTGTGCATGTGTGTGTGTGGTTACCTTTCTCTCAGGGGACTCGATGCTCTTCCAGCTGTTGAGCTTCAGCTGGTGCAGCTCATCGAACTTCATGCTGACGTCCTCCACGGACAGCTGCAGCATGTCCCAGTAGCCCGCCAGGTCCTGCGACGTGGGTCTGGGCATGGCGCTGGGGTCCTGGAATACACGGGCAGGGCCGAGCCATGAGCAGCCGTGGAGGGAGGGCTGGTGCCAGGCACGGTGGACAGGCGAGAAGGTCCAGAGCATGGAAGCCCCCAAGGGACAGAACAGGGTCCCTATCATCACTGCGGAGATCCAAACCAAGAGGAGGGGCCATGCCCAGAGGCCCCCTACCTACAGGTGGCCTCAGAGTGCCAGTGGCCAGTTCATTGGTCATACACGTCCCCCAGGGGCGTGGAGGGGCTATCCTGGTGCTTTCTCAGTCTTGCTGTGAACTGAGAACTCTGAAGTGCTAAAATATGTCAGTGGTACAGTGGGTTGCTGTCCTCTTCTGAAAACACTCTGAGCCTGGGGATGGAAACAGGTCAAGTCCTAAACCTGTGTATGCTGTGGTCATCTCCATGAGCCCAGTGAGTCTGCATGGGACAGTTGGGGCTCGAAGATGACTGTTCCTCTGGGCCACCCTATGGCCACTCTGCTGGGCCACACCAGGAACTTCCAGAACTGGGCTAGCCACTGCTCTACACCCCCCAACCCAACCTGGTACGTACTGGCTGGAGCACTCACCATGTTCTGTTGGCAAAGCCAGTAAAACTGCTGGAACTTCTGGGACATGAGGAGCTGGGCACTCCCCACTGCACTCCGGATCTTGCCGAGGGCTGTTGAGGAGACAGACAGTTGAGATGGGTCAGTTGGAAAAGCCAAGCAGAGCTCAGGGCACACTGGGCAATGGGCAGGAGACAAGTGGGCACATCTCTGTGCTCTGTCCTGGGTCATGAGACCACGGAAATGGTCACTGGCAGGGTTTCAGCTGCCATGCTGGGAATGAGGGTTAAAAGGTGGTCTCCCCCCACACCAGGCTGTCTCACTGGGGGAACACGGAAGGTGGTGGGTGAGTTCTCCCCACCCCAACAAGCTCCAGCAGCCAAAAACCTCCAGAACCCAATTGCCGCCATGCTCACAGCTGCTCTCCACAGGCTCGGACGAGCCTCACCCACGAGGGAATCTGCTGAGAAACTCAGGCATATGGGACTCATGACTGATATCTTCAGGCTTGCACAGAGTCGGGAATGGGCGGCCTGCCTCCGTCTCCCTGGGCTTCCCACAGCCTGGCAGTCACACCCAGGAGCTGCCTCTGGTGCCACATAAACTCATTTGCGGCCACGATCCAGAGATGCACAAATAAATCAGACAACAGCCACAACAGGGTGACACACCACAAAGACCCCAAAGTCACCACCCAGTGGAAAAAAAATTAATTCAATTCATTTTAACCATAATTAAAATTTTTTGAATTTAAAAAATAAAATAAAAGGTGGTCTCCATGGCTGGCAGTCCCCAGGTCAGGCGGCAGCACTGCTGATCTCTGCTCCTCGATGGGGAGTCAGGGAAGTATGTGCCTGAGACAGGGGCAAGCCTGGGAAACTCAGGAGTCACCCGCCACTGAGACCTTAACCTGGGCTGTCCCAGAACTCCTAAGGGGCACTTGATCCTAGCGAGGCACATTTTCCCTGGTGTCACTAGGGGGCGCTGCTTCCACGCGTGAGCTGGACCTGTGCAAGAGGAGGGGAGGGAGGATGGGAGGTTGGGGGGACACAGGGCAAGGGGAGATGCGGGATGAAGAGGAAATGCAAGGTGAGTGGGGAGGGGATGAAGGAAAGGTGGGAGTGGCACGTCATGTCCAGTCCTTGTGGGTGGGAAGGGTCTGGAGGCACAGCTGACCCCACAGGGCTGGGGTCTCTGCACTTGGGAAAGGGGTCCCTGTGGAGCTGGGTACACCCCCAGGCTGGCTGGCAGGGAGCTGGGCCAGGTCCCTGGAGGGGCAGGAGACATGGAGCAATGCTGCTGGGGAAAGGTGTCCGGGAGAGAGACAGTGACCGGGAGCCATCCACCACACGGGGATGCCTCTGGTGGTCAGCAATGTCCATCATATACGCCACCCGCGGCCCCGTAAGCAGCTCGGCCTCTCTGAGACCAAATGAGGAGTCAGCTGGACATCGCAGCTTCCTCCCAGGAAGACCCCGACCTGCACATCCAATAAAATCACTGGCAGGAGCTTCTTTCAACCCACTACGGCTGCGATAGCACAGCGGTAGGGCGTTTGCCTTGCACGCAGCCAACATGGCCGACCCAAGTTCGATTCCTCTGCCCCTC
>JAOXYA010000021.1:33037534-33055972 GCA_028565675.1 Sorex palustris | reverse complement strand
AACAAAGTCTCCAATGGAGATGTTACTGGGCCTGCTCGAGCAAATCGACGATCAACGGGAGGGCCTTTACCTTTACCCACTGCCCACTGTCCACTGCCCACTGCCCAGGAGTGTTTGTGAGAATGTCCAAGGCATGACCTTTCTATAACTGCACAGACTCCGAGAGAACACCCAACTTACTCTTTCCCAGTAAACTTCCCTAATCTGGTCATCATTCAGCCACTTTTTCTTTGGGCTGCAAATAAAGAGGATGGTTCTTCCAGTAAGACCAATGCAGCCGTAAGCCTCTGAGCTCAGGCTTCGGGTTAGACCACGGGCTCCTTCAGCTGAACATTAAGCATGCTGCACGACCCAGATTCTGCCTGCCTCTCGGGGAAGGGCCAGGACACCTGCACACCTGCTCCATCTGAGGTCAAGGTGAGCACAAGAGACAAGCCCAGGAAGGTCACCTGAGACCTGGTGCCTCCCTGCAATCCTGACACACTCCTTCCTCAGCGCGTTTCTGTCCCCAGGCTATGGAGCACCACCAGGGCTGCAGTCAGGCCCCTGGCTGTGTGAGGGGTCCCCGGGGGTGGACAGCACCTCCTTAGCAAGGAAGCACGGGGCTTGGTGGCTGTCCCTCCTGCAGAGCCTCGGCTGGTGGCAGGTAAGGTCTTCTCAGAGGCCCTCTCACCACAGACTCTGGGGGAGGGACCGTGACTCACTCTGAGAACCCGCCAGAAACCCCTACTGCCAATACCCCCGTGAGCCTAGATGCCTCAATGACACCCTCATGGCACAGCTACTCGGGCCCTTCTGCTGAGGGCGGTCAAGCAAACTCCATGCCACCTTTCGCCTCAGAAGCCAGACTTACTCTGGCTTACTTTACTGGGCCTCCTCACCTGTGTGACTTTACACATTCGCCCTGAGCCCCTGAGGCTCACAGGTGGTGCGTGAGAATACAAGTCGCACTGAGAGGCCTCGCTGAATCCCAGGTTTATTAGGTTCCCTACAGCTCTTATTAGCCACAGATGGCTGAACCGAAACCCGCTCAATCTGCTCAGTGAACCGTGAGCAGGAAATTGCCGGGCGGAACAACTATTTCATTGGACAGAATTTCAAACTCTGGAGCACAGATTTGGTTAACAAGCATTAAGTGTAATCGCTAATTTAGAAAAGTGCTTTTACCAGTAACCTACTATGTGCTTATATGCTCGTGAAATGACTAGACTCAGAGGTGTCTCACCTATAATACCTACAGGGCTGCTACTGAAATGTAATTAATACACGCATCAAACACAAGGGAGCGGATCCTGCCGCCTGACCAGAAATGTAAAGATCTTCAGTGATTAACAGAGAAAAAGAAGGAAGAAAAGCTCGGGAACTCTGTCCTCATGCTGGAGACAGATGCAATGACATCGGTCAGGGAGATGCAAGTTTGCCATGGTAGGTGGAGCCTGTGGAGGGGTCCTTTGGGAAGATGCCTCAGGCTCTCGGGGGGAAGTACTAGTGGTGCCAAATGCAGCGATTGCTGGGTCTGAGCAGACCGAGCAGAGCCTGAAGCAGATAACACTTTCTCTAAGTCCTCCCAAATCAGCGCACAGTCCTCCATGCCCAGTGCCTACCTCTGTTCCATCCAAAGTGCACACTCCTCCAAATTACACACTCCTCACGCTCACACACACTACTGCTCCATCCCCTCTATGCTCACAACTCCTCCATCCTCCTCCTTATACACCCTCCTTCCTCACACACACTCCATTTTCACACACAGTATTTTCTCACACACACACCATCATCAAACACACATCTTTCTCTCCCACGCTCCATCCTCAGACACACCTTCCTCACACACATTCCATCCTCACACACACACTCCATCCTCATACACACCACATCCTCATACACACGCCACCCTCACGCACACTCCCTCCTCACACATGCTTTCTTCACACACACACTCCTCTGTCTTCACACAAACTCCTTCCTCACACACACTTCTCCATCCTCACACACACTTCATCCTCACACACAACCCTCCTTCTATCATACCCAAGAATGCTTGCGAGTCATTGTCAGTACTTGTTATGAAAATACCAAATCTGGGGGTGGCTGTGTCCCAGGACCTTCACTGGAACCGGGACAGCAGGGATTAGAAGTGATGAAAGAAGTGGTGATCTGGGTTTTGAGAAAAGCAAGTCCTCAAAGAAATGCAGAAGGACAGATGACAGGCAAGTGGTCCTGACCACCATCCCAAACCAGTGAGTGGACCCGTGTGCAGGGGCCATGCCCTTTGCTTTTGCTGTCCCAGCTCTTGCCCAAACCTGCCCCTTGAACCTCAGCACAAGCCTTCGTTCCAAGGAAGCCCTCTGGAATATTCTGGTGACGCTACCTCATGCCTCATCTCAAAGCTTGTCCCTGCATTCTCTCCATCTACCTCCATCCTCACCTCTTGAGAACCTAAGGCTGGTCGTCTGCCTTTCGTGGGCCCCACAGGCAGCCACTGTGTCCACCTGTGCTTTCACATCTTCCCACAATCTTAGCCCATGTTCAGCCTCCAGCACCTGCATGATAAATACCTGTCAGATGTTTAATTAGCAAGGAGTCCCAGAAGAAGACCCCACAGGCTCAAAACAGACTTGAAGTAGTCCATTTAGAGAAATACAGCTGGGAGCCCTGGAGCCCACTTTCCGGCAGCCTTGCTGTGTTCTCAAGCACGCCTCCCCTGCGGGAGCATCCTCACAGACACACCTTCCTCACACATGTGTGTGAGGATGGCGTGTGTATGAGGATGGAGTGTGTATGAGGATGGAGTGTGTGAAGATGGAATGTGTGTGAGGAAGGTCTGTCTGTCTGGGCTCCAGAAACCTGCGGAGCCTGGCTCCTGCCCCTCAGGGCTCCTGGCAACCCCAAGTCCTAGTTCACATACGGCACGAGTATAAAATCATTCCAGAGCTTTCCAGAACCTCCCACTGTGTGGCAGGAGAAGGTGTAGTTTTTTTGGCAGTTTTTTCAACCTTTGAAAGCTGTTGAGTTTGAGAAGAAACCTACATCCTTCTAACTTTCCCAGGCTCAGGTGGACAGCCTGGGGTCACCCCCAGACTCTCTCTCAGGAAGGTCCCAGCCACAGAGGCCATTCCTGAGCCACTGGAGAGGCAGGTGGAAGCCAGGGGAGGGTCTCACAAAGGATCCCCCAACCTCAGAGCTGGGCAGAGGGGCTGGCATGTGACCCCTGGCTGTCTTGTGAGCTGCTTGGGGGTGCCCATACCCTACCTCCTGCAGTCTAGGAGAGCTTCTGAACTCTAGCTCAGATTGTGAGAGCCTGAAGCCCTCTCTTGAGTAGTGTGGAGGAGCCTTCTCTGCCTTGGTCTCAGGCACTTCTTTGGAACCCTGGAGTATACAGTGACCTGGGCTCCAGAAAACTTGGCAGGAAACGCCCAGTATCATGGCCTCGAGAGGCCTCTGCTGCACTAGTGACGGTGTGTCACTGAGAGGTCGGAAGCAACAGTCATGGGCACTTTCAGCCTGGCTCTGTCTCCCTTCACCCACTGCAACAGACCTCGAGAGCCTTCCATGGAGGGGTTTTGCTGGGGTTGTCCTGAGGCTCCTGACCGAAGGCATCACCTTCCAGGAACCTTCCCTGTTTCCGTGGGCAACTTTGGCAGCTCCCGGATGTGTAGGGCCCACGCCAGCTGCCCCCAGTACACCTGTGCTAAGCAGTTTGCTCTGGGATGAAGTTCAGGGACTGTCTATCAGGACCACCTGCCACGGGGACGTGCATGTGACAGGGGTTGTGGACACTGGACTCATCAGCCCACAAATGTGCCAAGATGAAGGATGTGGTAAGCAGATCAAAGGCCACGGATGCCCAGGGCAGGGGCATGTCTCTGCCCCCAAGACCCTCAGCTGGGTCCAGACAGAAATGCAGGGTACAGAACTGCCCCTAACATCGGTGCCTTCCTGCCTCCCTTCCTGGGGCTGAGATCATCAGTCCTACACCTATTCCCAGACTCAGACCCAGACCCCATGTGCACACACGCATGTTTCCCAGAGTCCTTGGGGGCATGGGGCACTCCCTGACACATCTGCATGCAGACCCCTGACAATGGCCAAGAGCCCCATGGAGGGGGGAAGGGGATTTCTGGGAGATGTGAGGGTCCTGGGAGCTCCTGCCTCACACTGGCCCAGATGGCCAGGCTGCGGACCCTCTGCTGTGCTCTGGGTGGTGACAGGCAGGCGAGGGGCTGTCAGGTCCCAGCTGGAGCCCCTGGGTGGGGCTTGCAGCGAGCCTACTGCCCACGCTAGAGGCCATGTGGCCAGCCACAGGGCAGGAATACCCCTGACTGCGGGCAGCTTCTCACATCCCTTACCTGTGCCTGCCTCTGGTGTGATGCTGCTGCAGTATCCAGAAAACGTGGACATGTCTACACTAGCCAAGACCAAGCTCAAGGGCAGGGAACAGGGGGGTGGGGGACAAGCTCTGAGGCCTATCTGATGCGGCTTTACCCAGCCAGACCCCATGCAGATGCATCCCATGTCAAAGGGTCTGTGAGCACTTGGCTGATGGTGGCCAGGAACACAAGGACGTCCCTCACTCATCATCATGGGATCCAACCCTACCACCCCAAGCACTAGCCTAGAGCCCCCAGTCCTGGCTCTGGTCTCTTGCCCTGGCCCCGCCCCCAGCCTTGGCCCTTTCTCTTCCCTGGCCCCACCCCAGTCCTGAGCCACGCCCCTTCCCTGGGTCCCGCCCTCAGTCCAGCCCCAGTCCCTTCCCAGGCCCCGCCCCTCACGGCCCCGCCCCTTCTTGGACCCCGCCCCGGCACTTACTCTCCTCCAGGAGGTCGTTCTCCTCCGCATCCCTCTCCATCTCTTTGCACCACCCTTCCATCCGTTTGGTCTCCTTGTGCAGCAGCTTCAGAAACCAGGAGCCATCCCGGCGGCACGGGGACATCCTGCCCGCGTCCACGGGCTCCAGCGCCGGCTCCAGCCAGGGGTCAGGCGGCGGCAGGCTGACAGTGTCCGCGGGTGCGCGGTAGTCGTCTCGGTAGCTGAACAGCCCCTGAGTCCGCACCGTGCGCACCGCCCCGTACTGGGTGGGCGTGCTGGGTTCCGAGTGCCGCTGGAAGGACGACCCGAACTGCAGGCCCTTGTCCTCGGTGGCCACGTGTCCTGGGAAGCCCTCCAGCTCCAAATCAGCCTGCACGGCTGCCGTGACGCTGTTGGAGCGCTTGAATCGCCCATGCCTGTGAAGACAGGAGCCGGCCTGAGCCCCCCACCAGGCCTGGACGCCCACCTGCTGTCCCCCAGCAGTGCCAGCTCACTGTCCTGCAGCTCTGGGCGTCGCCACTGGAGATGGCACCTTCAGCCTGGTGACAGGCAGGAACGCCTCCATGGGGGTCTTAAAGCACATTGACCCCAACCCTCAAGAGCACCCAGCCACCGTACTGCCAATCTCCAGCTCAGCTATTACTGGTGAGGATTTGTGTGAGGGGTGGGGGGTGGGGGTGGTATACATGTGTACACACATGTATGCCTATGTCTGAGCATGTATGTGGTATAGCACTTACTTGCATGTAGTATGGTACACACAAATTTGTACACAGTGTGGTGGTGTGTGCACACATGTGTATGGTACATAGCACGTGTGTGCTATGACATGCACACAGGTGTCTCATGTAGCAATACATAATGGATTATGAGTGTGGTGTATTGTATCTATACATGTCTACAACCTATAGTGTCTGTATGCTTGGGTGAGGCATAGTGTATGCACACATGAATGCAATGTGTAGTACATACATGCATGTGTATATGTGATGGTGTACATACATGAAAGTGAGTGTGGGTACAAGTAGCGTGTATATACATAAGTTTGATGATATGCTGTGTACATGTGCACATGAGCGTGTGCCATAGGCAAGTGTATGTGAGCACGTGTATGTTGTGCACATGTGAGCATATGTGGGTACACGTGTGTAAGGATAAGTGTGTGCCACCTGACATATGAGGATATGCATGTGTATGTGTGCACTGGTGACCTCTGCAGGCGAGTATATGAATGTGCACATATGTGTGTACATGTGTGCTATCAGCAGTATATGTACATGTACACATACAAGTGTGTATGCACATGGTGCATGTGCCACCTTCACATGTGAGTTCATGCAATGCATGTGCCATCATGTATATGCGAGTGTATGTATATGTGAGTATATGTATGTGCATATGCCCGTGTGTGAGTTTATGCACATGCACATGTGTGTGTCATATGTACCCCACACTCTGGTCTTTGCTCTCACTGGTCTGTTCCTTGGGAGCAGCAGGGGACCCCTGTGGTGTGGTGTTCTTGAACTCACGGTCTGGCTGTGCTGTTCAGAGCAGCCCCACGTAGAGGGTGGTGGCTGCCTGGGGTGGGGTATGTATGCACACATCAGGTGGCTCTGAAGGCTCAGGGACACTGGGGCAGATGGTTACCCTCTGGCCCTGCCAAGCACACCAGTGTCGGGGGCTCCAACAGCTGGTTTCATGTTGGATGAGGGCCCAACACTGGACCATGGCACTCGGGGGCAGGCAGGCAGGAGGCCGTGTGTCCAAGCCTGGCTGGTTTCCCCTGAATGGACCCTGCCTCTGGTGGGCACCTCTCCCCTGAGGCAGTGGGCCCTGGGCTCCTGCCCACAGTTGCAGGTGCCTCACCCCAGAGGCAGAGAGGCAGCACCCACGGGAAGGGGAAAGTTACCGCTTCTCGTCCTCCACCTGCACGCCGACCGAGTGATACTCCCGTAGCCCCCGGCTCTCCGTGTCCGAGTCAGTCGCCGTCTCCACCTGACGCAACACAGAACAGCTTGTTTCAGAGCAGGGACATGGATGGCAAGGGCTTGCCAGCGTGCGCTCATGTCTGTCGCTAACGGCGCCGTGGTTCGGTTAAAGACATAGATTTGGAGATGCGTGTGTGGGGCAGTCCCCGTCCTGCCCCGCTGGTCCCCACAGTCCTGCAGCCTCAGCGGTTGGGGGATGGCTGCCCAGGTCAGCCTGGCAGTGTGCTCTGCGCTAGCCCTTGTGGGAGTGCTCACAGCCCAGCCCACGCAGAAACAAGTAAGCCGCTGCACTGGGCCACCAAGGGCTGCAGGTATGCATGCACACACAGACACGGACACCACACACATCATGCACACACCACACAGACACACCACACAGACACATACACCATGCACATCAAACACGCACCACACAGACACACACCAGACATGCATACCACAGACACATACCCCACGCACATCATGTATTCACCACACAATACACACCAAACAGCAGGCATGCACACTACACACATCACCTAAACACCATATACATATTTATGCACCATACATACACACAACACACTATACCACAGACATGTACAGCAACACACAACTCTCTACACAAATTTATACAAGTCACACATCAGACACATATATACACCCATGCATGTATGCACAACCCTTAGCCCATATTTGTACACATCACACAGACACAAACCACATACAACATATATGTAACATGCCAGAGCCACAGAGCTACATGACAGACATTGTACAGAGACACACTAATCACATGCCACACATACCACATACCACACATATGCTACATGTCACACAGAAGCACAGTCACACACCACAGACATACATCACATATATTACACAGACACTTACCACAGACTACACATCACAGACATACACACCATAGACATCACTCAGAGACACACAGAAACACACACCACATACATTCCAGACACACACCACAGACACACATCACACAGACATACACACCACAGACATCACACAGAGACACAAGACACACATCATACTGATATGCACTACACATACATCACTCAGAGACACACAGACACATACCACAGACACACGTGTCACGTTCATCACACAGATACACACCATAGGTATCAGAGACATACAGACACACATGTGTCATGTTTGTCATACAGACACCACAGGCATCACTCAGAGACACACAGACGCATCACAGAGACCTGCCCAGGGCCTGCCTCCCTCAGCCTCTCCAGCCCCAGCACTGGCCCCTCCGCGAGGTCACGCCAGCCCAGCAGGAAGCCGGACTCTGCCTGGGCCTTGGGGCATGTGTTCCCCAAGTCTCCCAGAGCCACGAGCCTGGGGAGCAAGGAGCCGGGGTTTCTAGCTTGTTTTCTAGGAGAAAGCCTCAACCCCCTGGGCCCGACCCATCCCAGTGCTGTTCCTGTAGACCTCCTTCCTCCAAAGTCCCTTTTCAAGGCCCTGCACCATGACAGGGTCCACTGCTGCAATGGGCCGAGGCGAGGAAGGGCATGAACCAAGCACGCAGTGGCACTCACTCCCGTGCGTGTGTGAGCAGAGGGTAGCACACACGCTCCCGGACACACAGGTGTGTGGACTTGGGGCTGTCTGGGCAGAGTGGGGCCTGTGTGTTCTGCTTGAGCTAGACAAAGTGCATTAGAGGTGCCTCCGTGTCCTTCAGAGCATCGTCTGGCAATGGGAGGAACTCCCACCCAGGAGTGCCAGGCCCCTGTGTCTCTTCTTTCATGACCCCGACCTCTGATGGTGTGTGAGGCGCCTCAAGCTGCAGGAGAGCAGGGCTGTGGGGAGCCAAGCCGCAAGCAGGACACAGGGGCCTGGTCTCACACTGACACTACAGGTGTCATGGGGCTTTCATGGAAGCTGCCCGGGTGCAGATGTGTGGGTGTGGGTGCAGATGTGTGGATGAGGGGCAGGTGTGTGGGTGCAGGTGCAGGTGTGTGGGTGCAGGTGTGTGGGTGAGGGTGCAGATGTGTGGGTGTAGGTGTGTGGGTGAGGGTGCAGATGTGTGGGTGCAGGTGTGTGAGTGAGGATGCAGATGTGTGGGTGCAGGTGTGTGGATGCTGGTGCAGGTGTGTAGGTACAGTTGTGTGTGCGGGGGTGCTGGTGTGCGGGTCCAGGTTGCAGGTGTGTGGGTCCAGGTGCAGGTGTAAGAGTCTGGGCACAGGTGTACGGGTGTAGGTGTGTGGGTGCGGGTGCAGGTGTGTGGGTGTAGGTGCAGGTATAGGGTGCAGGTACAGGTGCAGGTGTGTGGATCTGGATGCAGGTGAGCTGAGAAGTGGCAAGTGTGTGCACAGGCCCCTGGGGGGTCTCTGAGGGGGTCTCTCAGGTGAGGGGCTGTCAGGTGGAGCAAGGCTCGGCTCTTAGGGGGACTCTGCAGGGAAGCTGTCAGGTGGGGGCTCTGATGGGGCTTTGAGGGGGGTGCCAGGTGGGGGACTCAGATCTCAAGGGGCTGTGAGAAGGCTGTGAGGTGGGCCCTGGGCCCTTCGAGTCGGGGTCCCTGCTCCTCAGCCCTGACTCCTGGTGTCCGGGGGTCCTGAAGGATCCATGAGCCGGCTATGAGCTGAATCTCAGGTGGGAGTCAAGCCTCGAGACTTGTTTCTGCTCCAGCTAACCTCCTGCACCTCAGGCCCCTCACGCCCCTGGATGTCCCATGTGTCCATCGGGGGCCTGCCACAGCCTGTGGGGCTGGTGGGTCAGGGCTGTGGGGCACGGACAGCTCAGCAACTCTGCCTCCCCCAGCCCACAGTCCCCAGCCCGGCTCCCCTGGGCTCGTGCTCTGAGGACAGCCTCTGAATGTGTCAGCACGCTTCCACGGACAGACGAACACGCACATGCACACGCACACATGGATAGGAGAAGCCGTGGGTAGGTTGACTGAGACCCTGCAGCCCACAAGGGACAGGGCCCAGAGTGTGCATGGACACAGGTGCTGACCACCTCAGGCAGCTCCTTCTGGGGTCAGCAAACAGACCCGTGTCAACCCCTGTCCCCTCCTGGTTGAAGGGCAGGGGGTGTTGGGGGTGGGGCTCCCCTGGGTGGGGTTTTCCTGGGGCGGGCATCACTTGGGAAGGGTCGTCACTTAGGGAAGGGGCTTCCCTGACTGGGGGCTCAGGCGCCCATCGCTGACGCTGGCGCTGGCTCTGAGCCAGGGAATCAATGGTGAGCTGGAGGTTGCTTCTGGCCTTCAGACATCTTTGGGGGGGGGTTCCTCCAGAGTGGTGTGGGGTGCTGTGTTTAGCAGAACATGGTGGGATAGAGAGGAGGGTCCTGAGAAAGGACGGCTGGAGGCACGGGGGCTGGCACCTCCTGTGGACAGGTGGGCAGCTTGAGAGCTGAGGTGACATGGGCTGCAGGGTGCAAACCTGAGGCTTGAGGACTGTAGGACCAGAGCTGGGGGCTGTGGGCTGTGGGAGTTTGCAGTCAGGGCTTCTGTAATGTCCCTCTTCCCCAGGGCCCTGGGGACCTGGCTCACCACTCCCCATCTGTGGCTGGAGGTGGGAGGTGGCAGGTGAGAGGGGCCTAGCGTGAGTGTGCTGCCTTCTCTGTAGAGGGGGACCCACAGCGTCTGTGCAGGGACCACCCCGGCTTCCTCCTGTGTGCACCTGCTGGCTCTGATCCTGCCCCAGGCTGTGTGTGTGTGTGTGTGAGCATGCCCCAAGGCCCTGTATGTATGTATGTGTGAGCCCACCCAAGGCCCAGTGTGTGTGTGTGTGTGTGTGTGTGTGTGTGTGTGTGTGTGTGCCCACCTCAGGCCCTGTGTGTGTGTGTGTGTGTGTGTGTGTGTGTGTGTGAGCCCGCCCCAGGCCCAGTGTGTATGTGTGTGTGTGCCGGGAATTGGTCGTGGGTCTGCACAGCTGGGTATGCCCAGCAGAGACTCAGGACAGGAGAGCGGCTGCCAAAAGAAGACCAGACAGGGGGACCCATTCATGCGGCGCCTGGGGCTGGTACTTACATCGGACCTTGGGTAGGACTGGTGGTCTGGGAACTCTGAGTCCTAAACAAAACATGAACCGCAGTGTGGGGGCCTGAGCACCCGGCAGGGGGCCCTGCTCTCCGGCCAGCCTCACACTCCCCTCCCCTCGGGCACAGTGGTGGGGGGGCGAGGCTTCTAGCGGCTCCGGCCTCCTGCTCCCCACTGTGCTCGGTACTTGGGGTCCTGCACGCTGCTTCTCAGCCCCAGCCGAGTGGGCAGGTGCCGCGAGGGGCAGGTGTGTGGCTGCCCAGGCTGGGGCCAGTCACACCAAGGGGTTGAAGGAGTGATGGGGCCAGATGTGGCCCCCTGAAGCCAGGAGGACCTTTCCTTCCTGCCCCCATTTAGCTGAGCGCAGGGCTGGAAGTTCCGAAAACTCAGGTGCCAATAGAGTGTCCCTCTCAGCCGAGTCCCCACACCTGTGCTGGTGAGTGGCTGGGCAGGGGCCGGCAAGGGGCTCAGACACATCTGACACTCCACGGCTGCTTCATGGAGGGGCCCGTCCATTTGGGCTCAGACACGGCTGAGGGACAGGCCTAGGAGTGATGGGGTACCTGGACCCCACAGAGGGTCAAGTCTAGGGGTGCATGGGGGTTCCTGGATGCCCAGAGGGGTTGGCCTGGGATAGGAGGTACCTGGATACCCACAGAGGGGCCGGCCTGGGGTGAGGGGTACCTGGATGCCCACAGAGGGGCTGGCCGGGGGTGAGGGGTACCTGGATGCCCAGAGGGGCTGGCTGGGGGTGAGGGGTACCTGGATGCCCAGAGGGGCTGGCCGGGGGTGAGGGGTACCTGGATGCCCAGAGGGGCTGGCCGGGAGTAAGGGGTACCTTGATGCCCACAGAGGGGCTGGCCGGGGGTGAGGGGTACCTGGATGCCCACGGAGGAACTGCGGCTCTTCCGGAAGCCATTCGCCTTGGACATCAGCACAGTCTTGTCCCCACTGCGGGCCGGGCCACCCTGGCCTTCGGAGGCGAGGCGCTGGGCCGCGGCCGTCTCCAGGGCCAGGCTCAGGGCCTTGGTGCTGTCCAGGCTGTCGGTGGAGTTGTAGAGGCCGCGGGTGTCAGGAGGCCATGCGGCCATGCGCTGGGCCCGGCTGTCCTGGTAGGCATCCTGGGTGGACTCGGTGCTGCTCTGGGCCGTCACCGAGATCAGGGGCTTGGAGGTGGTCCGGGGGGGCACAGGGGGCGGCGTCTTCTTGTAGTTGGTGTAGGAGACGGCTAGAAGAGAGGGCGGTGGACGGTCACCCTCACAGCCTGTCCAGGGAAACCAGCGCAAGCTGGGGAGGACGCCGTGCAGAGACAGCAGGGCCCAGCAGAGGGCAGCACAGGCTGGGCAGGCGCCCAGTGCTGCACCCAGGGGCTGGCCGGCCGGGAACATGACCTGAGCAGGCTAGGAAGGCCAGTGCTGAGAACTGCCCCCGCCCAGGGAGCTGCACACATGTGGTGCTGTTGTCACGGGCCGTGCCTCACTGGCCCGGTCTCCCGGGTGGCCTGTGAGCGTGGGCCGGGGCTTCAGGAGCACACACACCCATGTCACCTCTGCTCTGAGGGAGTATAGGATCTGCCCGGGGAGGGTCACAACCCTGAGGCAGGGGTAACACTGGGCAAAGGCAAGAGAAGGGTCCTTGATCCCCCTCATAGCCAAGTGCACTTGGCCTCTAAAGGGTGTGCCAGACTGCAGGAAGACTCTCCAGAATGTTCCAGAACATTCCCTACTTCCAGTTTCCACAGCACAGGGCAAAGCTGAGCAACGCTGGTGGGCATGGCTGGGAGAGCTGCCTTCCTGCGTGGGGGTCTGGGCCATGTGCCCCGCATCCCCTGCTCGTCTGGACGTCCCCCAGTGAGGGGGCGGCCCTGGGGATGAGGCAGAGAGGCAGAGGGGCTGAGGACTCTAGCGCTGAGTTTGGAAGACAGAGAGGTGTGGGGAGCTGGGAACTGCTCTGCTGCCTGAGATGTGTCCATGGAAACACAACCACGCTAAACAGCCTGCTTTGGCCGCACGGGTGCTGCCGAGTCCCAGTTCCAAACGTCTGGTTTTAATAGCTTCGAGGTCTGCAGTGACAGAGAGGGAAGCCACTTCTGACGGGGGCGAAAATCATCATTTAATTCTACAGCACTTTCCTCCCCAGCATCAATAATATTCTCTCTCCAGAAAAATCGGGTGTGACACATATTTAGACAACTAAATCCATGTGATGAATAACTGCACAGATGAAAAAGAAACTACGTAAGGTAAGTCAGCTGCCTCCAAAATAACACTGTTTAACAAGACGGCAGTGGCCGCCACGTGGGTTGTCCAGAAGGGAAAGGAGGGTCCCGGGCTGAGCGAGCGAAGTGTCTGCTCTAGCCGGAACCGAGAACCACTTCCTGCTGCTACTCTGCGCCTGAGGGTGCTGTCCTGCAGCAGGCCACGGAGGCACAGCTGCACCAGGGCCAGCTGGACACCACAGAGCAAACCCCAACTGGTGCTAATCTAAGCAAGGGAAGAGGCATTGTAATAAGTCTCATGCTTCACCATGATCTATGGAAATGTCTTCTAAAATAACTTCTTTTGAAATTGTTTTTTAAGAGCTAACTTCAGAGTCATAAAAGAAAACCTGTCAAAAATAACTACACACACACACACACACAAACACACACACACACGAACTCAAGGCAGAGCAGGGCATTAAATGGGCTTGTCAGGATACCACCTGCCAAGACTCTGGACATGGAGGGACACTGGGGTCACAAAGACCACAGGAATAGGTCATACTGGCCATGTGGGTGGGTCAAGGTCCATGGGGTGGGTCACACTGATCACACAGGGCTGGGTCACACTGAGCATAAGGCAGCTCACGTCGGGAGCTCATGTATCCCCATGCCCTGTGACTGTCACCTGGAGCCCTGTGTACCTGTGCATTTGTACACCTGTGTGTGTACCTGTGCATTTGAACACCTGTGTATCCGTGCATTTGTACACCTGTGTACCCGTGCATTTGTACACCTGTATACCTGTGCATTTTTACATCTGTGTACCCCTGCATTTTTACACACCTGGGTACCCATGCATTTGTACAGATGTGTACCCAAGCATTTGTACACCTGTGTACCCATGTATTTTTACACCCGCATACCTGTCTACCCCCTATGCCACCTGGGCCAGGCTCACCTGTGGTGGGTCTGATGGCTGAGGAAAGGCTGGCGGGCGTCATCACGGGGACACACTCATCATCCTGGGAGTAGCCGGCCTGGATGGCTCGCAGGTAGCTGTGACTCCTGGTGCGGAAGCATCCGGGCAGGTCCAAGGCGTCCATGGCCTGTGACTCCACCTCGCTGAAGACGGATTCACACACCGACTCCAAGTGCCCATTCACCTCCGCCTCGCTCATCTGCAACCCCCAGCACAGCCGTCACAGGATGGGCTCCAGGGACAGGCCAGCCCAGCCTTTGGCAGCGTCCACAGAGCTAGGCTCCAGCCCACTGTGTGGGCACTCCTGAGAGCAAGTCTGTCCACCACTGTGTGCAGGAAGCTCAGCAGGGAACCTTCACACTGGCTGCTCCGTGGCCTGGCCCAGTCCTGGTCCCAGAAGGCACATGGCAGTGCTGGACTCAGGTAACAGGCCTGACACAGGGCAGGGTCTGCCCCAGCCCAGCCCGGCACTGCCAGAGGAGCATGGGGGCAGTGGGGCCTGGGGGCTGGGGAGCACCTTACACACAGCCACGCTCCAGTGTCAGCGAGGACAGCTGCCGTCCTCACCCCTGGCGCAGCTGGCACTCCGCTGCCCCAGAGCACTGTGTGGTCAGAGCCTGGCCTTCTGTGGTGGTTCTGGGCCCCTCTGCTGGGCAGAGGACAGTGGCCCTGAGTCTAGGTCAGTGCTACCCCAGTCCCAAAGCTCCCCCAGTCCTAGCCGCTGCCCCCACCTGCCCTAGGCAGGGAGACACAGGCACGCTGTGGGCACCCACCTGGCTCACACAACTGGCCTGGCTCAGTGTGCTGACCGCTCGCATGTAGCTCTGGTTCCGGGAACGGAACTTCGGGGAGTTGTAGTTGGCAGAGGGTTCGAGGATGTGGGCAGCGGGTATGTCACTGGCAGTCTGCAGGCACCTCTGGCTGTGAGAGAGAAGAGGGTTGGGTGGGGCACAGCCCATGCCAGGCTTTGCTCAGACCCTGCCCGACCGGTGGTCCACCGTCCCTCCGGATTCCCCCATCCCTGTGGGTTCCCCAGTTCCTGTGGATGTCCCATGGATCCCTGTCCCTGCAGACCCCCTCAACCCCTGCGGATTCTCTTTTTCTGCAGATCCCCCATCCCTCTGGGTTTTGTCCCAATAGATCCCTGAAGATCCTTCATCCCCGTGGATTCCTGCCTGTTCCATGGGTCCTCACCGACCTCCCAGTGGCACAAGTAAAGTTGGTGTGGAGGCAGTTAAGTGGGTGTCTGTAGGGCCCCACCTCCCCCACGCTAAGTGACTGGCCATAGGCATAGGGAAAGCCACACATGCATGGAGGAGCCTGGTGCCCGCCTGGAAGCTCTGAAAGTGAAGGCAACTGTGTCCCAGAGGATCCTGGGGGCACGGGACAACCCACCTCCCCCACCACGGGCACATCCTTTCTGTGCCCTGTGAAGAGACCATCAGAGGGGAGCAAGGCTGCTCTGGACACGGCACAAGCTCTTCGGCTGCATTTGCCACAAGCAAGGGCAGGTGAGCGGGGGTGGGGGGCAGATAAGCAGGGACAGGTGAGCAGGGGCAGGTGAGCGGGCAGGTAAGGGAGGGCATATGAGGGGGGGTCAGGTGAGTGGGGTCAGGTGAGGGAGGGCAGATGAGCAGGCAGGTGAAGGATGGGCAGGTGAGTGGGCAGGTGAGAGAGGGCAGGTGAGCGGGGGGCAGGTGAGCAGGGGGCAGGTGAGGGAGGGCACCGCAGGCTCCACAGAGCAGCCCAGTCATCATCATCTCTGAACACTAGACATGGAGCCCGTCCTTCTGAGACGCCAAAAGAAACATTCTCCATCCTCACCAGACACAGGCAAGTCCCCAGGGTCCTGTACAGAGCCCAGGGCCAGGGGAGGGATAGGGGACAGCTAGGAGTGGGCGAGTGTGCAAGGTGGTCATGTGCGAATGTGAGTGCGTGTGCATGTATGATACACCTGTATCAGTGTGCTCGAGAGCATGTGTATGAGAGAATATGTGTGCATGAGTGTATATGTGAGTGTGCAAATGAATGTGATCAGTGTTATGTCTGTATGGGTTTGTGTGTATGAGTGTGAGTCCAAGAGTATGTGTGCATGAGTGTGTGTGTAGGTGTGGAAATGTATGTTATCGGTCTATGTGGGTTTGTGTCTGAGTCCAAGAGTATGTATGCATGAGTGTAGGTATGTGTGAGTGTGCAAATGTGTGATTAGCGTGTGTTAGTGAGTGCAGATTTGTGTGAATGTGAGCTCAAGAGAATGTGTGCCTTAGTGTATGTGTGTGATCAGTGTTTATGTGTCAGCAGAATTTGAGTGTGAATTTATGTGTGTGCAAGAATGTGTGTGAGTGCAAAAGTACGTATGCATGAGTGTATGTGTGAGGGTGCAGGAGTACTGTGTGAGTGATCAGCATGTGTTACAGGAGTGCATATGAATGTGGATCTGTGTGTGATAGAGTGCACGTGTGAGAGATAGAGAGAATGTGTGTGTGAGTATACATGTGTGTGTGTCTGTGACCATGTGAGGCTGGCATCGGAAGCCTGGCTTTTAGGGTCCACAGGGGACTTGCTTGAGTCTGGACACTTGAGTCTCAGCTGGAGCGGGGAGCGGTGGACAGTGAGTGACTCAGGACAAGTGCTGCGGGGTGTCTGTGACAGAGGACAGAGTGGCTGCCCCTGTGCACTACTGCGAGCCCTGGAAGTGCAGAGAGGGGGGTGTGGGTGTGGTAGGCTGGGGGGCAGCCAGGAGTAGGGGCTGTGCCTACCAGGGCTGCCCTGAGTCACAGCAGGAGCAAGGAGCACTCACAGCACACGAGTCCACAAGTGCATGTTCACCGCACACGAGCCCACATTGCATGTTCACAGCACACAGGTCCACAGGACAAGACAGGCAGATATTTTCCCTTGAGGGTTCCAGGTGGCCTGGGCAGGACCAGGCATGGGCATGGGGGCAGCAGGAGGAAGCACCTTGTAAGACATGGGTAGGTATGGGGGGGGCAGGTATGGGTCAGGGTTGGCCTGGGGGGGCAGGTGCGGGGTGGGGATGGCCTAGGCGGGCAGGTGCGGGTCAGGGCTGGCCTGGGCAGCAGATGGGCCCGTGTGCCTCCATGTGGGAGCCTGGCCAGGAACAGGCATGTGTGGGGCCATGCTTGCTGTGCCATGGCTGGTGGGGGGGTGCAGGAGAGCCCTGACCGGGCACATGCAGACCCTCTGAGCTCTCCTCACAAGGGGCCCTTGCAGGGTTAGGGGACTGAGCCTGCCCCATGCTCGGGAGTGTGGGAGCACGGCAGGGGGCTGGAGACCTGGACTACTCTGCCCGGCCAGGCCTGGGGCTCAGAGCCCCTGCTTGGGGGGGGGTGCCCGAGACCCCCGGGTAGAGCTGGGCAGGCAGAGGGGCCGGCTCTTACGTCTGCAGGTCAGTGAGCGGTCTCTGCACGGCCGTGAGCAGGGCGTCGGGCCGCACGGCAGCCGTGGGCGATGTCTTGGGGCTGGAGTCGGACTCGGCGCTCTCCTCGTCACCCATGGCCTTGATGTAGCTGCCGCTCCGCATCCGCCGGCACGGGATCTCCTCCTTGCCCCCCGGGGGGTATCCCCCCCACTCGTCCTGCGGCACCTGGGGAGCACACGCAGGTCAGCCCGGGCAGGGCAGGCCTGTCTGACGGAGCTTCTCCTCGGGCGCAAGGCGAGCTGCAGGGGCGGGAAGGACGAGTGAGCCCCGCGGCCACACACTGACCCCTGGAGTCAAAGGGCCGGGACCTGGGCAGCGGGAACGGAGAGAGCAGCACCGTGCCGAGCTCCCGGGCCTGGGGCAGCCACGTCTGGGGGTCCGGGCAGCGTGCTGGCCCTCGGGAGCCGCCACACTCATGTGAGCACGTGGTTTGAGAGGGGCTGTGGCCCGGTGCCGACTGCAGGTGCTGTGGATTCGGGAAGCAATGGCCCGGCACGGGCCCACCTGGCAGGCGGCTGGCCCACCTGTGGCAGGTGGAAGCAGGCAGGACCCTCCACGGCTGGAAGGAGCCCGCGCCTGCCTTGGGGTGGCTGCAGGCCCGCCTGCCCACCCACCCGCCCCCGGTGGCTCTGGGCATGGGTGTGAGTGAGGCTCAGTGAAGGAGCTGAGAGCGTCAGGCCGTGCTGGGCAGCACTAGGGGCAGAGAGGCGGCGGGGCCCCCTGGACACAGGCCTCCGTGGCTTGCCAGGACTGAAGCCGGGATATGAGGACTCAGGATGGGCAGTGAGGAGTGTCCCCTGATGAGACACAAGGGTGGGTGAGCACCAGACTCTGACCCTGATTACCACGGTCAGGTCAGTTGTGGGCTCAGCAGGTGGCGGGGGTGGAGGGGACAGAGCACAGAGGAGGAGGTGCAGGTGAGAGAGATCAGGGCAAGTGGGAGAGGGTGCTGGGGGAGGGTGCAGGGGGGAGAGGAAAGGGTGGAGAGGGAGATGCAAGGGGGAGGAAACGGGGGGGGGGTGGGTGCCG
>JAOXYA010000021.1:32992205-33030571 GCA_028565675.1 Sorex palustris | reverse complement strand
AGATACTCTCGGTAGCTTGCCGGGCTCTCCGAGAGGGGCGGAGGAATCGAACTCAGGTCGGCCATGTTGGCCACTTGTAAGACGAACGCACTACCGCTGTGTGGTTCTATGTGTGTCTATCCCTTGTGTGTTTGGGTGTGTACCTGTGTATGTATGTGTAACTTTGTGTTTGTGTGTATGGGTGTGTCTGTGGGTCTGAATGTGTCTATCTGTCACTTGTGTGTTTGTGTGCGTGCATGTGTGTGTCTGTGTAACTTTGTGTTTATGGGTGTGTCTGTGTGGGTCTATGCGTGTCTATCTATCCCATGTGTGTATGTGTGTGTGTGCCTGTGTGTCTGTGGGACTCAGTTGTGTCTGGCCCCAGGGGGCTCAGACCTGCCAGCTGACATGGTGGCTGATCTCATTGCTGTGTGGATCACCCAGGCTCCTGCTTCCTCCCTGGGGATCCTGGGAGCAGGTGTGCAAACATAGGAGCCCCTCCTGCACTTCCCCTTACAGAGGTCGAGTCATCTCACGCCTGCTTCAGACCCACCGCCAAGCTCAGGCCTCATGCCCTGCGAGGCAGGGGGTCCCCAGCTCCAGGAGGGGTGGGAGGGTGCTGGTATTGTACCTAGGTCGTCCTCGGTTGGCCCCGGGAAGCTGATGCCCGTCTGTGTCAAGTCCCCGGCCTCTTCCTCTGAAAGAGAAAAACAGAGTTACACTGGAGTCCTGGGAGGGCACATGCCAGCCATGCCTGGTCACGCACAGCCATGCCTGACCATACAATCACACATGATCGTGGGCCTAGTCACACAAGTCACACATGGTCACACAATCATGTATGACCACGCCTAGTCACAGTCACTCCTGGTTACACAGCCATGTCTCAGTACACATGGTCACACAGGGTCACCACGCACAGACACCCCTGGTGCAGGACCACACCCCCTCACATGGCAGAGAGTTCAAAGGCACTATGCCATGCTGGCCATTGGACAGCAGCTCCTATGGCACCAGGATTTCCAGACCCCTGGCCTGTCCCCCATGGCAGAGCTATTCCCTCTGCCCTATATGCCCCCAGGACACCCAGACCCTGAACTGTCTCCCACAGGGGGCCCTGTCTCCTGCTCTGTTCCCCACAGGGCCCACAGATCCCCAGCCTATCTCCCACAGGGCCTGGGGCCCCAGCCTATCCCCCACAGGGTGCCCAACACACACCTCAGAATGCTTTGCCACCGGGAAGGCCTTGCTTGCCCTCCCTGCATCAGTGCTGCCCCCACCTCCCTCGGAGCCCCTCGGTGCTGGGTTCCAGTGGATCTCGGGCAGTGACAGTGGCATCAGGGAGTCATGGTAGGCAGCTGTGAGGCTTTGGCTTATGGGAGGGCACGAGGCGGGCTCCCGGGCAGCCTCCTCGGCCTGGGTCTCTGCCCGCACTGCCGCAGGGCTGGGCGCTTCTGCGACACAGCCTGGCCCAGCCCAGCAGTGGGGAGTGTGGATATGGTCACAGGTGAGCAGGCCAGCTCACACCTGCACACACCTCTGGAACCACCACCTGCAACTCGGCAGACTGGCACCTCTCTGGTCAGATCAGCTCAGGGCACACTGCTAGGACAGTGGGTCTTGAGCGGGGTCCCATTAGCTGCCTTGTAAAGCTGTGGGAGAATTTAATTTCACAGGAGCATTTGGTCCCTGGTTCTGAGTGAGTGTGACTGTGTGTGTCCATGTGTGTGTCTGTGTGTGCACACGTCCGTGTGTGTGTCTGTGTGTCTGTATGTATGTCTGTGTGTGTCTGAGTGTGTGCATCTGTGTCTGAGCATGTGTGTGTGTCTGTGTGCATGTGCCCATGTGTGCGCCTGTCTATATGTCTGTGTGTGTATATCTGTGTGGGTGTGTGTGCATGTGTGGGTCTGTCTGAGCGTGTGTGTGCGCACCCATGAATGTGTGCGTGTGTCTGGGTGTGTATGTGTGTGTGAGTGTGTGTGTGTGTGTGTGTGTGTGTGTATGTGATCTCAGTGCCACATCCATCCAGGCTGTGCTAGATCCATGCTTTCCATCTGCTAAGTGCACGGGGCTAAGTGCTTTCACAGCTTGTTCAAAGGGTCTCCCGGACCTTACAGGGCTGCTGGCACACTCAGGCTTGGTTTTCCTGCCAGCCTACTCATCAGCTGGCAAGGACACCGGCTTTAGCAGGAAGCCAAAGGCAGCTGTTTTCATCTGTTTGAAATATAACGTGTGGTTCTAACTAAATCCGGTTGCCACGGAGACGGCCACCGCATGGCCTGTCGGAAGGATCCGCACAAGGCTGGTCAGAATGGAATCAGGGTGAACGGAAACAACAAATATTCCATCTCAATCTCATCTCTTCTCCTTGGTTCATACACAGAGACGTGGAACAACCCACGAGATTTGACACATACGTTTCCGGGAGGAGAGAACATGAGGGTGACGGGTAGCACACAGCAGACAGACACACTGGCCATCTGGGGGGTGGACACTAAGTCCTGGGGACAGTGGACAGCTGGTCGGCTCTGAGGTCACAGAGGACAGAGGGCGGCTGCTGGGCTGGAGATCAGAAGAAGACTGTGGTTCAAGGGAGACCAAAGAGAGGGATTTGAGCACTGTGTAAATGTACCCACCTTCCCACTTTGGGCCAAAAAGGAGTCCTGGAGATGCAGCCAGTGAAGAGCCTCCAGCCCCAGCAGGGGGTTTTCCCTTGTACCCTGGGGGTGTCCCCACTCCCCTTGGCTAAACTCATGTACAAACGTCACACACACAGGCCAGCTAGGAGCTGCACGTGGCCTGTCCCTGCCTCACCCACAGGTTGGTGCCTTCCACCAGGAATCCCACCCCCAAAGACAGAGGCCTGGAATGGTGCCCGTGGCTGTGCCAAGGCGCGGGCTGGGCGCAGGGTACAGGGACAGGGTGACGGGTGGCCATGTGGGAGCATAAACCACCATCCGTTCTTGGGGCATAGACAGGAGAGGTTCTTAGCAGAGGCGCAAGTGCCCCTCACTGCCCCCCAAACTGACATCCCACCTGCTTGCTATTCAACAAGCACCTGCCATCCTGTGTCCAGGGTCCCAGCACCTGGGGGTACAGTTCTAGGGTCCCAGTGCCTGGGGTGGAGTCCAGCACCTGGACACATGCATCTGGGCTCCCAGCACTCAGAGTCATGCCACCCCTGGGGCTCCCTGGGACCCGCTTGCCCGGCATGGCGAGGCTCTGCCCTGCTGCTGGGATACAGAGTCTAAACTTGGCCACGGGACAGTCTGATGCTTTAGCTCTCAGGCCAAGGTTTCATTCTGGCTTGACCCAGGACTGGGCCCCCCCAGCGTGGCTGTGGCCCTACACTTTCCCTGAGGTGTCCCAACTTTCTGCTGGGCCTCACGGGGCCCCGCCCACACCAGGTCGCCAGTGCCTATCCACGGGGCCTCAGGGTCTGGGCTGGGATGAGCTCCAAGCCCACCGCATTGCAGTCTCAGATGCTTCTACATTAACTTCCGCAGAAACCCTCATGGTCTGCACTTTGAGGACTGACTGAGGGCCAGTGAGGGCTCAACACTGACAGCTCACCACCAGCTTCTGGCCATTGCCCCTTCCAGGATCCCCCAATGTCTGGTTGCTTCAGACCCGAACTAAGGCCCAGGAGAAGCCGCCCCTACAATCCTCACAGTCCACCCTCCTGGGAAAACACTCAAACCAGGCTCGGAAGTAAAGTCCAAGTTTCCGGGACAAATCCTCATCCCGAGACAACGCTAAGTGGGCCCAAGAGATGCGGGGAAGCGGGCTGTGCACACCAGGCTCCCTGCATCCAGGCCGCGTGAGTCACCCTTCGCCTGCCTCCAGCCAGGGGAACCCAGCCAGGCAGCGAACCCGTCCCGTCCCAAGAGACACTCAGCTCCAAGTTCCCTGAGCTCAGGACAGAGAGGAAAAGACCAAAGAGTTGAGTGTCAACTCCACATAGCCCAAGCCCCAAGAGGGAGCGTGCGCCGTCTGCCACGAGACGCAAACGTTACTCACTTCAAAAGTGACATTGATTATCTTTTTTTATGTGAAATGTTCTAAATCTAAATTCCAAATGAGTGTTGAGTTAAATCCTTGGCGCTCCCAGCCGCACTAAGGTTTTACAGCAGATCCTGATGAGCCATGCGTCGGGGGACTGGAGGACTCAGCAATGCCCCTCGCCCTGGCATGCACGCCAGGACCGGGCTCCGAGCCGCACACAGGAGCTCAGGGGAAGGCCCTGTGCGTGTCTGGGCTGGAGCCGCAGGAACTTTGGTGGGCCGGGAGCTTCCTCCCACATAGCCTCTGGGGATGCCTGTTCGCAGTGCAGGGCGGGAGCAGCTGGGAGATTGTTGGGGGCCCAAGGACAGAGCTCGGCCTGATGTGCGGCTCTAGCTCCAGGCTCTTCCACCCACACCTGTTGCCAAAGGTGCAGGGAATCCAATCACCTGGTTTCTGGCCACCGGAAAAACAGCCCCTTCCTTCCCACAGGGCTCAGACTGACCGCTGGAGGCCGCTGTCACTCCAAGGACACCACTGGGTCTGCAGGAAGGAAGGGTTGGGCTCCCTCCAGCCCCCTGTGTACCCCTGGGCCTCAGTATATCTCAACCCCACCCTGTTCTCCACAGTGACCCCACCCTGGGCGTCCACACCAACCCCCTTCGAGTGTCTACACTGACCCCCAACCTGGGTACCCATACTGACTCCAACCTGGGTGTCCACACTTACCAACCATGGTCTCCACACTCACTCTCATCCTGGGTGTCCACACCAACCCCACTCTAGGTGTCCATACTGACCCCACCCTGGGTGCTTGCACGGACTCATCTGGGTGTCCACTCTGACCCATCCACACTGAGCTGCGTTTTTGGCTGAGAATCGCCAGGAGTTGTCCTGGTTATCTGATCACTACTTGGGAGGCTCAGAAAAACAGGGGAAACCAGTCTTCACTCTCTGCTCCACCTCAGGTCCTCCGAGAGACAGAGCACAATAAATGATGCGCTGTCATCGAGTGAACTGGAGAAAATATTGCCCCGATCTAATATATGAGCTGGATAAAAACACAAGAAACCACGTTCAGGATCTCTCATCAGTCTACCTGTCACTCGTCGTTCCTGGGTCCGTGTATCAGGCCTGTCTCTACTGTCTCTCTACCGTCTCCCTGTCTATCCATCACCCATCCCTCAGCTGCCAATCTGCTTCCCTCGATCCTCCCTCACCCATCCCTCAGCCATCGACAGCTGTCAGCTGTCAGTCATAGTCCCCGGGGGCTGAGGCACAGGGCTGGCCCTCATTCTCCCAGGCCATGTCTGTTCACTCCTCCAAACGCACCACCTCCCACACCTGCTGGGAGACAAGCACAGGAAGAAGTTGCAGCCCAGGATGGGGCAGGAGGAAGGTCTGTGTGAAGTGTCAGGATTGACCGTCTGATTTCTTCACACCAACCCCAACAACCACTTACAAGACAGAAGCCAGTGCTGTGTCCCATGTGCTGGGTGGTGGCTGTGGTGAGTGGGGGCTGAGGCAGAGAGCACCGCAGCTGTGCAGACTCTACCCTTCTGGGATGGACCCTGTGCTTCTCCTATGTGAGAGGCTGAACCCTAACATCCATGTGATGTGACTCCATTTCTGAGGAAATTAATGGTTCAGATCCCCAGAATTTAGGAACTTCAGTGGCCTAGGAGCTGATGTTGGTGCACGCACACACAGATTTTCATCGTCACCAGAGTTAGCATATCCCTCCTGGAAACTGACAGTGTGCATTACCTTTATCCCAGTACCTGCAGACACGCCTCCAGCTAGAGTCCTTTTCAGCAATTTTCTCTCCATCAAGGAGCAAAATGATGTGCAAAGGGCAGGCAGGAGGCAGAGGAGGAGGTGGGGGCTGAGGCCCCTGACGTGACACATGCTCATTCCACATGAACACGCAGGCCAGCACTGCACAGCTTGGTGACACGGTGTGTGCTGAAGCAACGGTCCCAGGGGAACCTTCCCAGGTGCATGGAGAAGGACATGCTCTTGGAAGACGCATCTTTCCCAAGTGCGTGTACGGGAACCCAGCCCAGGAAACACTCTCTGCCTCCTGTAGGGAGAGGCTTGACTTGAGTCCTAGAGGCAGCTCAGGTAGCATTCTGGAATGTTCTGTGGGAGACTGGTCTAAAACCAGTGACACAGGGCTCACCGAAGGGGCCATGGTCTCCTGCTCTCTAAAGCCGCACCATCCTGCACTGCCTGCTAACAGCCTGTCTAAATGTGTGCCCTTGGGTGACAGCAAGGTCAAAGCCAGTCCTGCCGGTCAGAACAATGAGAGAGAGAGGTGCGCTGTGCACTAGATTAGCCTCCACTCAAACCCTAAAAGGCTGCTCTGAACGCCTGAGTGCTGGTGCCTCGGAACAATGACCTAATCGAAGGGACCCTGTCGCTACGAATTCAGAAATTTCATTTCCAAATGCACCGCAGGAAGAAAATGCGGCTCTCATTAAGAGCAGGGAACAGATGCAATTTAGTTTCCCCGCCTCACAGTGTAAAGCGCTCTGGCAGGAAGAGGAGGTCAGGGTCACGGTCTGGCCTCTGATGCCGTAAGAAATGCTCTGAGAGGTGGGTGGGGCCGAGGCTGGGACCCTCGGATGCTTCTTGTCCGTTGGGAAAGAGAAATAAAATGTGGGTGGAGAGGGAGAGGGCCCCAAGGAAGCTGCCACGTTCGGCAGGCTCAAGAGTGGATCCTGACGCTGGTGTTGCTGGGCTGGGGACGCATCCAAGTGGCTCCCTCCCTGCCAGGTATATTGAGGCATTGGAGAGGGTCTCTAAGCTGCTCGTGAAGGACACACTTGCTTCCCAGAGACTGCGCCAATTGGGCAGTTGACTCCCACCACCTTTTTGCCTATGGCCATCCTATCCAAGTCTGGGTCCCACTTCAGGACAGTGGGCAGCACTGATCAAACCCCAACCCTTGTCTACTTCTATGACTGGCCCATCACCTCAGACTGGCATCTTTAGGGAACTCCATGAATAAGGCAGGGCAGAGAGTGCAGGAGAAAGACCTAGCTGATGCCTTTCATCCACAGCAGCAGGAAGCCCTCGTGGACTGCCTGGTTCCTCCAGGATGGGCATCGCGGCCAGGTCACCCAGGCCACCGAGCAGCTGGCCTGCATGCAGAGGACCTCATGCAGAGATCCTGGGTCTGGTCCTTGGACCCCTGGGTCTGACCACAGAACCAGCCCACCTGCATGACCGACTTACTTCTCAAGAACAATTTTTATCAATGCCCAGGGTGCTGATGTTCAAACATAGAGATATTCAATATTTGTCCACCACTGAGCACAGAAGCATTCCACACAATTCATCAACAATCCGTGTCATTTTAAGCACTCAATGACTGTGGCTTGTGCTTCTTTGGCAGTAGTTGCATTTCAATGAAAAAAAAAAAACAACCTCAGTTTGCAGCAGAAAAGGTGATACTTCTAATTGTAGGTTTAAAAAGTGAGTTTCTACCACTGAATTGTTCCCAAGACTGTCAGAATCCTGGGAAGCTCTTAGGTACCAGCAAACCGACAGTCAGCAAAGCTGAGTCTGAACAGGAATGGATTGTCCAGAGACCCCTCTACGGAGACGATCAGAGGACTGTCGGACTGACATGGTCTCAGTCCTGCAGGGAAGAAGCATAAACATGAGCAGCCGTGGATGCTCAGAAACTTCCTAGAACCTTCTGTTCCTGTGCATGACCGAGAGTCGCACACCAGGACCAGCCAGTGCGTGCCCGGGAAGACCTCCGAGAGGCAGAATGCTGTGGAATCTACAGCTTCTGGAGCAAAGAAGTTGTCCTAAGGCCAACAAGGAATCGCTGCCAAGTAAAATGCAAAATGGCACCAGGATCTTTAACCCCCTATAAACTGCGGGAAAAACACAGCAACCACAAGGCCTCCCCAACGGAGAACCAGGAGCTGGCACTGGGTGGGCAGGCATTGCGGCTGGCCCTGTTCTCTGGAGGGGTGATCTCTGCTCTGCACAGCTCACTGAGCAGTGCATGGCAGGCAAAGGTCTCAGCCACCCCATAGCACCAAGGGTTCCACTGGCCTTCAGGGTGCTGAGAGGCAGCCAGAATGGGAGGCCGGGGAAGGGCCGGTAGGCACAGTGCTTGGGCTGGGGGAGATGAACCTGGGAAGGTGGACTGGCTTCTCCTGGGGAATGGATCCTGAGCTCAGAAAGGGAGGGTCTGTGTCCCTGAAGGGGTGAGGAGAGGCAGACCTGTCGGACAAAGGTTGTCCAACTGGCCCAGCAGCGCACCGGGAAGACAGAAAGGAGATCCTTGGAGCACCCCTGTCACATGTGAAGGCTCGTGTGGTCCTGACAGCCAGCCCCCTGTTTACCTGCCTGATGCCAGGCGGCTGAGAAGCCCCTCCACCACCCTTGCCTGCAGGTCTAACTAGCTTGTAAGATGCAGCAGTACTGACCAGCACTATCTGCGAGGAAGTGGGTGCAGCTCCCCAGACGTGGCTGGACACCATCGACCATGGGTAATGTCTCAGGGGCCCTCTCCCTGGTCTGAAAGTCAGAAATTTCATATGTTCAGCCCGAAATTAAAACTTGGTGCCCACTTCCTGTTTAGCACTTACTCACTGGACAGCTCCCCACAGCCTGATTCAGCACCTCCACCCCGGACAGCTCCCAGACTACTTTTCCAGCTCTCGGTGGGGCTGGGTCCCACTTTTTTCAGCACCTGGAAGCTCCTGGACAGTTCCCGTCTAGCTAGGGACTGTACTGGCTTTCCTTCTGGGAAGGGTGGGGCAGGGTGAACAGGGTGGGCTCAGGGCAGAGGCTAGTGGGGAGGGGAGCCAGGTCACCCTGCAGGGAACCTCTCTGCAGGGCGCTTCCTCCCGAGCCCTTGTGGGAGTGAGGGCGGGAGAGGCTTGTTCCGCTTCTCTAACAAGTCCCTGCCCGGGCCTCTCCCTCCGTCCCTCCATCCAAAAACCACAGCCGCATCTGCATCTGGCTTTTTTGTCTCTGCACATGTCCAAGTTCCAAGACAAAAATATCTGAACGCATCTGAATATCCAGTTTCTATGGAGACCAGAATCAAAGAGAACTGTCTAATGAGAGGGTTTTTAAGATTTTTTTTTTTTAAAGAAAAGAATAATTCCAGCCCAGTGCTTTGCAGTTTTGGAGTAAGAAAATGCCTGTGAGTCAGTTATTATTCCAAACACATTTTGCTAATAAGCAATCGCATATTCTATGAGAATTGCCGATGACAGCTAATTTTCTGTGCTCTGTGCTCACTGTCTTCATACGGCCCCAGATGACACGGCTGGGCAGGGCTTCCGCCCTGGGTCTCAGAACCTGCCTCTGGCACAGGCCTGGGGCAGGGGTTGAACTGGAGATGTGGGCACGGCAGATTAAATGATGCTCTCCTTAAGGGACCCAAGCGATGCGGTGTGAGAGGCACCCACACAACAGGCAGATGACTGCTCCCCATTTAAGTTCTGGGTCTTCTGTTTGGATGCAGCCACCCCCACCCTCCGGCACGCACAGTTTTGTCATCCACGTTACAGGGGAAGGAGATGGACTGTGGCACTAACCCAGTTAGCAGGTAAATTCTATTATGTCTGTCTGGATCTGGGAGACTGCAGAAAGGGGAAGGGTTGTTTTTCTTGTGCAGAGATGACGATGGTGGGAAATACTCCCACACAAGGAACGGAAACATTGCTGTATCATCCAGTTCTGCTGGCTAGTCCCAGTATGGGGTCGAAGCCCTTGGGACCCTGCTGGGCAGGTCCTGCCCCCTATCCCCAAGCTAGACTGTCCTCACTTCCACCCTGAGCACTGTAAACCGAGTCCACAGGACAGCCTTCTGCCCTGTGCCCTCTATGTTGCGCCTTTGTGACCTGTGTCTTCTTGAGTCCAGGGTTCATCCCAGCAGGAGGCCTGGATGAGGACGGGTCCCTGCAGGCTGTGGGGCTTCCATGGGGCGTTCCTGCAGCCCTGGCTCTAGGAGGGCTCCTTGGAGGGTGAAGGGCCTAGACCTCATAGCACCCACATTCCACACCCCTGCATGGAGAGTACTGGCAGGGTCGAGGACGGCCCCAAGAGTCACTCACCCGAGTGGGATCTGGCCAGTGAGTGTCCCAGGGCTGGCTTTGCTGCTGGCCTCAACATAGGACTAGTTTGCTGTCAGGCCTGCAGCGCTGCCCAGAGACTAGATCTCCAGGGGCCTGCCTGCTCCTCCCTCCCGCTCGAGAACCCCTGAGCCCGTGTCCCTGACTCTGTGGCCAAGGGCACTGAGGGAGCAGCCCAGAGTCAGGAACCTGTCGAAGCAACTGGAATGATGGAGCCTGATGGTTACTGGAGGTCACAGTGGGCAGCAAAGCCATCAGCAGGCCTCGGTTTCAACGGTGCCCAGCCTGGGACCCACACTTGAGCCTCCACCCACAATTTCAGAAAGGGCAGAAGCGTCAACCCAAGGCCTGAGTACCATGAGCGGGAGTGACGGCAAGCACTGTGAGTGAGGAACACACGGAACATGGCCTCCGAGAGTGGCCCCACATACCGGCCTTTCTCTCTTGATCTGGCCGTGGGCCCCTCTGCGGCCATGTGGGCATGAGGACAGAGCCTGGGACACACAGTTCCTTCAGGGCCAGACATTGGGGAGGGAGAACTTTCTCAGGCCTGGAACAGGACGGGGCTGGGATCTAAGGTCACCGAGGTAACGGAGACAGACATGTGCATATGAGTGACCCTGCAGGTGAGCCTGTGAGTGATCCTGTGACCGTGTGTGGGACCCTGTGGAACCCTGTTTGTGACCAAGTGACCCTGTGAGTGACCCTGTGGAACCCTGTCTGTGGCCCTGTGTGACCCTGTGATCTTGTGAGTGATCTTCCAATGGGAAAATGCCGTGTCTCCAGTTTTGGAAGGTTCTGGCCCTGCCCCTCCACCCAGTCTGTCCAGTGTCCATCCTGCACACTCCCAGCTGCAGCTCATGGACACCTGGACATGGGAATAACACAATTTTACCTCCAGTAACTTTACAGCCACAGCGCACCCAGGAAGTACACGATAAAAATGAATATTCTGCCAAAGTTTGAAAAAGATGCCAAAGTTGATTAATTTATGCAAAGGAACTCTTAAATTATGTGTCGTTTCTACATAAAAATGCTCTCATTGCCCTTCCTTGCTGCTCTTTTCTCCCAACCCAGCAGATGAGCATGGCAGGAGGAGGAGGGGCTGTGACAGATGTGGGGACAGGAAGGTCCCGTGGACCAGATGTGGCTGAACAGTGTGTCTGGAAAGTCCAACTTGTGGGCACTCATGACCCTAGGGATTCTCTCTGCCTTCAGGCTTATGGGCCTTTGGGGGCTGGTCCTGGAGCCCCGGGAGGAACTGAGGCTTCACCCTCTGGGAGCTTCAGGACCTAGGTCTGTGTCCAGCAGCCTGGATGTTGGATGAGTAAGTCATGGGGCCACTGTCCAGTGTGGGGGTTCAGACTATCACTGTTTATCTGTGGGATGTGTGGGTTCAGCCTATCATGGTGCATGAATGTGGGAGTTCAGTTGTGGGGTCTCTGTGCTTGTTGGGGTTCAGCCAGGGCTGCTGTGTCAATGTGGAGGTCCCTCAGGGTGTACCTGCTACCAGGTACAGCCTCCGCAGTGACTCACACCCACCTTCCATAGAGGACGCATCTCCTGGAGACAAGCGATGTTGCATGAGACGATTTTCATGGAAAGTGAGGAACGTGGCAGTGAGGTGATGGGTGCTCTGCATAGGGCCTGCAGTACTGTGCAGGGCACGGAACTCACATGTGCTGCCCACAGAACTTCACACCTTTGCAAGCATGACAAAGGCGGGAAGCAGTGATAGGCTGCACTGCACCCCCCTCCCCCAGCCTTCTCTATCCTGGAGACCTCCCACAGCCTCCACCACCAGCATGCAGGGCCTCGAGGGGCTTCCCAGGTCTTGCTGGTGCTGGAAAGGGGCAAATACATCCCGTGGCCCAAACACAACACCTGGGACACCCTAAGAACCCCCAGCCAGATGCCTGCATGGTTTGAAGACTTTAGCATTTTTCTTTCTGGTTCTGGGACAACACCCAGCAGTACTCAGGGCTTATTCCTGGCTCTGCACTCAGGCATCCCTCCTAGCAGAGCTGGGGGCATAAAAAAAAAAGCTGGTTCTGGGGACTGGGCCCAGGTCAGCTGTTCTGTGCTGTCTCCGGCCCCAGGGGTCTTAGCAGCAAGGGCTGTTTCTGATGCTCACTTAGACACGGCAAAGCCGACCCAAAGGAGCCACAGCCCACAGATGACACAGAGGAGCATGGAATTCAAACTGACTGAATTTATAAATTTTCACTTTGCACCAGAATCTATTAATGAGCCATAAAATCACCCTCCTGGGCAGGCAGAGGCTGCAGCAGCAGCAGCTCAGCAGGTCCCACGGACACTGCATCACACCTCACACCAGCTCTCTGCCTCCTGCTGGTGGCCATGCCCCACTACCCTCTGCTCACCCAAAGACATCCTGAGGCACGGAGAAGGACCTAAGGTCCAGTCGCAGGTGGCCCCGATGGACTGTCCTTGCATCTTTACTCTGTAGAGGACAAACCCTGCTTCTCCCATGCCAAGACAGACTGAAGCAGAACCAGCCCCTGTTCTGTGCATGGACCCGGGCTGCTCAGTCCCGCCGTGCCCATCCCACCTGCTCCCTGACAGGGTCGCGGCCACAGTTCAGTGCATCATAAGCGCAGGTGCCTGAGGGAGAGGGCCAGCATTCCGCCTGGGCAGTCAGTGAACCTTGCCTCCCGACTCATCACAGGGCGTCCTCCAGTCCCTGCTCTCAGTCAAGCCCTGAAATCTCAAATGCAGAAAGCATGGGCAGGGGCTGGCAGGTGGCTGGGAGGGTGCTTCCTACCCACGTGCATGACCCAGTGGGGCTGGAGGGCCCAGAGAAGGTCCCCCGCTCACAGAGCAGCCCCAGTGCATGGACACAGCCCACTTTCCTGTGCCTGGCCACGGCCCCGCCCACATATCCATATAGGAGCCCGTTCTGCCCACGTCCCCACACATAAGCATGTCCCAGTGCATGACCATGTCCTGGCCCACGGAGCAGGAAGGGCAGTGACCAGGTGTGGGGAAGAGGAGGGCATGATCAGGTGTGAGGAGGAGGGTGTGACCAGGTGTGGGGAAGAGGGTGTGCCCAGGTATGGGAAGGAGGAAGGTGTGACCAGGTGTGGGGAGGAGGAGGCTGTGATCAGGTGTGAGGATGAGGAGGCTGTGACCAGGTGTGGGGGGGAGGAGGCTGTGACCAGGTGTGGGGAGGAGGAAAGTGTGACCAGGTGTGGGAGGAGGGTGTGACCAGGTGTGAGGCACTTCTAATCCTTTCCAGAAGATTCCATCAAAACTACAAGATTTCTGCTTCACCCAGATCTCAGCCAAGGCTGTTTTGCAAAGATTTTGTCAAGTGTGTGTTTATTTCTCAAGTGCCTCCCAGAGAAGCTTTTCATTTTGGTGAAGTCCAATTAATTACTCTTTTCTTTCAGAGCCTGCTCAGGTCTGAAGCCACTGCCAGCCCCAACTCCTCGTTCTTGCTCCAGCGGCTCCAGAGGGTTGAGGGTTTCATTTCACATCGTGGCTTCATCTGCTTTGAGTTAGTTTCTGCATCTTGTAAGATCCATGGCCAGATTTTCGACCCCACTGTCCTTCGTCTTGGTGAATGAAGAGTTTCAGGAGGAGATGAGGATTCTAGAGGCTGCAGGAGGCTGCCTCCCCTGAGATCTTCCTGCTGAACTAAGCACCTCAGAAATGGGGTGCTGGGCCCCAGAGCTCCTGGAGCAGCACATTTTGGAGGGGGATACGGAGCTCACGAGGACCACAGACTCTCCCCCATCTCCTTGCTTGCCATCAGAGGTTGCCCTGCGTTGGTGCATTTTTCACATACATGAAGGATCACACGTTTCCTGGAGAAGTGACCTTCTGTCACTAAGTGTGTGTGAACCTTACCACTTGCGGGTTCTTCCCAAATGACCCATATCATGCTGAGGCGGAGACTTAGTTCAGCCAGTTCTGGTTGTGAGAGTTGGTAAGACTTTCCTTTTTGGGTCACACCTAGCAATGCTCACGGGTTATCCTGGCTCTGCACTCAGGAATTACTCCTGGAGGTGCTGTGGGGACCACATGGAATGCTGGGGATCAAACCCAGGTTGGCTGCATGCAAGGCAAACGCCCTATCCGCTGTACTATTGCTCTGGCCCAAGTTGGTAAGACTTTGTTGTGTCTCCTGCATTGGCTGAGCTGCTTGGAGGCTTTCTTCCCCTCTGAATGTGGTGTTATTTCTTAGAATCAACCAACTTTTCATAACTTACTGTTTCCAGCTTTGTTAACTATTTAAGTTTTAATTGACTTGCACTTCCTTTTGGGGGTGTGTGTGATTTGGGCCATACCTGGCGATGCTCAGGTTTACTCCGGGCTGTGTTCTGACACCTATAAGTGCTCTGGAGACCCAAACATGGTGCCAGGGACTAAATTGACAATGGACATGTGTAAGTCCAGTGCTGACATATTTCTTGTACAAATTTTACTGGGAAACAGTACACGGACATTTACTATGCAATTGGTTTAGGTTTGTGGTATTAATGTGGAGAATTTCTGCACCTGTATTCACAGGGATATTAAACTATAATATTCCTTCCTTGCAATCTCTACTGAGCTTTGGTGTCAAGCTTGTGCTGGTCTCAGCAACATGCTAGGAAGGGTTTTCTCCTCCTCTGGAAGAGTTTAAGAAGAATTGATATCCTGTGTCCTGCCTAATTGGGTCATTGGCCCTGGACAGTTCTTCTCAGAGGTTTTTAATTACTGATTGGATCTCAACCTGTTACCTGCCGCCCAATTTCTTCTTCAGTTGAGATAATTTGCATTCTTGCAGGAGGTTTTCCACTTCTGGGCTATACACTCATGTGGATATATACACACACACACACACACACACACACACACACACATATATATATAAATACACTTGTGGGTGTATATTCATACTCATGATATTCTCTTAGAACCCTTTTTATTCCTACTTGTAGTGATGCTTCCATTTCCAATTCAGTGGCTTGTGCCCTCTCTGTTTCTCTCCCTCTCTCCCCCCCTTTCTCTCTCTCTCCTGCTCTCTCCCCCCACACTTGGTATCCCAGCTCCATTCTCAGAGGCTGCTCCCAGTGGAGCTGGGGGGTAAACCTCTTTCTCCTCTTAATCAGCCCACCTGGGTCCACTGTGCTCTCTCTCCAGTCCTCTTAAAGGTCAGCTGACTCACCTTCCAGTGCGTCCTATCTTTCAATGGTATAATTACAATTAGTTTCTCCAGTTCTCTCTGCATTTGTCCTAGTTGAGATACACCAGGCTGTTGGACTTGTGCAACTACGTCCTCCCTATGCTCTCTATCAGCTGGGCCCCCCAGAGCTCTGCCTGCTCATGTCTCCCACAGCTGCTCTCCTGCGCCTGTAGGGGCTCTGACGGCTCCGAGATCTCCAATGCACATCCAGCTTCCTCCAGCGAAGTTTTCGCCCATTGTTGCAGGACCTGCAGCTTATTCCCATTTCCCTCTGAAGCTACAATTTCCTTCATGAATTACTTCCCCATTGTCCCTACATTCTTTGGGCACGATTAAGGCAACTTCATCCAAAATCTCTGCCTCGTAAGTCTGTTGTTTGGGCATCCTCAAGAAGGTTCCTTTTCATCGACTTTACAGCTTTGAATGAGTCACACTTTCTTGTTCTACTGCCTTTTGATTTTTTTGTGTGTGTTTTGAAAACTGGACATTTGAAGATTAGAATGTGGCAACTCTGTAATCCCTTTCTGGGCCTGAATGATTTTTATAATGTATCTGCATATTAATAAATTTAAAAATATTTTAAATTTATTTAGTCTCTGTGAGATTACAAAGTTATTCATGACTGGATTTCAGGCTTACACTGTTTTAGCGACAATCCCTTCACCAGTACCAACTTCCCTCCACCAATTTCCCTAGCCCCCATGTGCCTCCCACCTTTCCTTCTGCCTCTATAAGGGTCACTTATTTTTTTTAAAAGAGCCAAAATTCATATTTATTTCTTGCATTTGAAATATTCCTTGATGACATCCTTGGCCCGTGATTCTTTTGCCATAGTCCTTAACCACAACATAACTGCAGCCAACCACTTTATAGGGTTCCCTTCTCTGTCGATTTTACAGAGACTGACCCATTAAGGGGCACCTTTATGGATCTCTAAGTTTCTGCACTGTGGCTTACGGCACTGCTGCTGGTTGGGCTTCACACATGACACACGTCGCCACCTTTCAGCACCACCTCCTCCTCCCAGCCGAACGTTTCCTGAACTCTTCCCTCCACCAGAGTCGCTGCGGGGCTGAAAGTCTTTTAATTGCTGAAGATTATAGATGGTGCTTCCTGACTTCCCAAAGTTCATTTCTTATGGAATGTGATCGATAAAGTCTACATGTGTCCAACTTTGTCATTGAATGCTAGATGCAGGAAAAATGAAAGACTAAAAATATTAAAACAAAAGAACAAATGAAAAAAAATGAGCTGTCCTGCCCAGTCCTGCAGATTCTCCGTTGGGGGTTTACATCAGGATGGGACACGCTCAGTGAGATCGGCATGAGGCAAAAACTCCAAGTCCACCTTGTACGTCCCAAGCGTGTGCACTGGCCGGCGTCACATGTGCTGCTTCTGAGGTTCCCAGCACCAACAGACACTGGCGTGTGTGTCGGAGCTAGCAGGATGTGCTGTGGGGAGTGGCGGGCCACTGAGCCAGCACGGGGCAGGTCGCAGGTCCCACAGAGCTTCCCTCCACGCCCAGGACTCACCTCCCTGACAGGGCAGGGTGTCAGCTGCAGGCCTGTGCCACTTCCTGCTGTTCTGACAGGCTTTCTGCTTGTTTTCTGAGGTTTCTGTGGCTGCTCCAGCCCTCAGAGCTGCCTTGTCACTGCATTCTAATGCCCTTGAGTGCCACACTTCCAGCGTGTTAAATCTCCTGCCACCAAAGAGGTTCACACTGTTCCCAAGGGGGTGGGGCAGCTAAGGCCTCCAGCAGATACACAGACAAGTGTTCTATCTTTGCCACGTGAGCAAGAATGTGAACCTGGCATGATATTTACTCCTCACTAGAAGGTGGACCACCTTTTCCTGCATCCAGAGTCACTATTAGCAAGCCGGCTGGACCAGCAACTGCAAAAAGAGGCACCCATATGCCCAGTTCAGTTGGTGTGGAACTTCAGCAGCATATGGCTTCTGCGTATACCGGGGCTTATACACAGTGGAAGGAGACACTGGAGAACAGCCTAGAGCCTTTCAATGAGTGGCCCGAGCCTGTCCTGGGCAATGTGTGTCAGCTTCTTTGGCTCAGGCTCTGCCTCCTGATGCTTCGTCTGCTCCCTTGGTCCTCTCTGGCTTCCTTCACCAGAAATTCAGGGATGACTTGGGAACAGTATTGGAGAGGCCCGGAGGGTGCCACCTGCAGTCCGGTCTTAGGTCTCAGGAGAGGGCAGGGAGCTGCATGCAGGAACTGGGCCCATTGAGTCTCGAACCCCCTTAGAGCTTCATGTCTGCACTCTGACTGGACAGCAGCCCTTGTCTCGGGCGACCAGGAGGATCCTGGCAGAGTTTTCTCCCTGTGCTTCATTAGAGGCTCTGCACCAATTAAGTGAGCGCTTTAAAATTTTAATTATCCATGGGAAGTAAACAGTAAGCCCTGGGTGAAATGATTCACTCTGTAAGGTGCAAACAAATATTTTGCTCTAATGACTGTCCCCGTGAAACAGCAGCTATTGCCTATATCAACAAACGACGTAATCCAAGGGCCCAGAAAAGGACGAGCATCAGGGATGATTTGTAACCTGCTGATTATAATCAGGGAAGCTGACTTTAGGATGTGGAAATATTTGAACACCCTGGCTTGACATGCTCGACCTGTGTCCATGCCTGTCTTCGGCTCTGGACTAGAGCACATCCCCTCTCAGGGAGCGAGAGTATCAGCAGAGGCCAGCATGCAGGGTCACGGTCACCCCAGGCCTGCTCAGCTCTGCCATCCCACATGCTGATCCTGTGAGCCCCCATGGTCCAAACTGAGGGAAGCAGCCTCAGTTTGGGCAGTCAGACTCAGCCCACCATGTAAGCCATGTTACGACCAAGTGCTGGGTCGAGCACAGCGAAAAGTATGTTCACATGAACTAAGTTCAGGGCACAATGGGAGCTATGGCTTTGGGGGACCTGGGAAATGGGGGAGGAGCCACACCTATGCGAGGAGACCCCCCAAAGGGCCAACCTGCCACGTATTTTACTGGTTCCCACATCCGAGACCATCTGGATCTGTTCCTTCAACCTTGAAAGTACGGAGCTAGGGCTGAAGGGTAGCAGGGAGGGCACTCGCCTTGCACACGGCCAACCCAGGTTCCATCCCCAGCATCCCAGAGGGTCCTCCAAGCAGTGTCAGGTGTGATCCTAAGTGCAGAGTCAGGTGTAACTCCTGAACCTGCTGACTATGTGGCCCCCCAAACCAAAAATAATATAAAATAAAATAAAGCACGAAACCAAAAGCTCCAGGCAGGTCTGCCAGTCTTTCTTCACAGAAGAAATTCGCTGAGCCTTTGTCGCGACTCAGAACCCACCTGTCAGTGCCCCTGGCTCCACATCTGCATTGCAGCTCACTGCCGGGGAGCCCTTGGAGGTTCCATGGGAGACCTGCTCTCACTCTGCTCCCTGCACAGCCGTGCTCGAGCTCCCGAGAACCCTCCAACAGACCCGTCATCGTGCGCTGTGTGGGATGCAGGAGAGCTGAGCGGTGGAGGTGGGCATCTTCATGCCCTCACGGAGGCCAGGGGGATGAGACAGTCCTGCAACTGACACCTGGGGGCCTTGTGTTGGGACTCGGCACATCCCTCCAACCTCCCGGAGTTGCTTTCTACCCACTGTGTGTACTGCCCTGTGTGTGTGTGTGTGTGTGTGTGTGTGTGTGTGTTGGGGGGGTGGTTCACAGGTCAAAGCACAAGTAAGAGATAGGTCAGTCAGGCAACGCCTCACTCAGCTTTCTGTCTCCCCTGACCCGACTCTCCCCGCATGGCTGGACCCCCGAGACCCAGGCACCATGCATCGGCCCCTGCCTCTCCCCTCTAGGACACTCGGTCTGCACTGAGTTTTTCTCTGACATCCCTTAGAACTAGACTACACGCACGGTGCTGGGTGCATTCATTAGTGTCTCACGTGAAATATGGCTATGCCGACCGGGAAATGAATCACATTTTTCACAGAGAAGTGTACTGACTGTGTCTGCGACAATGAATGCCCAGAAAAGTCCTCCATGAGTGCAAGACATGTTTAACTCAAACAGCTCTGCCATCTTCCTGTCTCATTTCTCTACAGAACTACCGAGCCTGTGAGCGGAGAACCAGCACCGTCCACGGGAGAACCTCGTCTGATGCAGCTACTGCCTCACACTCCACCAGGTCCTGGGTAGATTCCGGGCAGAATGTAGGCCACAGGGCATGGAAGTGCGTGCAGAGAAGGGGATGCAGAGCCGGGCCAAGGACAGAGGGAAGGACCCTCACCAGGACATCCCTTGCTGGCAGGCAGGACGCTCTTCGAGACACCCCTCCTGACTCCCGCAGAAGGATCTTGCCTGCGGCTGAGACCTGGGCTCCTGGCACAGGCTTTCTCTGCACTTTTGTATGTAAACAGTGGAGAACCCACAGGGTAAGTGGCTCATACAAGTAATCCAGCTTTGTGTTTGCCAAGAGAGAGCTGGAAGGCGGTTTCCCTGCCCCCACTGCCTGCTGTGCCCGCTGTGGCTGGCACCTGCGTCCGCTGGGCTGGCCCGGTGCAGGAGCCAAACCAGAGCCCCGCCCCGAGGCAGCCTGCTGGTGCCTCAGGAGTGCCGCTGCTCAAGTGAGCTGGCCCCACACACACCTGCACCCGGGGAGTGAGCCCTGAGCTCCACACGGCACACAGGCACTCACCCCTGGCAGAGGAGGCTGGGTGGGTAGAACATGGCCTCTGGGATGGAGCTGGGACTCGTTCCTCATCCCCCTGACATGCTCCCGGTGGCTGGCCTGCCTGCTGAGATGTCATTTCTCAGACAAACCGACACCCCACCCTCCACTGCCTGTCAACAATAGGAAGGACGATATTTGGGCCATGTGTGTAACATGTGTGCTCCAGGAGTGTGACATGGACCATGCACTGTGGTGTGGGCATGTGTGCCTCTCCTGTATGTGCACCAAGCTTTGCTATGCATGTATATGTGCACTTGCCTGCATACACCACGGGTGTTCCACGTGCAGCACACATGCCCTGCACATGCTGTGCGCACGCTGCATACAGTGTGTTCACTGTGGGCTGTGTGTACGGTGTGTTCTGTGTGCACGCTGCATGCATGGCATGTGTCGTGTGTGCTGCTTTTATGCTGTGTGTATGGTGTGTTCTGTATGCATGCTGCATGCATGGTGCGTGTGTTGTGTGTGCTGTTTGTATGCTGTGTGTACATGTTGTGTACATCTGTATATTCTCTCTGAATGCTGTGCACATAGTCTGCAGTGTGTGCTTGTGTGCATGCTGTGTGCTCTGTGTGTACACTCTGTGCCTCCCTTTAGGAAGTGTGTGCCCCCCACTTCCGGTTCCCAGAATCTGTCGAGTGGCAGCATTTCTGGAATCTGTCCTAAGGAATTCACATGAGGGGTGCCCAAGAAAGCTACGATCACAACTGTGCAGGTTTGAGTCAGTGGAAGGATAAGGCAGAGCTTCATTTATGTTCAGGGATGATTCCCATGTCACTGAGACCAGCCCAAGAAGCCGGTGAGAATCCAGCCCGGTGCTTGGGAGGGGCTCAATGTGCACAAGAAGGGGAGATGCACTGAGGGCAACATAGCCCCCCCCCAGCTCGCTGTGGACTTCCTGGGAGCCCCGAGATGGACATTTCATTCCCCTCACTTCCTTAGGTCCAGGAAGCCCAAAGGACTTTCAGGGGGAAACAGTCTCAGAAAGCAGATGGGCTGTCTGTTGGGAGTGCCACTGCTAGGGGCCACAGTGCAGGGCAGTGGGCACAACCAGGAGAGAGGTCACTGGATAGGAATGGAGCATGAGAGGAGAGTGTGAGCTCGGTGGCAGGAAGTGCGAGCCCAGAGGTGATGCGACCCGGCCACCAAGCAGCAGCCCTGCTTACAAACAGCAGAAGCACAGGACCTAAAGAGTGACCACTGGAGTGACCACCTGGAGCAACCACGGGAGCAGTCATGCTGAGTAACCACAGTGAGTGACCACGGGAGAGACCACACTGAGTGACCATGCAGAGAGACCACAGGAGCAACCTTGGGAGCAGCCACACAGTGACCACGTGACCAACACGGGCCCTCGGTCTCCCTGCACACAGCACCAGGAGAGCGGGCTGGGGCCGAGCAGATGCAACACCGGGTAGCTGGCCTGTGACCTGAGGGACACAGCATCCACCTGGTAGAGCACTCAATCCCTAACTCCTTTCTCACAGCATCTCTGGGGTGAAAAAGCAGAAAAATGGACTTGTGAGAAGTGGGTAGATGCCAGTGTGGTGAGTGGCTGCTGTGGGTGTGGGGCTAAGAAGCCACCGAGGCCGGAGCTGAGCTGGACGAGGGGGGCCTGACACCATGTCCCAGGGTAGGAGCCTGCTTGGCACTGAAGTTAACCTTTGGAATAAGGCAAAAGCAAAAATATCAAAATTAAAATATTGTCTTTGTATACAGAAGAAAAAAATCCTGTCTCTAAAATAGGTGGTACTGCTTTTTGTTGTTGTTGTTCTGTTTCCATAAAAACAACACTTTTCTTTTGTTACTTTAGAGCGCTCGGAGGCACTGTTTTATAGGGAACTTCACGTATCACTGCCTCTCTTGCCCTGGGGACAGAGTCCCAGAAATGCGACAACAGCAGCCACTCCTGAGTCCTCCTCCCTGGGGACGCCCCAGCAGTGCCCACATCCATCCCAGCAGGAGCGGGAGCTGGGGCTGGTGTCGGGCGGAATGAAATCACCACCATCGACTCAGCACGGCTGTCCACGGAGTCTCTGAAGCTGATCCATGTCACCTTCTCTCAGCATCCCGCACAAATCTATCATGTTGCGCCTCCCCGCTGCAGGTTTTCTGCCAAGCAGTGGATGCTGGTGGATCGTTCCCCATGCCCTGAAGTCTGGGGGTTGCCAATGCCACTGTGGACCCCTGGATGTGACCCTGATGGGGGGACCGAAGTCCTGGTCATGCCCTCCATGCTTGTAAGTCAGTAGTGAAACCCAACAGCCAGTGGGTGCCAGGAGCAGCCAAGAGCTCGTGGCCACCGTGATAATGTCTGCCGCAGCAGAAAAAAACTGAACAAACAGTTTCCTAGGGCCAGGAGGTAGTTCAGAGGGCTGGACATGCCTCACGCGTCCAGCACCACAGGCCTGTGAGCACTGTGAGAGGAGTATGGCCAGGAGTCCCCTCACCTCGGAGGAGAAAGCAGAGGGACTTCCTTCTGTCCCTCTAGTGCCCAACTGCCTGGTTTGTTGTTCCTGGTTTTACCTGAGCCTGATGGAGCACGTGCCCCTGGAGGACCCTGACCTGACGTCTGTGAGCTCACAGCCAGCTCAAGTCTCCCTTCCATGCCTCCAGAGGGAGGCCATGACCCTGTGTGACCTGCCTCATGAACTGGGGTTTGATTTATTGGCGCATCCTTTATAAATGTAAAAACAAATCTGACGACCCTGGGCGAGAAGTGATAAACAGAGTTATTAAGCTGAGACAACGTGTCACTATGAATGATGTGATCTCACACGATCATACTGACAAGACTCGCCTGCTGAGAAATGGGGCACCAATGACTCAAGCTAGAACTGGTCTCAAACTCTAAAGAGTACTGACACGTCTGCAACCCATAGACCAGGCGAGCAGATTCTTGGCCACACACAAAGGCGCTCAACTTGGGGTGATGCGCTCACACACTCATGCAGGCACACTCACGCACAGGATTCCTGCGCACGTGAGTGACCAGCCCACCCTGAGCAGGCCCTCCTCCCTCCACCCTCTTCTTCCTCCCTCCCTCCTTCCTTCCTTCCTTTTCCCTTTTCCCTCCTCCCTCCCACCTCTCTTCCTCCTCCCTGTCTTTTCCCTCCTTCCTCTTCCCTCCTCTCTCCCCCCTCACCGGGGCCAAGCCCGTCTCCATTCCACCTGCAGTTCATTAAAACAGCTTTTTGGTGAGTTTGGCTGCAGTTTGGAGTAGGTTCAAATGCAGTCCCGGGTTTTTATGCAGCAAAGTCCCAGCATCTGCAGAGTTTGGAAGCTTCCAGAAAGATGGGCACTGGCTGCAGAGCCTGGAGCTGCAGGCACCTCTGCCAGGGTCCCATGACACCGCATGTACTGGGGACCGCCAGCCTCCATCCTAACCACATCAGGATGCAAAGATTCATGGAGAAACTGTAAGGAGGGAGGGCTTGGGGCATCCCAGCCCCCCTCCTGCAGCCCCCTAGGCTCGGCTGGTGGGCAGTGCAGGGAGGCACATGCCAGTCTCCTCTCTAGGTACGTCCCTGGGTGGCTCAGCCTGGGTCTGGGCAGCTGCTGGGCAGCAGAGAGCTGGAGCTGTTTCTGCAGCCACAATGCCCCCCCCCCCCCAAGCAATAGCCTGCAGCACCTAATGGGCTTTGTCTCACGTGTGGTGTGTGCGTGTGTGCATGTGTGAGTATGCATGAGTGTATGTGTGTGTGTAGTACATGAGTGTGTGGGTATGCAATAGCAATAGCCCCTAGGGCCCCTGAGTGGAAGGACCCAGGAGGGCCCCAACCTTGGCAGTCCCTGGTTCAGGCCCAGACCCCAGGGCTGGTGGGTGGCCATGAGCACTGGCCAGCCACTGATGCAGCTGACCCTCACATTGTGGTACCCCAGATCTGCATAACAGTCACATACGTGCATACTCATGCATACTCACACACATGTACACTCATACATGCACACTCATGCACCACACACCCTCGCAGACTCATGCATACCCACACTCATGCACACTCACACACATGCACATTCACACACGCACACTCATGCACCACACACACACACACACTCATACATACCCACACACTCATGCACCACACACACGTACACTCATGCATACTCACACATGCACACACACACGTGAGACCAAGCCCATTGGGCACTGCAGAGATACTGAGCACTCAGGCACCCTTGCTGGATGTTCCCTGCCCCTGTGGCCCACCCCAACCTCCTCCTGTTGGCCTGCGCTGTGGGACATGTGAGTACATGGGAACTGGGGTGGTGACAGAGAGGGGGAGAGAGACAGGGAGGATGAAAGTGAGGGAGAGGACAGGAGGACAAGGAGCAAGGGCACCCTGCACAGACTTCCCATCCTCGGTCATTTAGACCCAGCCATGAGGGGTCCCAATGGAGGATGACATCTTGAACTGAGTCTCCATGGCAATGGGGGTGCCGTGAGGGGACAGACAGTCCCTGGGATCTGACAACCCAGCCAAGTGGGCAGTTTGACCTTGAGGTGACCCCCTTTCCCAGCTCTGTCACAGCAGGGCCTCTTTCTAAAATGCTTCCAGGGCTTCAGCCCAGGTGCGCCCTCTTGCTAGAATGTTCTCTGAATGTCATGGAGGAGGTTTGGGACCCAGGCTGGTTCCTGACTTGGGGACTGTGGCTGAAAGCAGGGCTGGGCTGAAGCTCTGGCTAGCCAGTCCCTGGGACACGCTCCCTGACTCTGTCCCTGCTCCCAGGACGCTGCTGTATCCAGGGTCAGCATATCTGGCTTCAGGCCGAACCCCACTGCACCACCCAGGGGGCCCTCTCCAGGGCGGGACATACAGCCACCCCAGCTCCCTCTGCCCAGCTCAAAGGCCTCTGAGGGAAGATTTCCTGAGCTGCTGTGTGTGGTGGCTCAGAGCCAGGCCGCCACGGGGAGCTGAGCCATGCCCACAGCTGAGAGGGAGGCAAACAGCTGGCCTCTGCCCACTGGCCTGCTGTGCTCTGCACTCCATAGCCACGAGGACACAAGAGAATGGGAGGGGAGCGACGGGTTCCCAGGGGGGTGGGGAGAGCCAGGAGGGACTCACAGGTACTCAGGGGACACAGCAGAGCTGGGAGTCAGGGTAGGCTGGGTGTCTTACCCACCCCATGACATCCAGTTCACCCGGCCCTGTGCTCTCCTCACCCCTTTTGGACTGTGGCTCCACCCTCACTCATGGCCCTGGACCGTGACTCTGCCCCCACTCATGGCCCTGGCTTCTGCTTCTCAGGGCTGAGCCCTCTCTCTGCCTGCCCTGGTTCAGGATTCTGTGTTCCAGGGCCTCAAAGATGCTACCGCTTCCATGCAAGACTCACTGTGTACTGGAAGCAGACATTCATGGCTTGGTTATGATGTGAGTGCAGGTGGGGACCTCCCAGACCACATGAACCATCTGATCCCCCCCAAATGACTCACAGGACAACACCCTTCTTTTCTTCAGACACTGCCCGTGGGTGGCCCCAGGCACAGGGGCAGGAGTGGACCTCTCTACTCGTCTTACTCCTTCTGGATTCCCAGGCCAGAGAAATGCAGATTGTTCAGGCAGGCCGGACAGCTGATGAATGCTGGTGAGGTTCCACTGACCACCGGGAATGGGACCAGAGGCCCCGACCCAGGCATGACTGAAAGATGTCTCGTGAGGAAAGCAGTGGTCACCGCGGCCTCTGGAAAGGTGGGGGCTGCATGTCCAGGGGAGGGAGGCTATTAACTGGACCACCCAGGTCCCCTCAGAAAGCAGACTCATCACTGCCCCGCTGGTGGGGGGCCGGAGTCCAGGCAGGCCCAATCGGATGTGGACTCAGGAAAAAGGCCTTAGGCCTGGGTGGTGTGGGGAGCCTGTGGAAGGGATAGGACGCAACTTCCTCGAGGACAGGGAGGGAGGTGAGGAACTCTGTTCCCTCTGCCAACGGTAAACACAACTCCATCACAGCTTCCAGGAGTCACAGGCAATTTGCACATGTGTTTTCATACTGGACTTCATCCTATGTCCTCCTGTGTCTGGGTCACAGCTCACAGCAATGCTGAGCTGACAGTACCATTTGTACAGTTCCTACCTCTCACCCCTACCCCATGCTCCTCCGCCAAGAGCCTCCACCAAGTTCAGGCGATTTGTATTTTTTTGTTTGGTTTTGTTTTGGGTTTGGGCTTTGGAACTACACCTGGGTGTAGTGCTGTGGTAGTGCTGTGCACTGGGCTTACTTAAGGCTTTGCATTCAGGGCTCACCCTGCAGGGACCACCTGGGGTCTGGGGCCTCAACTCAGACTCATGCAAGGCAAGTGCCTTAGTTGCTGTATTCTCTCTGGCCCCAATTTTTGGTACCAGCCTCCCCCCACCCCAAATACCATACTCAGAAACAATTCTCTTTTCTTAAACTTCTCATAATATTCTCAAGTTTACCTTCATGCTGGAATGTCTACAAACCTAATTTCCTAATTACATGTATTCACACCACACAGTCTGCCTCAAGTCACAACCTCAGGAAGTGTTTCATGCTGAAGCCCACCTGTGTTCCTGGTGTCAGACATGCACCTAATAGCCAGTTTGAACCCTTGCTTTAAACTGGGCTAAGTGCCAGAGAAGTTGATTATGACGTGGTAGTTTTCAAGGGAATTCTCTAAACACTGCCAAGAGTTTTCTATGTCCCCCACCACAGAATCTATCCTCTAGGAAGGCAAGCTGCACCAGGAACCACAAACAAACAAAAATCCATCAGCTGATTTTGGTCCCTCCCAAAGCACATAATTTTCTGGGGTTTTGCTGAAAAGTCTGAGGTGGTATCTTTCAGTGAAGTTTCCCGGGGCTGAATCTACAACACTCTTGCCTGGTTTCAGATAGAGAAGCCACAGTACCCACAAATGCTCCAGGAAGCAAGACAAATTAGAGCATTGTCATGTTCAAAGACAAAAAAGAACAAGATCCCCTGTTGTGTGTTTGTCAGAGGGAGAACCTTTCCCCCACACACACAGCCAGTGAGCTGTGAGCCCATCAGAGGCGAGACCTCCTCAGTGAAATATGGGTCTGTCAGAGGTGAGACCCCCTCAGTGAAATATGGGTCAGAGGTGAGACCCCCCTCAGTAAAATAGGGGTCTGTCAGAGGGGAGACCCTCTAAGTGAGTTGTGGATCCATCAGAAATGAGACCCCCTCGGTCAGCTGTGGGCACATCAGAGGTAAGAACTCCTCAGTGAGATGTGGGTCGTCAGAGGTGAGACTCTCTCAGTGAGCTGTGAGATCATAAGAGGTGAGAAACGCCCTCCCCCAGTGAACTGTGGGTTTGTCAGAGGTGAGACCCCCCCCGCCCTTAGTGAGCTATGGGTCTGTCAGAAGTGAGACCCCCCCGTCAGTAAAATATCGGTCTGTCAGAGGTGAGACCTCCCTCAGTAAAATATGGATCTGTCAGAGGGGAGACCCTCTCAGTGAGCTGTGGGTCTGTCAGAGGTGAAGCCCCCACAGTGAGCTGCAGGCCCATCTGCTCTGGGGTGGGGTCTCCAGGACACTAGTAGAGAACCTGTGGGCAGACTGTATGCCCAGACAGCCCCTTCCAAGTATCAGTTGGATCTTCTCTCTGATCTTAGGCAAGAAAGACCACAGACAACAAGCAATGAGTTCCAGGAGCCATTTTCATCTCATGAAAAAACCCAGTCATCCACATTTCAGAACCTGGCAATGGAGTAAGTAAGCAATTTGCATATGGAAATTGTGATCTACATTTTAGATGCAATTAAACTGCAAGTTCTCAGGAAAACAGGCCACACCATTGGGAGTCCCAGTGGCAGAGTCCGAGTGTTCAGCGGCCTGTGAACCATTTCTGGTCTCATGGGCTTGACAGCTACTGTCACCAGACCCAGAGCTGACAGTGCGATCTGTGGCCACAGAACAGATATCCCGAGAGAGCAGGGAAGTGAGAAGGGGTTTCCCTTCACCTGCACAGCACTGGCAGCTCCGGGTCTGGGAGGGAGCAGAGGGCAAGGCTGCCACGGGTCAGCCCAGCTCTCCTGGGCCCCCTCATGGCGGGGAACCGGACCACCAGACAAAAAGGCTGATTATGGATTCTTCTCAGGCACCAGCCTGCACACTTAGACTAATCACTTCAATGATTTACAAATGCATGAATATTCATGAGGTAGTGCTTTTCAAAGCAGCAGCTGAGACTGGGCCTGTCCCCTCTCCTCCCTTCTCTACAGAAGAGCCGCTCCACCCGCTTCTCATCTGAACCCAGAGCGGATGGAGAGGAGAGGGGCAGGCTGGGACCAACCCCTGCCCACTTCACACCACGCCCTCCACACCTGCCCCATTTGGGCTCTCCAGCTCTGGGTCCAGCTGCAGCCCTGAAAACACCAGCAAGGCCCCGTGCCCCACCCCAGCGCTATGAGCTCTGAGTCGGAAGACCAGCTGGTGGGGCCCTACCTCCTGCACCCTGGGCCTCCTGGCAGTGTTCCCCTCCATGGACCCCTGTGTGCCCCTGGGCAGCTCCCTGCCTCGCCCACCTTAGAGCCTGGCAGCTGTGACCACTGAACCCCGTCTCCTCCCTGAGGTACTGGGCAGCGTCAAACACACTCGTCTTGTAGCAAACAGAAATCTGATTGTGAACATGAGACCAGGAAGCTGGAGGCAACTGTGGGGGCACTGGGGACCAGGTCACCTTCTTGACGTCTCTGACACATTCAACAGAGTGCAGGGGAGGAGGGGGGGTGAGGGCAGAGACTCGACAAGACACAGCAGAGGCTGCACGTCATGGGGGTCGTGCAGACCCAAGAGCAGGGGATACATGACCAGGAGAACTACCAGGCACCCGGGCTTTGGCCCACGACCCACCCTCTTGCAGGACACTGGCCAGAGGCTCGCAAGTGAGAAAAGCAAAGCCTCTTGAGGCTGGAGAGGCTCAGAGGGTCCCATCACAGCAGCCTCAGGGCCTCCGCCCCCCAATCTCTCTGGGACCCTCTCGGCCCCTGGGAGCCCCATCCTCACGGTGCTCCTGAGAGTCTCGGCTGTGGCCTCTGCAGAGGTCCCTCCCCTGTCCTGCCACTGTCTGGCCACCAGGGGCGGTTCATGGCCAGGCCTTTGAGTTGGGGACCAGCAGCTCCCCAGGCTGATCCATGCTAGGCCCAAATTCTAACTTGGACACCCGGACCAGAAATGAAACGGAGTGTTGCGGTGTGGGGCCAAGAAAAGACCCGATTTCCACGTCATGGCCTGTGCTGGCCGGGAGCCATGTGGGGCGGTGCCCCTGACCCTGGGCCCTGTGCACGTTCACCTTGTCCATCAAACAGCCGGCACAGATCCCCCTCGCTGTGCCAGTGGCATGGCTGCCCCCCGTCCCCCTGCCCCCATAGCCAACTCACCTTCTGGTTCTCCACAGAGGGTGCACTGGGACTCTGCAAAATAGAGAGAGAGAGATAGAGAGTCAACAGATGGCTCAGCTGGGGACAGACACTACCACGGCTCATAGCCCCAGCCACGCCACACTGCCCGTACCTCCTGCCCACACGGAAAACGCCGCATGGAGTCCGAGGCACTGGAACACCCGCCCCTCACACACCACGCTTACGGGGAGCAGTTCCATTTCCTCATTGGACCCCAGCATCTCTGCTTCAATGTCACTGTCCCCTCTCCTATGTGTCCTTTCTGACACAGGGGACCACGGGGGACAGCTGTTGCCACCAGGACATGAGGAACGAGATCAGAGCAAGAAGCTGTGTGCGCTGCGGCCAGGAAAGCAGCCGAGACGAACACACCCAACGGTGGGTCCCTCCCAGAGCTCCAGCGGCGCATGCCCTTGCTCTGAGGACACCTGGTCACTCCCCACCAGGGGCCTGTCCAGCTCTGGATGGCGGAGACCAGCATCCTCCAAGGCCATGAGTGGGGGCGGGGACAGGTCCCCAGAGCCTCGTGTGAGTTCAGAAGTGCATAGGACTGTAGGCAGTGCTAACCAAGGACACCAGGTCCGCCCCTGCTTCTGGACACCCCCGTCCATGCCTCCACATACCCTACACACTGCATCCTCCACGAGTCACAATGGGCATCTAAGTGTCCTGAGGTGGTGGAGGCCAGCAGGTCTGACCTGCGGTGGCTTGTAGCTACTGAGAATGTGCACGTTGTAGGCAGCACGAAGCAACGTGGGGAGCATGCAGAGCTGGGGACGCACACAGAGCACGCACGCCCTGAGCACAGCCTGCTGCATGTCGGGCACATGCCTGCTGTATGTGCGTCTACCATGTACACGTCCTGAGCCTGCACATAGGGCACGCGCATGTCTGTCTGGAGCCTGCACGCCTACACCTTCACGCCCGCACCTATACATCCAGCGCAGGAACCCGCAGGTCCCGAGCCTGCACACCTGGCCCCCATACATCACATGTGCACATCTTGTGCTCAGTGGCAGATGCAGCAGAGTGGGCTGTGGGGCAGCAGAGGCCTCTCCAGGGTGCTCCACACAGCAGGTGTGCGCCTCTGAGCTCCCCAGCCTGACCGGGATGGGCGTGGGGCTGCTGGGAGTCCCCTGGGAGTCACTTGGATGAATGTAAGGGCCATGCACCCTCAGAGCATGGGGGCTGAGCAGAGTCCTGCAGCTCCAGTGACCCTGGGCAGGGCCCTCAGCCCGGGATCAGGGGCCTCGACACAGCAGAAACCTCCTCGGAAACGCTCTCTTCAAGACACAAGTAGGTTAGGCTTTGGGGGAAGGTCAAATCCGATGCAGAGAAAGTCCCGAAATAAATAGTGTTTCCATTAAATAGTGAACTGCGACTTTACCTGCTAGTGGAGAGAAATAGATTTTCCCTCCAGGACAGTCCCAATATGAGATAATTGTGTCAGTGCCTGAGCCCAAGGCCCCCAGTAGCGACCCACCACCCCAGGCTGGCAGTTTGGAAAGAATTCTCCCCACGACTAACCTGGTAGGGGCTCTGGCTGGCTCCCGGCAGGCAGTCAGCTGGGGCAGCCCCCGGGGTTAGTGAGGGGGACCGGGAAGGGGGGCTGGCTGAGGGAGCAGGGCGCCTCCAGGGAGGAGCTGCATCCGGCCTGGGGAGCAGGAATCTGGGTTTAGTTCCTGCCTGTTTTCAGTCACCAGTGCTCAGAACACAGCAGCTCGGTGCCAGAGAAGCTGCGTCTGCACTTCTCCAAACTGCAAAGGAGGCACTGGCGGCCCCTCAGCACCTCAGCGGCTACAGGAGAGCGGGAGGCCAGGGGTCTCTGCACAGATGGAAGAACGGACGCAGGCAGGTGGGCGGGAAGCCTGAAAGTTCCGGCAGCCCATGTTCAGGACCAGAGACTGCTGCGTCTAGAGAGAGCCCTACCCAGCCCCCTCCCCCGGCCCCTCTGCCCTGCCCCTGGGCCCTGTGACTCTCTTTCTGCTCCGGATCTGTGGCAGGTTCCCTCTGCAGCCTGAGCCCTGAGCCCCTCCAGAACCGCACGAGCCAATCGGGACCTCACCTGGCACTGCACAGCTTGGTGCTGAGGCGCCTGCCCCAAAGACAATGGGTGGGTCCAGACCTGGGCACGGCCTGGGCGGCTTTGCCAACTGCAACCCTGGAACCTGGCACCCAGTACCACCTCCGCAGCTTGGCAAGCCCTACCCCACCGTACCCCACACATCACTGTGCCCCAATTGTACCCACACCCTATTGTGCCCACACCCCACTGTACCCACACCCCACTGTGACCCCAGCATAATGAGACACACACCTCACCATCCCTCCTAAGTCCTACCCCTCTCCCTGGAGTCAGCAAGCTGTCTCTCTGGCCACAGAGGGAGATCAGCAACTCCGAGCGTTCAGTTTCCATTTGGGGAAAATCCCCACTGGAAAATCAGGGCTGACTGGGATAATACCCCGCCTCCATACATGTCTGTTACATACATGTGTATGGTGTTGGGCACATGTGTGCAAGTTCTCCAGGTACACACAGAGAAACATGAGGCCACCACTATACAGCTGGATGGTGTTTGCGGACCTGCACTGCACCAGAAACACATGATGGCAGGTATGGGGCGCATGTGCCCCCTGGAACGTGGTATGTGGTGAGCTCACCCTGGGGTGTATTCCAAGTGTCACAAAGATTATTAATGATTTTTAAAATCGGTGTTCAGTCACAGTCCGCATCTATTTCTGATAGCTGTGCACAAAAATAAATATTAGCCTCAGGGGACTTGGCCTGATTTTTTTTTTTTGCTGTCAAATTAAAGGCAATTTGTCTGAAATTCTAAAGGAACCAAATCGTCTGCAGCACCTGCAGGTAAAGGTGGTGCAGGGCCAGGAGCGGGCAGCGCCAGGAGCCCCCTCTCCGTGCTCCCTCAGAACAGTGGGCATCAGCAGTGTCCTGTGACATCTGGATGTCCTCGGAGTGCTCCAAAAGTGTCAGCAAAACACAGCTCGCTTCTGGAGCCGCTGTCCAGGTTGGTGACAGGTTTCCACTTACCGCAGCAGGATTTTTATAGTTGAGATTTCGGGAGTTCTTGCTGAGATGTGGTCAGCACCACGGACAGGGGCAGCGCACGGCCCAGGAGGAAGGAGAAAACTGCAGCAGCTGGGGTGGCTGGGAGCCCGCCCTGCTCTGATTCTATCGGTGTTTGTATCTTCTCCTGGCCCCTCCCCCAAAAAACCCCTCCCCGCACCCCCCCCCCAAAAAAACCCTCATTTTTTCACTTGCTGACATACAAGCATTCAGAGCTGCCTGGAGTATCCGGGTGTGTTTACAACAGGCTTAGTGCTGCCTTGAGTTTCTTTTTTAGAGACAGTGAGTCTGTAAAGGCTACAAAATGTTCCTCTGCATGCAGCCAGGCGCGGCGCCTCCCTGGAACCCTTCTCTCCAGCTGGGGAGTGATGAAGGCTCAGGCTCTGTGCCCTGACAGAAGTAGGAGCAGAGGCTGTAAGAAGTACCTGTATTCCCCCTCCTCAGCTCAGAGTTTCTAAGGCTCATCCATGCCACAAGCCTCACTTGAATCCTCCCAGCACTGGAGGGTCAGGCCAGCTGCCATGTGCCTGGTCCTCAGTGGCTCGCATATGATGAACAATGATCTATAAACGTCCACGGACCAGACTGACTGCGTGCTCACCTTTGATTTCTCCTGCTCACCTTTGATTTCCCCTGGACACCAGGGGGTGAACTTCCTTCCCATTTTGAGGGAATATTTCCAGGTGGGCTGTGCCATTTCACAGGGCCAGCAGAAGAAGCAGTGCTGCTGCTGACCCTGTCTGCCCTTTGCTCCCAGCATCTGGCCAGAGGGAGCGTGTCCGTGTGGCTCTGATCTGCATTTCTCTGCTGCCTCATGGTGCTCAGCAAGCACGTGGGGAGTGGCCACTCAGGTGCTTGACTCACTGTGATTTTAATGAAGGGCTTGTGTGTGATTCCTGGATAGAATCTTTGCTAAGCTGAGCACTGCAGAGCTGTTCTCCACCGCAGAGCTTTCTTTCATGCTCTGGGGGATGGGTTCTGCCACACAACCTTCGTTTCTCCCCAGCTCCACTGTTCTTTATTCCTTTTGTTGAATTCACTTCTTGGCCCATACATAAAGAACCATCCCTTCAGCTAGACACAAGGATGTGTTCATGGTGCACAACAATTTTGGTCTTGTGTTCTGCTGCTTGATCCACTTGGGGTTAACTGCTGCAAGTCGTGGGAAGCAGGGACCTAACTTGGTTCTTTTCCACAGGACTGGCTGATGCTTTCAGTGCTGTCGGTAAAATTCTGTTTAGTCCATAAGACTGACTTTACAGTCCCTCTTGGAAGTCAGCTCTATGTGTTCTGTGAGGAGTCCCTGTCCTCTGCTCTCCTGAAGCACATCTTCCAGACTTTGCTCTCTTTCTGCTCTAATTATCGCCCTCGCTCAGCAGACTCTGCATCCCAATGGCACGGTTCCCTGCATACTTGGAATGACAACAGTTTGCCTGCGTGGTCATTCAGCAGTGACAGATGCACCCTGCAGTGGCTTGTGCTAGGAAGCAGCCGGACAAGGTTGCCTAGGGCAGAGGCTGTCATGCCCACACACAAACACAGCCCCACATGCAAGGTCCAGGGAGTCCAGGTCCTCCCAAAGCTCCTGCTGTTTGTGGGGGGGGGATGGTGGCTATGTGGTAGCCATGCCAGTGGTGAGTCAAAGGATACTGCCGAGGGGTGGACCCTGTCCATGGGACAGGGCTACTCAGGCTTCCCAGCAGTGTCACCAACCTGGGTTACAGATGATTTCTCCTTTGGAGGTGGTGAGGAGAATGTGCTCAGGACAGAAGGGGAGGCAGGAACGAGCCCCAGAGAACACCCTGGCAGTGGGGCAGAGTGCTCGGCCTGGGCTCACTGTTGAAGCCCGTGTAGAAAGGGTTCAGGGGCCTCACGAGAGACCGACCAGCTGATCCAGACTCTGATTCAGAAATTGGATAAAGCTCACAGCTTCCTGGGCACGGGGACTGGGAAAGCCTGAGGATCTCCTAAGTAACATACTGCAGTTCTGTGGGAGCAACTGTCCCAGGAATGAGTTCTGCCCTGCACATGCACACCAGCCTTTCCAGCTTAAGGGGACCTCCTGGTCCTGCTGTAAACACTTTCTACCACACATCAGATAGCAGGTGACCGAGGGGACCAGAGCCCCTTCTAGAGGTTGGAAGGGGTGGCCTTGGACCTTGTGACTTTAATGAATCCCACACAGCTTGGGCGAGCATGGGCAAACAGGGACCATCTTGGACTGCACAACCTTACTGAGTTCCATACGACTAAAGTGATGGCAGGTGAACACAGGCGAGGACAAATGGGTGCAGGTGAGGACAGTTAAGTACAGGTGAGGATAGGTGAGTACAGGTGAGGACAGGTGAGAAAAGGTGAGTACAGATGAGAGCAGAAAAGGGAAGGTGAGAGCAGGTGGATGCAAGTGAGCATAGGTGAGGAGAGGTGAGCACAGGCGAGGGTAGATGAGGCAGGTAAGGACAGGTGAAGGCAGGTGAGCCAAGATGAGTACAGATGAGGGCAAGTGAACATAGGTGAGGGCAGATGAGTGCAGATGAGTGCAGGTGAGGATGGGTGAGAGCAGGTGAGTGTAACTGAGGACAGGTGAGTACAGGAGAGGACAGGTGAGTGCAGGTGAGGATAGATGAGTGCAGGTGAGTGCAGGTGAGGACAGATGAGTACAGGTGAGGACAGGTGAGTGCAGGTGAGGGAATAAAAGGGCAGGTGAGAGCAGGTGAGACAGGCAAAGCAGGTGAGGATAGGTTAGAGCAGGTGAGCACAGGTGAGGGGAGGTGAGGGGAGGTGAGCACAGGTGAGGGCAGATGAATGGAACCATGTGCACTGTGGGGGGGTCTGTGAGCAGGTGTGAAGCACTGTGTTGGGGACACACGAAGGCTAGGATCTCCCAAATGGAACTGTCTCCCTCGGCCAGACAGGTCCCCACAGGGGTCACTATGGGAGACCCCAGGGATTCTGTGGGCCCATATGTCCACCATGCAGCCGCCCATTCCTAGCAAGTTCACGCACCAACAGGACAGCAGAGGGAAGTGACAGCTGGACCACCCACTCCTGGCACCTGTGCTCCTGAAGTCCTGCCCTTCTGGGGTCCACCATGGGACAGCAGCGTCTGTCCCTGGGGGTCCCTGGGCTCCTATCATGGCCCAACTGTGACAGGCCCCACAATAGCACCTCACTCCCTCGCATGGAGGAGGAACTTCCAGGATGATGGCCGGTGGGAGTCAGGACAGGAAGGAAGCACCCAGAGAGCTTACAGGGATGGACATGAGGAAGGGCTGGGCCGGCAGGTGCTGGCCTACAGCTGACCGTGGAGCCCGGCCTTTCCCACTGGAGGGGCCGTGCTGACTCCCAGCTTCCCTGTCTCCCTGTTCTCAGCTCCAGACCCAACCCTCCCCACCCTGTGCTTGGGCCCCTCTCAGCACACCAAGTTCTGACTGCAAATACTGAATGATCAGAGTGCCCAGTGGCCATGTCTTGTCATTTCTGTCCCTGTAGGTCAGTTTATATGCAGACACGTGGAATCCCAGCACACCATGTGAATTTGCCGCTGAAGGCCCTCAGAGAATCGTAAGGAAATGCTTAAGGCGCTGTGTTTGGGACAGATGCACAGAGTCAGGAAGCCTCAGCAAGATTCATTAGGCAAGTCCTTCAAACAGTGACAGCTACACTGTCCTCCATATTTCTTGGCCCTGTTAGACTCTAAATTAAATTGTTGGAGTTAAGCACCTTCAAGCTGTAAAGTGACACAAGGCTGATCTGAACGTTTGCATAACTGATGGCTTTCCAGGCTTATGTAGTTTTGCCAGTTGAAATCTAAATTTTCCTCTTGCTCTGAAAAGTTCCTGTCATGCACCCAGTTCAGCCTGACCGACAGCAGTGGTGAACAGCCCCACATTCCCCCACCAGCATGCATACAGGCTCAGGAGACACAGAGTGGTGGAATCCACACAAACATACACACACAAACATACACACACAAACTCACGCACATGTGCACACATCATGGACATGGGGGGTCAGACACACTCACGCCGCATGGATGTGAGGGTTAGAAAGGGCAAACAGATGAGGTGCTCCTTTAACCATTTTAGATGGTGCTTTCCTTGCAGGCAGCTTGCTCCAGTTTCATTCTAACAATGCCCAGAACACTGCCAGGAATGATTCCTGTGCCCAACCCTGACGCTGAAAAGCTGGTATGATCCCACTGAACTAGCAAGCTGGACAGAGGCAGTGAGCTCAGCAAACAGCAACCACCCACTAAACCCAAGGAAGCACATCCTCCGTGCAGGCAATAGGCTTTCCTCTCCGGGAAAACCGAGAGACCCAGGAAGAGAGACGTGTCTGCTTAGGGAGCGGGTTTTGTACTGCGCGACTGTTTCCCAAAGTCTCATCATGGAGCAAGTGAGACGAGGGAGGGAAGAATATTTCTAGCACGGGAACAACAGCGCTATAGGGTAAGGAGGAATGAAACTCCCCAGAAACTTTCAAGGTCTCTAAGAGGAATGTTTCAAAGCTCCAGAGGAACAGCCGTGGGGGTGGGTGGGGGAGGTGATGTTTGTGAAGGGAAGAGCCAAGGTACCGGTTGTCATTCTTTCCCAGGTGCCTCTGAATGGACAAACCCGGATATTCAATCCAAACGGCAATCACAGAAGAAACAGACTGAGAAATGACACCGAGAAGCACAGCTGCTAGGAAGTTTTGAAACAAACACAATCCAGTGTGTCCTTTGAAATCTGAACGTGAGCTGCCACCTCTCGGCAGCCCTCCATCATGTGCCTCCTGCCAGGTGGGTGTAGACCGTGCTCTGTGTGTGTGTCCGCAGCTGCATGGGATGGGTGTGAGGTGTGTGACACCACTTCAAGTGCTAATATTCGGACAGACCACGGGCATCGCCTGGAGTGTAGAATGTGTGACAGGCTGAGGCGTGTGTGCGTCCCTGGAGGACCATCCCCAGGGCCTCCAGAAGGGCAGGGGTGTTTGTTTGCTGTGGAGATGGAGACTACGTCCCCAATCTTCTGCGGGTGCTGCTCCCCAATCTTCCTGGCGTGCTCACAGGCATCCAGATGCTGTGACCTTCAGGGCCCCGAGGGCCTCACCGTCACATGCAACTCACCCCAACCCACACTTAGTCCTTCCTGCCCGCATCACAGCTTCCACTGCTACTGGTGGTCGATTAGCCAGCACCACCCCATCCTGGATTCTTCATTCACTAAGAGCATCCAGCACCAGCTTGGGGCTGTGCATCAGATTGTATACGGAACCAGACCTCTGCAGGCTGTGAGCAGACCCATGGCTGGACACGACGGGAGAATCAGGTGTGGTGCCAGGTGCTCCCAACCCCGTGGCAAGGCAGCTCCTGCTCTCCATGCAGCAGTGCTAGAGAGGACTAGTGAGGTGCGGCAGCTCCATGCCTTCTCGGAGGCTCTGGAGCTGCAGATAGTAAAGTGAGAGCTCTGAAGCAATAGTTGTGCTTATGTTTATGGGCACTGTTTATCATAAACACTGTCTTCGTGAGATTCAGCTGTAGTCCAACTTTCCCACACTCACGGTTGAAGTCGGCCAGCATTTGTGCTGCTTGGCTAATGTTTAGTGTTATTAGAACGATGTCATCAGCAAAGCGGAGGTGGTGTAGTTGCTGACCGTCTATCATCACTCCCATTCCTTCCCATTCCAGTCGTCGCATGACTTTCTCGAGGGTGGCACTGAAGAGTTTCGGTGAAATTGTATCACCCTGCCGAAACCCTCTCTTGACATGAATGATCACTTCTTTGTAGAATGGTGAGATCCTGGTAGTGAATCTGCAATATAGCTCATGAAGGATCCTGATGTATTGAGTTTGAAAGACCTGTTTGGCTAGGGATTTGATGACTGCTTCTGTCTCAAAGGCCTTCTTTATTTTATTTATTT